>CM071567.1:223094213-223366226 GCA_036426205.1 Ascaphus truei | reverse complement strand
AACATGACAAGCTTGAGATTTCTCCTTTCTTCTAGGTCACTACTATTGACAAGATATTGCTTGATCCTGAAGAGATATGAAGAACTCTCGAAAGCTTGTCCTAGGCATAAATTGTTAGTCCACTAAAAAAGGGTATCGCCTAATACTGAAGAACATATATATTATTATATTATGTATCGAATTGTTATCTATATAATATATATATATATATATATATATATATATACTATATATCTATAGAATACTGGTATTTCTCAAAAAATGGTCATTTCTTATACTAGGTGGGAACATGTTTATATCAGTGGTCAATGCTTGCACTTTTTTTATCTAGTGAAATAAATGTTTTTTATATAAATCTATAATTTTCTTTTCCCCTTACAGTGCGTACCAGCTAGCCCGGCAAATGTTCAATAATTATCTACTTCTTTCAAGCGATTTACTAAAATAATTAAAATTGGCATGCAGTCGCCATTAGTACCTCTTCCCAAATGACAGAATGTGATTGCATCCTGAGGAATGTGATAAATGATCTTGATTAAAAAATGATTAATGCCTTTGTAAAATTATTAAATTCATACTTTATCAAGAGCTCTGTTATTTATTTTAACCTAACCTCTTGAGTTTATTTACAGTATAATGTTCATAAGACATCACATGGTCTGGCAAGATGGTGGCCTTTGTACGTCTAGTGAACTCCATGAGTCCGCAGATTGCAGAAAGCACTATGGTATCTTCAGGCACTGAAAGGGGTAACCTGTATGGCAAGGGGATTTTCACATTTCTGTAAAAACATTTTTAAAGCAGCCTCCCCCCCCCATATGCTCTGGTGCCAGATATCTGTTTTCCCAGGAAACCCGAATAATATATTGTCAGAACAAGTTAAACGGTTTTTTTTTTGTTCCATGCATAGTTTTTGCTCATGTGATCTCTTCAGTCTAGTCAAGTATATATTTGGAGAGGATGGCATTTATTTTCTTACACTTTACAGTACATTACAGTATGTAAAGAGAAATCCACCAAGTGTTGATGAGACTAGGATATCAATTTGTAACAGCTTACTGTATTTGAGCCCTACTTTACTTAATTGTATTACTTATTACAGTAGACATTCGATTTTTTTGCCTAAAATAAAATGTTTGGTCTTCAGGTTATGACCTGGGTGAGCACAATTTGTAGCCCAGCTGCCAGGAAATGTTAAATGTTCAAATACCTGTACATGATGGGGTAAGGGGTGCGTTTAAGAAGCTAGCACCATTTTGTGGATTTGGTCCAAGAGGTCAAATCTTCGGAAACTAAATCAGTAATTTATTGGCACTGAAGGGCAAAACCATTAGCAATAAATTCTGGATAACTTGGTAGTACCTTTATCTGTTTGCAAGATCAATCAACAACCTGTGAGGCTTGAGACCAAAACGATCTAAACAATTGAAACGCCAGTCCAGCATGTGTACCGCAGGGCCCGTGTACCCTTTTTGGTAGTTATTTTCTTATCCTTATTCTAATACTCTAATTGTACATTGAAATCACATGTGCACTAAATAATATTTCCCATGTAATTGTAAGTGGTTTCAAACCCTACCGCCCAATCGCGATATATATAGTGTGGGTGCGGTGAACCTCATTGTTACAGGTGTGGTGCGTTACCTGTTAGACGCATCAGGATGGCTGAGCTTCCACCACGGGTAATGGGGGCAATTATATTATGATAACTCGTCGTAGCGTGGTGCAGCGCCCTCCCCCTTCGATTGGTTATGCAAGCAGGAATGTGTTCCTCTCGCGGACACAACAAATAACTCGACCCACCGCTATTTAGTGTAATAAA
Organism: Ascaphus truei; assembly: GCA_036426205.1. Lineage (NCBI taxonomy): Eukaryota > Metazoa > Chordata > Amphibia > Anura > Ascaphidae > Ascaphus > Ascaphus truei. Next base: position 223,364,404 of record CM071567.1, on the reverse strand, counting down.
CATACTTTTACTTGGAAACACATATTGACACAAATTGTCAAAATCAACGGGTGTTCCCCTCTCTAATCGGCCGACCACGGACCTTCGTCAGTTCGCGCAGACCTTTCCCCAACACCGGTGATCCCACCCCGTGTTTCACTTAATCACCCACCCAATGTCCCGCACTCTTGCAGAGAAGAGGAATATGGGTGACGCGCGTCACTATTAAGCCAATGGCCCCTTGGTTGCACCTTGTGGACTAAAGTACTGCATGAGCACTCCAGTGCTTCGGTCATCTGCACAGGCTTGGCAAGGACTTCTGTCGGACTCCTGCCCAGGCAGACCGGATCACCGTCCAGGGGAGATCCAGCAGGTAGCTCTCTAGCGCCGATCACGACAGACTGCGGCCAACTTTGCGTCACGGAATTGCACAGACTGTACAAGGTGGTCCCTAACTTGGCTCCGTGAACCTATCGTGACACGCGCTGGTACTATAGGCCGTCCCACGCACATGGCAACCTTATATTAGGTAATGGGAAACTCTAGGGCCTACGGTTGCCTATCCTAACCCTGGCCACACTTTTAGCACTTGACAGCATAACACTAGGACCCTCTTGTACGCCCTCACGTCACTGATCGCTGTTATGTCTGACCGCGAGCCAATAAGGCACCTCACCTCGATCGCGACGGGCAAGCGTCGCCTAACCTAGGGCCCGTCCCTTGTAAATTACCCACTAGCCCTGGTGGAGATTGGGCCATTACCTGGGGTATATGGGGGGGGACGCCTTACTCTGCAGGAGCTCACTCGACTCCTTTGCACCCTCCTTGTTGCTAACCAGCTCAACTGTCGTTCTGCGTTTTGTGCGAAAAATGTACAAGTAAGGCCTCTTTGTGCAGGGAAACTCCAAGAAGTCTCTATTGGCTCCTGCATCACGTTGGGGTGTGACATAGGCTCATGGGACTCGTAAGTCCCACTGCTCAGGACGCTTCCCTGGGTAGGCACGTAGGGTTTCGCGGGGCTCCTATCTAGCGCATGCGCGGCTATCCCTTGGGCCTCCCGGCGCTCCTACCACCCCATTGCGCATGCCCAAAACTCACCTTGCAATGGCGGCGCCCACCTGCTCCGTGAGCCGCCGAGACCACCTAACGACGTCGGGACACGCGGCCCTAGCAACGGCCTGATCTGCATCCCACTCCCGTCATCGTCCGCTCTCCGAGGTAAACTCTGCTCCCTGCTCCTGCCCCCACCCTTGTAAGCAGCCTTCTGGATCCGTCGCTGCATGGCGGCACCCTGCGAAAACCCAGCGCGCTTCCAAAGGGGGGTCGCAGGAGCCCATGAGACAAGGCTACACACTCCTCCCCCTGGTGAACAATCCAACGTCCCCGCTTGGGGAACAACATAACCAGGTACAAAATGTTAGCTATCCAAATGCAGTGCATAAATAATCAACGTATCATATGGTCTTAAACCATCAGGGTCACCCAGGCAATTCACATAGAATAACCCAGCGAGCAGAGACCATTTGTGTGGTGCCCATAAACTGGATCAGGTTTGGGTACCCCCCACGCCCCCCCACACTTTTGCGTCCGTGAGCCTCCCCCAGAAAAATCTCTTGGATAGTCACGCTCTGGGGTAACGTCACCGGTTCCTACTACTCTCCGTCCTCCCCCTGGTTGGAAGGAATAGTACATGTCTCTTACCAGGCCTTTTACCCGGCCATCCAGGCATGGTGTGGTAGCCATGAGGCAGGCCTTCCCGCATCCCTACGGGTGATGGGGCGCTCCTTTTTGGGCTTAAATTAGGCACTTTCCCTGAACCTCTCCACCTCCACACTTCTTTGTCCTACATTACTTGCGATGCTTCCACTGGAAGCAGTACTGGACAATGTCCTTCTTTCCGCAAGTCTTCTGTTTTCATCACCCGCATGAGGTAAGGGTAGATATCTTATACCCTGCGTTGATTCACGGTGGCCAACAGGTCATATGGGTGACGTTATCAGTGTCCCACCTTGGCTGTCTCAGGACCGGTGTCCCGGCACTTCTGGAGCAGTCCATGTACTTGGCTGAAACCTTGGGAGTCGTGGTGTATCAGTCGGGATCACTTGTACTGCGCAGCGCCGGGTGTCACACTCAATATTGAGCGGTGGGGTAAGGAGGGTGTCCATCACCACTCCTCTGGCTTGCGATGGGGTTCCCTTCATCTGGAACAATGGTCAGGGTAGGTATCAGGTCCACTCGCACCACTGTGACAGCTACCCTTTCTAATTGTGGACACCTCCGCGCGTGACGCATGCTAGTTGGAGCCATGTCGCCCTTGGGTGGCCAGACTTAAGGAGCTTCGTGCTCCGCGGTCACCTGAAGCTCACACCAACACCGCCGGCTGGCATCCAACCTCCACCCTTCGTGTCTTTTTAGTATTGTCCCAACCATTCTTAGGACACCGATAGACCTATTGGAGATAGGGTCCCTGATTTCCTGGCTCTGTATTTGATGTAGGGCATAGTGGGGCCCACATCAAGTGCACTTGCTTACTGAGGTAATGGCATGTGATTCTTATTATCCCCAGCTTTCAACTGGGGTGTGGATCGCACGGGTCTTTTTTTGTTGGGTGCATTTCAACAACACAGCTTGGTTGTTGGATTGCGCTGGGAATCCTAAAAGTATGATAGTAGTGGTTTAGACACACTTACCTTTGATTCTGTGTATTTCTGTTGTCTGGGTCTGTGGTCTCTGGGTGGTTTTGAACCACTGGGGTGTATCAGGTAACAGGGTCCGTAAGCATTCGATTACAGTTCTTTGGTTCCACACAGGTCTTTTTGTAGACGGTCACGGCAGCCGCTCCGACCTTGAATCTTTTAGAACGTCCTTCTTGGGTACACACGGGGCCCCGGGGACCTCTGGGTTAAGGGACAGAATCTGAGTAGGCATTCGAATTTCAAGTCAACTTGCGTGGGTGAGAGGCCAGGCTCCTACTTGTAGACTGGTTCATATCAGACTCAAGCAGCACAGGGCCTCGCTGTTTTGCAAATGCGCAAGATATTCACATTTGCCCCAGCCATATCATTTTGATGCTCAGATTAAATAAGAGATTCAGCCATTTTGTTAACATAATATCATTTTATGGCATCCTCCTCGCGTCGCGTTTGACCACCTTGATTTTATCCACTATTCGCCTACAATTTGTGTTCCAAGTCTATTCCACAGGCATGTGCGTATCGCTAAATAATTATCTGGTACAGCACTGACACAAAAGGAAGTAATACAGCTCCCTCCCTTTAATCTGCACAACTCCATACGACAAGAATTTTTTAGCTTCTGCATCATGTCACAGTTCCTTTGACTTCTCGGTTTGGAAGTGTGGAAGCAAGTAGCAAGTTTGATACGATTTTGATTAGTCCGGTGCTGCTCCCCCTGGTGAAACTGTGATGGAGGGGCAGCACACTGCTTTCAAGGAGTGATTTGGGCTTCTTGCCCATGCGTCACTAGTGTGTACGTGGGTTCAGCTTTTTGATTTGGGCATATCAGGTATAAACAACAATACAATAGTAGACACGGTTTTGGTCCTTGCCTAGCCACAGCTGACGGACCCTGGCCTTTCTAGTTATATCTTTCTGCCCCTATACTCTACCAACACGTAGCAATCTCCTCGTCCTACTAATGTTGCTTCTAACCCTGTCATTGTTCGTTATGTGGCAGCCCCCCGGAGATTTGGTGCTGCCTCAGGGCCATTTGGTATGGCGAAGACGGAGATCAACAGGACTTCGACGCCACCGCGGCGGGTGGGGGCGTGGCACTTGCAGCCTCTACGGCCCATTCTACACTTCTGAGCGCGAGGGTAAATGGTAATGGTGGACATTTGAGAGAGAAAAAAAAATTGGACACAGGTCACCCCCAGTTCTTAATGCTCAAGTCAGCGCCTTCCAATAAATGTAACGGGTATTCCACCCACCCAATCGCATTAATAGTGTGGGTGCGGGGAACTCAGTGTTTACCATGTGTTGGTGCGTTACCTGTTAGGCCCCCATGACGGCTGAGCTTACACCACGGGGACCTGGGTGCAATTCTACTGATGAGTAACTCTGTCTCGTGCGTGCCTCCACCTTGCATGGTTCCTTAGCAGATCAGGAATGTTCCTCGCAGGACACATACAATAACTTGCACCCCTATTTGTATATAACTCAACTTTTACTTGGAAAACAACATATGACAAATACTTTCACATAACTACGGGTGTCCCCTCTCTTAGGCCACACTGCCTTACGGACGTTCGCGCAGGACGCTTCCCAACAACCCCGGGTGATCCCACCCCGTGGTTCACTTAATCTCCACCCCAATGTGCTGCACACTTGCGAGAGAGGATATGGGTGACGGCGCAGTCACTTCTTAGCTAATTGGCTTCCGTTTGGTGGCACTTTTGGATTCAAGTCCTGCAGAGCACTCCATGCTCGGATCGGCAACGGCTATAACAAAGGATCCGTTCCAGCTCCTAGCAGCATACTAGATTCCACCGTCCGGGGAGATCGCAGCCGGATAGCCTCTGCATCCGCAACGAAGAAACTGCGCCCACTTCTGCCGGATGCGCAGCGTCCAGGGAGTCCTAACTGGCTCCAGTGAACAACCGTACACTCGCTGTACTATATGACTCCCTACAGCACAGCAACCTTGATGGCCTTAAGGTTAAACTCCTGGGCCTACGGTTGCCTATCCTCAACCCTGGCCCCTTAGCACTTCAACTTAACAACACTAGGCCCTCGTGTCCTCACCCTCACAGCACTGACCGCGGTGACGCGACCATAAGGCCACCTCACAATCCTAAGGCAAGCGTCCCTACCTATGGCCGTCCCTTGTCAAATTACCCACTAGCCTGTGTGGGGAGTTGGTCCTACCTGGGTATGGAGGACCTTTCGCCGGTGCATGACTTCACCTCGCATCCTGCACCCTTCCTTCTGCTCCCCACTCCCAACTGCGCCGTTCTGCAGCGCGCGAAATTAAGTCGTAAGCCTCTCTGCAGGGAGATCCTAAGCCCCATATTTGCTCCAGGCGTCACGTGGGTGGCATAGGCTCTGGGAACTCATAGTCCCTGCTCAGATCCCTTCCCGTAGGCTAGGGTTCTTGGGCTCCTATCAGGCGCATGCGCGAGCTTCGTGGGGCCTCTCTCCCATCGCTCCTAGGCCCCTGCCATTGCTCACGCACCTTGCACTGGTGGCGCCCTCTCCCCGCGAGCCTCTGGGGCCCCTAGCGACCTAACCAAGCGGCGCTATCCACGCCCTATTGGTTCTTCCCCTGCAAACTTCCAGCATCTCCGAGGTCACAACGCTGCTCCTGCTTGGGGGGGCCCCCACCGTGGAACATCCTGTCGGGCCCCTCCGTCGCTGGCATGGGCTGCACCCCGACCGCGCTGCTACCAAAGTAGGGGTGTCTCCAGGAGCAGTGGAGACCAGGCTACTATACATGAAATATATTATTTTCGTGTTTGTTATTATTACGGTATAAAATATTTTCTCAGAGAGAAAGACTGCTGAAATATGCCAAAAGAAATTGGGGCAATCAATAGCTTCAATATCCAAGGTTACCGAAAGTTGAACAAAAAAAAACTATATATCAAGATGACATGAAAAGGTATTCAAAAGGAATGATAACATCCAGATCTTAATCATACTGTACATCAGCATCTGCCAACAGCAGGGATTATTCAGTTTCTTTTCAAAATCCATGATGTAGTTCTGATGAAGTGTGTGTGTGTGTTTCTTTGCAGTGATGATTTAATGTGAGGAAGTTGGTGGTATCAATGTGCACTTGTTGTGTATGCTTAAAAGTTTAAATATGGGACTGTAGCTTATCACCCTTTCTTCAACAGTGGCATTAGCATAACAGAGGCATTACTTACAATTACATTTCTTCAAATCTGTAAAAAAAACAAATAATTTTGCCTTGAAATGAGGCATTTATTTAAACTTTCCCCTACTTTAAAACAGCACTTCACTCCTTGCCCCATGTCATATATTTTCGAGTAATGTCCGAGATGTCGGGGGGGGGGGCGAGGGAATAGGAGAGAGAAAAGTAGAAGAGATACATCACGTAAACTAGGCTAACAATATGTACAAATGAAACATCTGGGCATAGCTATCACCAGGGTTGTCTGACAACGTTAGCACGGGGACAATCCCAACAAGCAGGCCCGTGAACCAGGTGGCCCACATACCATAGGCACGCCACATGCTCCCTGCACACTGTACATATATATACAAGACAAAGCTCCGTGCACATAAACACACCCCATACATAAACACACCAAATATATGAGCCATGTATTCCTCTTGGCTACTACTGATCTACCCTGTCCTAACACATAAGCCCTTGTACCAGTGCAGGCAGTGTTAGGGCTAATCTGGGTTTTCCCCGGCAGTAGCAGCTCCTTGAGTGACAGGGGGGGTAGGGTCTGTATTCTGCCTCTAACACCTAAAACCTTCCCCCTGGGTACAACAAGGGCTGCAGGCCAGTTAGGTGTCTCTCTCTCTCTCTAAGTAGTTATTGCTATAGTTGGAAGTGTGAAGTTAGGGCTCGGCCACTTCCTTCCCCTCCCCGCAAGGCAGTGGGACAACTACCCCTTGGCACAGGGAATAGGAAGCTAAGGATAGACATCCTTGGTACCACACCCATCCTTGGTGATGAGTCCAGGGCCATTTGAAGAAGTGTACCTGTGTATGCTGATTTGTTGAAGAATATAAGAGCTCGGTTTTCCTTTTTTATCTCCTCCTGAGAGTGCATTAATCGTGGGGAGTTCCAGAGTGTTTCCTGCAGAGACTGCACTCAGTTCTGTCTGGGCCTGCAGGGAATGGGACGGCGCTGCACCCATAAGAGTCTGAAAGGAACCCAAACGCCTGTCTGTTCCCCACAACCACCAACGGACCCTCAGTAATCCTGTAAACCTAGCAGGTGAGCAGCACAACAACCACCGGGTAACAGAGGAATCTCCCAAGGGGGGGGAAAACCTTACATATACATAAAAATATAGATATGTACACACATTGCAAACACATGCCCTCATACATGCATCATGTATCCACACATACACTCACCCACACATGCATCATATATACACACACATATATTCCCAACACCCGCCCCATATTTACTTGCCTCAGTATCCCAAGTTTACTTGTCAAAACCTGGGCTGGGTATAATGTTCTTATTAAATGTAATCCACCACACCACACACACACACACACACACACACACAACACACACACACACACACACACACACACACACACACACACACACACACACACACACACACATCCCATACAATACATGCATCATATATATACACCCCACCCCTTACATGCATCATAAATACACACACACACACACACACACACATACACACACACACACACAAACCCCACACACACACACACACACACACAACACACCCCACACCAACACCACCAACACACACCACACCACCATCAGCATGCCTCATATATATACACCCCACCCCTTTACTTCATCATAAACACACACAACACACACACACACACCACACCGACCCACACCACACACACACACACACCCCACACACCACACACACACCCACACACACACACACACACAACACAATACAAACGACACACCTACACATCCCAACAATAACTGCATCATATATACACCCCACCCTTACTGCATTCATCAACACCACACACACACACACACACCACACACCCAACACACACACACCACACAAACACACCACACCACACACCACACACACACACACACACACAACACACACAACACCAAACAACCCCCACTCCATACTGCATCATATATACACCCATCCCATACAATACATGCATCTATATTACACCCCACCCCATACATCATCATAAATATGCACACACACACCGACGCATACATGCATCATAATATATCCAAACCATACATTATACACTTACCATTACCACCGCACACACTGTATTATTTCGTAGTAAAACATTTTATAAATACATTAAAAATCCACTGCTGAAGAGAGACTGGGTGGCACTGCCTTTTGAGCTATGTAGTGCCACCTAATGGCATAATCCTGCTGTGAGCTCAGCTGTATCCAGAAACCCTGCTCCTCTCTTCAACCGACCTGAATACTTAAATGTGAGCTGCCGGGGACAGCCTTCTTCTGACTCCCGTGCCAGCCCTAAGCCCAACATTGAAAGAATACTATTGCTACTAGCTACAATATTATTAACAATAGCATAATCATTTTACTACATAGGCCTACAATGCATCTTTATATACTGTATATTGCAATTATAGTGGTGTCTTTTTAAACAATTATATATAAGAGAGACTATTAGATTAAAATATATTCCTCTATGGATAACCAATTGAGACCTTGATAGCAAATTAAAGTAAGAGCATTGTAAGATTGAGTTCACAAGCTACTGTAGTTGCCAGATCATACAACATAGTGACTTCCAATCGTAGTGTCCTCTCTATCCCCTCATTGCCGTAGGTGTATCACCTACTGAGGTGAAAGTTTATGTTCCACAAATTATTTTCTTGCTTATTAACTTTCTTATACACATCCATGTGATGGCGAAGGTCCTGTTTGCCTATACTTTTCTCAATGTTGATAGTTTGAGGGAATATTTACACAATTGGTGCCTCTATCCGAAATCCCTGACGCGGTGACCGCAGTCTCCATAGCGCCACCAAGCATTTTGTGGGTACCTGCAAATTACTTTGTAAGAAGCTATGTTCTATGTACGGCATTTACAAGATAAGCCGAGACTCGTTGATTGTGCCATCTTTACATCTCGATTTAGATCTCTGCCTTTTTTTGACGGGATAAATATCTCATTCAGATTGTTATGAGTTTTTCTCAGAGACCAACAAACTACCAGAGGGCAGCATGTGACAAAGGGTGAACACGTCCTTTCACATCGCGAGTGGGTGGGGGCAGGTGCGGCACGGTAGGCCTCATCCCAAGGGAAGTATATTTGTGTGTGCACGTTCTCCTATTGGTTGGTACCCCCCTACATCTCTCCTGAACTCCCAAGCACCCTTGGGCACAACAGTTTGGGGAACCTTGCTCTAATCCAATAGTGAGGTGTTCATATTCTAATATAAATGTTTGTTTGTTTCTGGTTTTCCTGAATCAATTTAAAACCAGGTTCATGCCTATTTCGTAAAAAAAAACTTTTAATTTGATTTCACACTGTTGGAGATTATATCAAATATGCACCTCATGATGAAAAGGAAAGTGTACCTCAGGCCTGCACAACTCGTAAAGCGGAGAAGGGCCGAACTGCTCCAAGGAAAAGAAATTTGGGCCACAGGGTAAAATCATCATCATCATCATCACTCTCTCCAGCACCTCTCATCATCATCATCAAACCTCATCTATACTCCCCCAGCACCCCTATCATCATCCTCAATCTCTCCCCCAGAACCCCTCACTATCACCTTTGCGATACTCCCATCTATCTCTCTCTACCCCATCTCTCCCCTCCCCTCACCCACACAATAATACTCCCCCTCCATCACATACACAATACCCCCTGCACACCACACACATCCCACCCCCCTGCACCATCACATCTTCTCCCCCCTGTACCTCACACACTCTCCCCCCCCCCTGCACCTCACATCATTCTCCCCCCTTGCACACCACCAATCACCCCCCTGCACCTCCAATGACCCCCCCTGCACCTCCAATCACTCCCCTGCACATCCCTCCCCTGCACATACACACGCCCCTCTACCCCAATGCACATCACCCTCCCTCTCACTGCAACCCATCACATCACCTCACACCATCACCCTCCCCTGCACATCACCTCCCCTGCACCTCATCCCCCTGCACATCACCCCCCTGCACCTCACAATCCACCCTGCAATCGCCCCCCTGCACATCACATCAACCACCGTCACATCACATCACCCCTCTGCACATCACCCCCCCTGCACATCACCTCCCCTGCACCTAACATCACTCCCTGCACCTCACCCTCGCACCTCACATCACTCCCCTGCACCTCACCTCAATGCACCTACCTCACCCCCCTGCACATACCCCCCCTCTGCACATACCCTCCCTGCACATCACCCCCCTGCACATCACATCATCACCTCATCACCCCCCCTGCACATATCCCTGCACCTCAACATCAACCCCCTGCACTATCCTCACCTACCCATCAGACCCTGCACCTCCCATCAGACCCGCCTCCCATCAGACCCTCACCTCCCTCACCTCAATCACCTAGGGACTTGCGCTCTGCAAGCGCGGGCACCAGAAGTGACGCACTGCAAGAGTGTGGAGTTCCTTGAGAGCGGGCTAGGGGTGAGGGAGGGGGAGGAGCGGCTCGGCTCGCGGGGGGAGGGAAGGGGGCTCGGCTCGCGGGGGAGGGAGGGGGCTCGGCTCGCGGGGGGAAGGGAGAGGGACTGGCTCGCGGGGAGGGGAGGTGGGAGGGATACGACTAGGGTGGGGAGCGGACTTGGGAGGGGGAGGAGGGGAAGCCGCCCCGCCGCGGGCCTGCACAGTGAGTGCCGGGCCCGCAGGCGCGGTTGTTCAGGCCAGGTTGTACCTCATATTTCATGGGAAATTGTAGGTGATGTGGCCATTTTAGCCTAGAAGAAACTATTTTCATTTTCCAATTTTGAATTAACTATATGGAATTGTTCCCAAAGTTAGTGATATAGATGAGGGAACAATTATAGCGTGTATACCAAGAATAGTTATTCTATTTATTATCGATTATTTGTAAGCACCAACTATTCTGCGCGTCGGATACAATGGGGCACACAGTTTTGTATATACTAAACAGACTGACGTACAAATAAGACAACAATGTGCAAACAGATGCAAAAGGCAATGAGACCCTGTTCGTGAGAGTTTACCAATCTAGAGGGCATATGGCAGTTGAAACAAAGTTAAAGTGGCTGCTTGTGGGATGGATTATGCCTCAGGAGAGAGAATGGTTCTGCGCCGCACACTGATGACATCTAGGTTTGGGCGTGGGATGTGTTAGGGGTGTTAGAGTTGAGTGCGAGCTGCAAAGCAGCCTCTCAATAGTTTGGTGGGGTAGGTAGTAGTAGATGTTAGGATATGCCAGATAGACTTCTTCAAAATGTGAGTTTTCAAGAAGTGTTTTTAATGTCCTGATGCAGGAGGAAGAGTCTGATGGAGCTTGTAGGAAATTCAGAGGAAGGGTGAAGCACGGGAGAAGTCCTGAAGATGGAAGTGGGTAATAAGGGAGAAGAAATGCGGATTCATGGGCAGAACGTAAGGGTTGTCACACACACACACACACACACACACACACACACACACACACACACTACAACCCACTCCATACATGCATCATATATACACCCATCCCATACAATACATGCATCATATATATACACCCCACCCCATACATGCATCATAAATATGCACACACACACCGCATACATGCATCATAAATATATACACAAACCATACATATATACACTTACCATTACCAGCACACAATGTATTATTTCGTAGTAAAACATTTTATAAATACATTAAAAAATACACTGCTGAAGAGAGACTGGGTGGCACTGCCATTTGAGCTATGTAGTGCCACCTAATGGCATAATCTGCTGTGAGCTCAGCTGTATCCAGAAACCCTGCTCCTCTCTTCAACCGACCTGAATACTTAAAATGTGAGCTGCCGGGGGACAGCCTTCTTCTGACTCCCGTGCCAGCCCTAAGCCAACAAATTGAAAGAATACTATTGCTACTAGCTACAATATTATTACAATAGCATAATCATTTTACATAGGCACTACAATGCATCTTTATATACTGTATATTGCAAATTATAGTGGGTGTCTTTTTAACAATTATAATATAAATAAGAGAGACTATTAGAGATTAAAATATATTCCTCTATGGATAACCAATTGAGACCTTGATAGCAAATTAAAGTAAGAGCATTTGTAAAGATTGAGTTCACAGCTACTGTAGTTGCCAGATCATAGCAAGCATAGGACTTCCAATCGTAGTGTCTCTCTCTATCCCCTCATTGCAGATAGGTGTATCACCTACTGAGGTGAAAAGTTTATGTTCCAACAAAATTATTTTCTTGCTTAATTAACTTTCTTATTACACATCCATGTGATGGCGAACAGGTCCTGTTTGCCTATACTTTTCTCAGATGTTGATAGTTTGAGGGAATATTTAACAATTGGTGCCTCTAATCCAGAAATCCCTGACGCGGTGACCGCAGTCTCCATAGCGCCAGCCAAGCATTTTGTGGGTACCTGCAAATTACTTTGTAAGAAGCTATGTTCTATGTACGGCATTTACAAGATAAGCCGAGACTCGTTGATTGTGCCATCTTTACATCTCTGATTTAGATCTCTGCCTTTTTTTGACAGGGGATAAATAATCTCAATTCAGATATGTTGAGTTTTTCTCAGAGACCAACAAACTACCAGAGGGCAGCATGTGACAAAAGGTGAAACGTCTCTTTCACATCCGCGAGTGGGGCAGGTGCGGCACTGTAGGCCTCATCCCAAGGGAAGTATATTTTGTGTGTGCACGTTCTCTATTGGTTGGTACCCTCCACTCTATCCTGAACTCCCAAGCACCCTTGGGCACAACAAGTTTGGGGAACCTTGCTCTAATCCAATAGTGAGGTGTTCATGATTCTAATATAGAATGTTTGTTTGTTTCTGGATTTCCTGAATCAATTTAAAACCAAGGTTCATCGCCTATTTCGTAAAAAAACAACTTTTAATTTGATTTCACACTGTTGGATGATTATAATCAAATATGCACCATGCATGATGAAAAGGAAAGTGTACCTCAGGCCTGCACAACTCGTAAAGCGAGAAGGGCCGAACTGCTCCAAGGAAAAGAAATTTGGGCCACACGGGTAAAATCATCATCATCATCATCATCTCTCCTCCAGCACCTCTCATCATCATCATCAACCTCATATATCTCCCCCAGCACCCCTCATCATCATCCTCATATCTCCCCCAGAACCCCTCACTATCAACCTTTGCGATACTCCCCATCTATCTCTCATACCCCCATCTCTCCCCCTCACCCACACACATAATACTCCCCCTCCACATCAAATACACAATACCCCCTGCACACCACACACATCCCACCCCCCCTGCACCTCACATCCTTCTCCCCCCTGTACCTCACATCACTCTCCCCCCCTGCACCTCACATCATTCTCCCCCCTTGCACCACCAATCACCCCCCTGCACCTCCAATGACCCCCCTGCACCTCCAATCACTCCCCTGCACATCACCTCCCCTGCACATCACACCCCTGCACATCACCCCCATGCACATCACCTCCCCTGCACATCAACCCCATGCACATCACCTCCCCTGCACATCACCTCCCCTGCACCTCATCCCCCTGCACATCACCCCCCTGCACCTCACATCACCCCCTGCACATCGCCCCCCTGCACATCACATCACCCCCCTGCACATCACATCACCCCTCTGCACATCACCCCCCTGCACATCACCCCCCTGCACCTCACATCACTCCCCTGCACCTCACCCTCGCACCTCACATCACTCCCCTGCACCTCACCTCAATGCACCTCACCTCACCCCCCTGCACATACCCCCCTCTGCACATACCCTCCCTGCACATCACCCCCCTGCACATCACATCACATCACCCCCCTGCACATATCCCCCTGCACCTCACATCACCCCCTGCACTTCCTCACCTCCCATCAGACCCTGCACCTCCCATCAGACCCTGCACCTCCCATCAGACCCTGCACCTCCCCTCACCTCAGATCACGACGGGACTGCGCGCACTCGCAAGCAGCGGGCACCAGAAGTGACGCACTGCAAGAGTGTGGAGTCTTGAGAGCGGGCTAGGGGTGAGGAGGGGGGAGAGCGGGCTCGGCTCGCGGGGGGAGGGAGAGGGGGCTCGGCTCGCAGGGGGAGGGAGAGGGGGCTCGGCTCGCGGGGGGAGGGAGAGGGGACTCGGCTCGCGGGGGGAGGGAGAGGGGACTCGGGGGAGGGATAGCGGACTAGGGTGGGGAGCGGACTTGGGAGGGGGAGGAGGGGAAAGCCGCCGCCGCCGCGGGCTGCACAGTGAGTGCCGGGCCCGGCAGGCCGCGTGTTGTGCAGGCCAGGTGTACCTCATATTTCATGGGAAAATTGTAGGTGATGTGGCCATTTTAAAGCCTAGAAGAAACTATTTTCATTTTCAATTTTGAATTAACATTATATGGAACTTGTTCCCAAAGTTAGTGATATAGATGAGGGAAACAATTATAGCGTGTATACCAAGAATAGTTATTCATATTTATTATCGGTTATTTGTAAAGCACCAACATATTCTGCAGCGCGATACAATGGGGCACACAGTTTTGTATACTACATAAACAGACTGACGTACCAAATAAGGACAAACAATTGCAAACAGATGCAAAAGGCAATGAGGACCCTGTTCGTGAGAGTTTACAATCTAGAGGGCATAAGGGCAATGTTGAAACTAAAGTTAAAGTGGCTGCTTGTGGGATGGAGTATGCCTCAGGAGAGAGAATGGTTCTGCCGCACACTGATGACATCTAGGTTTGGGCGTGGGGATGTTAGGGGGTGTTAGAGTTGAGTTTGGTCGAGCTGCAAAGCAGCCTCCAATAGGGTTGGTGGGGGTAGTAGTAGTAGATGTTAGGGATATGCCAGATAGACTTCCTTCAAATGGTGAGTTTTCAAGAAGTGTTTAAATGTCTGAATGCAGGAGGAGAGTCTGATGGAGCTTGGTAGGAAATTTCAGAGAAAGGGTGAAGCACGGGAGAAGTCCTGAAGATGGAAAGGAGGTAATAAAGGGAGAAGAAAATGCGGATGTCATGGGCAGAACGTAAGGGGTGTTAAGGAATTTATTTGGGGATTTGGGCTGAGATGTAAGGATTGTTAGCATCATTGAGAGCTTTGTAAGTTAGATCTAGGTTTTTACATTTGATTCTAAATGAAACGGACGGAACACTCAGTGTAATGTTGACCCTGGAGGGGGTAAGGGTAGTGGGGGTGAATGTTGGGGAGGTGGCTAGGCAATACCTTACTAGCATCTTAGATACAATAGCCAAGGGGGGTAGGTAGTGGAAATTAGGAAAATGTTAACCACTTTGATGCCTCTGGTATACATTGGAAGCTACAGCCACCTAAAGGGTTAATGTACTTTCTGCAATAGGGTCGGTAATACCTCATATTACATTACCTTATGGTAGAAGTATCGGCTTCCCCTCCTCAATCATTGCCTGCGGTAATTAACCTCTATTTATCAGTGGAGTTAATTACCACATCTTAATCGCCATTATATTGCACCCAGTAAATGGTTATCACAATATTAATGGCTGAGGCCTTAACATTGTGGTAAAATATGTCGCTCTCTGTCAAGAAAGTTTATCTGCCGCATAATGAATAAAAAGTCTTAGATCTTTATTTTCTGTGTTGCATTTTTATTGCAAAAGACTCCAAATCGCACAAGGTTTCGGGAAAGTTAACCCCTTCATCAGATACACAAACCATATACAATATCCCCCAGTGAACACAATGCTTCATCTTTATACCCATAATACACATTGTTGAACCAATTCCAACTGCAGTAATAAACACAATACTATTATGTAGACCATCTATTGTGCATACGGTACAATCATAAAAAGTATCTAAGATAATAAAAGCAATGCCAATTGCAACTTAACACCACTGTAAGTAATATTTCCATACTGTATAACATTGTCCCTAAGTGTCTTACAAGGATACTAACCAAATGAAACTCTTTTCATATCTTAGTACATACCACTCTTCTCCATTTCAACGGCCTAGATGGACCATTTTTTAATTTTATTGTCACCATTGGCGCCGACATTGCCTTTTTTTCTCCATGTTGTGTTACTGACTGTACTGTCAGTTTTTGTCTGGCTGCCATTTCATATTATTAATTGGTCCCAATAGGGGCGTTTATGTTCTATAGCGCTGTTTTGCACCGTCTTTTCTGGTTTTAGAGCGGGTAAACATATATAATGGTTTTAATCTCTTCCTCATATTTCTCTAAGTCCATTTCTAATTTTTTTAATTTGCTCCAGATCGCATGTTTCAAAGCTTTTGTATACAGTAGCTCCTCTATTTGTGCTAAAACTTCCGGTATTACACTATTATCATGTGTAATTAGGATCTGCATCAGTTCAAATGAGCAGGTATTCAGAATTGTAATACCTAAAAATGTAAAATCTCCATTCTAAGTCTAGCTAGGAGGGCTCGCTCTCCCCCGCTGCGGCGCCCAGCACCCCAGCTCGCTCTCCCCCCGCCTGGCACCCCAGCTCCACTCACTCTCCCCCGCACGGAAGTGGAAGCCTGGCTCTGCTCGCTCTCTCTCCGCCTGCCCGGCACCCCGGCTCGCGTCACAACCGCTTGCAGCCTAGCAGTGCAGCACTTCCGGTGCCTGCTGCTGCTAGTGAGTGCGTGGGAGGCTGGGAGTGACAGTCTGCATAGGTTAGAAGTATATACCAGTGACTGTCTTTATTGTGATATTTCTTCAGATAAAAAAGGTGGTACAGGTTGAGTTTTTTCACTGTACTGCAGTTATAGGTTGCAAAGTGATGTTTCTCTTGTGAGGTATTGTAAAAGTTATATTAAAGATTGTTTTATGAATAACACTGTAACAGTAATATGTCAGAATAAATTGTAAACTAGATATTATGGGGATATTAACTATTCGTTAACAAATCGTTAATTTACATTTTTATTCATGTGAGTGATTGTGTAAGCAGGGCCCCGTGCACTGCTTTGCCCTGGGGCCCATAATGTTATTAAGATGGCCCTGGCGCCAAACTAACTTCCCCTGCGCGCGCACCCCAACCCAACTTCCCCCACGCGCGCCTCCTGCCCTCGGCAACAGCTGCAGGATTAGCCCGCCAGTCTCGCCCACCCACCCACTGTCATTTGCCCACCCACCAACCCACTGTCATTCGCCCACCCACCAACCCACTGTCATTCGCCCACCCACCAACCCACTGTCATTTGCCCTCCCACCAACCCACTGTCATTCACCCACCCACTGTCATTCATTCACCCACCCACCCACTGTCATTCACCCACCCACCCACTGTCATTCACCCACCCACATCCTTCCCCCACCCACCTACGTCATTCACCCACCCACTGTCATTCACCCACCCACCCACTGTCATTCAAACTGTCATTCACCCACCCACCGTCATTCTATGTCATTCAACTGTCATTCACCCACCCACCCACTGTCATTCACCCACCCACTCACCCACTGTCATTCACCCACCCACCCACTGTCATTCAACCACCCACCTACTGTCATTCACCCACCCACCCACTGTCATTCACCCACCCACCCACTGTCATTCACCCACCCACCCACTGTCATTCACCCACCCACCCACTGTCATTCACCCACCCACTGTCATTCACCCACCCACCGTTATTCACCCACCCACTCACGCAGGCAGTCACATGTCTTTTGTTGAAAATATAAAAATAAACAGGTTGCATTGTAATGTTTTTTTCTGTATCACAATAAGAAAACAGTTAAGTAAAAGTTGCGCGCTAAAAGATATTTTTTCGTGGTTCGGGGAGGGGGGGTGCGCAATGGGTTCAGGGGGGGGGGCTGCTCCTTTCATTTGTCCCGGGCCCCATGATTTCTGTTGGCGGCCCTGCTGGCAGGGTGCCCATCCCCTCTGACTCAGCCTGGGATAGTAGTCCGAGCTATCCCCACTTTCCTGACCCTGCTGCTACATGGTATCCCCAGCTTTTGACAGCCACCCAAATTTTGCTGCTCTAGGCACCACCTAGTTTTCCTAGTGGTTAAAACAGCCATCTGTATATTGGAGTATGAGCTCATAAGATACACTTTGAATCAAATAAAGTCACTGACTCTGTAAACAATAACACTGTCAACTCCTTGTGACCTTGGGCAAGTCGCTTTATCTCCCTGTGCCTCAGGCACCAAAAACATAGATTGTAAGCTCATCTGGGTAGGGTCTGCGTCTGTAAAAAGTCCTACGTGCTGCGTACTGCATGCTATACTGCAATTGTGAAGCTCTTTGAGTCCCATTGAGAGAAAAGCTTTACATGAAATAAAGAAATATTATTATTACTATAGAATTTACCTTTTGCCTGTTGCTGAAGGTAATGAATTAAAACTACAGTAGCTCTGAGTAGCTATTTACTCACACACAGCATTTCTTTTTATTAACAGGTTTATTTCCTACAAGTCGAACAATCAATCAACATTTAATTTCCTATATACAGCAAAATCTGTACTGTGCAGTCATCCTTTGTTTTATATTTATTAAAATGCCAGATAGTACTGTATCTTCAGGGAATAAATCAATCAAGTGTATGCAGAAATCAATACAAATAATATCTATCGCAATTCAGAAGCATGAACGCACATTGTTAATTAAGAATGTTCTTGCATTCAACCAGAATTTTTCTATGAAGGCAGTCTAATACTGCATTACAAAAGATACACCATGCCTAAAATTCTAATACAGAGCAGTTAGATTGAATTCTAACAGCAAAATTGTGTTGTCAAAGTTTGGAAGATATTTGCTTACACATGTGGAAACTATATAAATATCATTGCTTGCAGTGTATACATACCCATCATGCTACACCTTACTTAAATTGAAATATTTTCTCTTTATTAGATGTAGCACCTGTTCCCGCATCCTAAGTGAGATCATCCGGCTACCTGGTGTTGCTGGTGCGGTGCGTACCTGTGAGGCTGGAATAGGAGGCTCTGAATATTCCACGGTGGTGTGGGGAGACATCAGGACAGGTTTTCAGGGTGGTTCATCTTTGGTTACAGCGTCTCCAGCCAGCGAGGATCCTGAGATGACCAGGATGGTCTATGCTGGCAACTTCTTAGTGGCCCAGACAATTAGCCACACAGATAGATGGTTCAACTGATTTTTATTGTAGTCAACCAGAAGTCACAAACTTCCCTTTGGTATAAGGCCCTGCAGGCCCCATCCAGCTCCTTATCATTGATGGTACACAGGATAACACACTCCCACTCCTCAGAGGGAGGGGAGACAGACCCCTGACTTCTGGGAGAGTGTTAGTATACAGTATACCCAGAAGATGGGCTTGTAACCCTGCCCCCTAACTGGGCAGGTCTGATACTGACAGGCATCACATTATCTGCATGTGACCCAGCCAGTATCCTCCCCAGGATGACAATCTCAGGTTGTTGCTAGGCCCACGCCTGGATACAGTAACAATGCATGCAGGTTGCAATAGCAAGCTAGTCCTTCATGAGAGAATTTACCCTTCACAGTGCCTGTACCTAACAGGACTTATACTCTGAGCGCCCAACAGAAGATAGCGGCTGGAGGCTATGCTATATAGATAATTGCAAAAAACAGCTTATAATTCTATTACTGTTTAAGTGACCATTCTTCTCCATTATAATCGATCTTTCTGAACTAAACACTGCTATAAAAAGGACCACACATGTTAAGAATAGTATATCATAATGAAACAACTAAAAGTATGTTTCCAGCTCTTGAAAAAAAAACTATCCATATCATTTGCTCATATTTTCCATATACTTCTGACAAACATCATAGCACATTTAGGGTGATTTGGGGTCTATAAATAGAGGCAGTGCTATCTGACAGGATGCCATTGACAACATGTATTTAGTGTGTGGAGGACTAAAGACTTCTCACACATCTTCTGAAAAGAGAACGTTGCCTGAAAAAGCAAGTAAAAGTGACTATCAAGGATATTTTTATGTCACACATACAGTTTAATTAGGAAGAAGGTCACGGACCCTTATGAAAGCCATAGTGGGCCGAAACATTGGCCTCACACTATAATAATAATAACTTTATTTATGTTGCGCTTTTCTCCCAATGGGCTCAAAGCACTTCACAGTTACAAAAAGGGAAAAAGAAGAAAACATTTAAGGTTATAAAAGACACCAAGCACAAGGAAAGTTGCAATACAGGATGAGATGTACTGTAGCTATTAAATGTTGAAAAGGTTGTTTGTTCAATAATTAAATGCCTGGGGGAACAGGTTGGTCTAGAGCCTGTTTTTATAGATTTCCAGATTTGTGCTCAAAAAGGACCACATCTTTGATCAGGGGTGGGCAAACATTTTTTGCTGCACCCACCCTGTCTGCTCTACTCCGTTGTGCACCCCCCTCTTTATCTCTTGTGACATCACGTGACCCGCAGCGTCATTTGACGTCACTTTACCAAGGCAAACGTGATGTCACATGACCCCGCGGCGTCATTTGACGCCACGTTGCCATGGTCCTGAAGCCGGCTGAATCCCGGTAAGTAGAGGTTACAGATGCCTCGCGTGGTCCCCTGGCATTTAATTAAAATGCCTTGGGGAAGAGAGTGGGACCTCTGCAACCGCCCATGCCAGTCCCAAAAAATCTCCCCCAGTTTGCGCACCGCTGCCTTAGATAACCTAATGGCTATGCAAAGTATATTTAAATTAATCACATCCCACACTTCCTAAAAGGCTGTCCATAACAACTACATTGAGTAGAAAAGTCTAAGGAATTTAATGTCTGGTATAGTATATGTCACGGTAGACGAGGTCTTTTAACACCATTTATATTTAAGGGATCAGTCAATAAGCAAAACAAGACAGTGAAATAAAAAGGTTTATTTGGAGAAGACCTCGGAAATACACAGAAATACAAAATACAAGAATATACACACTTAAAGGGGTCTGGGGAATGAGGTCTACCTTTTCTAGGTGCAGGGCGCCTGCTTGCATGGGCTTAACCCGAACAGAACCTTGTTCCGTACGTCCTGGACTGAAATCCAGCAGAAAATCCTGACCGGGATCTAGTCCTGAATCCCCTGGAACCGATTCCGGCAGAAAATCCTGACCTGTGACAGCTAGGTTGATTTTGAGAACTTGACCACAAAAGACGGGTTTTGTCTCTGCGAGGCAAACTTTTCAGGCTTCAAAACGAAGCCGGTTACTCTGCTATTTCGAATAAGGCAACTTTGAAAAGCCCGCCATATCTTCATCTACTCTCTCCTGGTCAGCACCTTACATACACTCGCAGTGGGCTATCTTCAGAATGGAGGAGGGAAGGAGCAGCCAATCAGAGAAGGGGAATCCCTCCCCTCCAGCCAATAGAAAGAGGGCTCAACCCTCAGCTGACGTCAGGGGAGTAGGCATGCCACAGAGGCTTGAAAGCCAGGTGAGCAGGAAATATGATTTTAGCCAAGAGGATCAGACTATATGGCTGCATCCTCTCTGGCTAACTCATTGCCTCCTGCCGGGTTGGCTCCACCAGTTCTGGCACTGACAAAAGGGTGTCCCTTTGTAGTTTGGATCTGGCAATTCACCTTTTCTCACTCACCAAGTGCATTCACACTTCTGGACATCCTCTCCTCTTTGAACTACGGACCCTATGTAGACTTGCTGGCACCGTAACTGGTTGCCTGGGCAAGCTACATAGATCCTTATAATAAATGTGTAAAACATTAAACCATATATTTTAATACATGGGGGACCTTGGGGAGACTCATGACTGTGCTGGATATAGGACTGGGATATCATAATAGCATAATAACATGTTCTTGTATAGCGCTGCTAGTTTTATGTATCGCTTTACAGAGCCATTTTGCAGGCACAGGTCCTGCCCAGTGGAGCTTACAATCTATGTTTTTTGTGCCTAAGGCACAGGGAGATAAAGTGACTGGCCCAAGGTCACAAGGAGCCGACACCAGGAATTGAACCAGGTTTTCCTGCTTCAAACTCAGTGCCAATCAGTGTCTTTACTCACTGAGCTGCTCCTTCCCCTTATGTTATGTGTTAATGACGCAAGGTGAGATTAACTAAAACATATGTTTTCTGACACACCAGTAAAAACAAGGTGAAACACAGCCAATAAAGCAGATGCAGAGAGAAAGTAATATAACAAAGTGTGACAGAGTCACTGTCTCTATATGTTAAAGTGCAGTGCAGTATGTGTGTCGTCCAGCATGCAGGCGGTTAAACTCCTCTAGAGAGACTAGCTGCAGGTGCAACTAATCAAGGAAGACAGAACAGGGGTTTTAAAGCCAGTTAGTAAGCTGCCAGCTGAGAGAGATGTTTCCTAACCAAGAAGGGCACTGGTTGCTTTGGTTCTCCAGGCCTGCAGGAAGCAGGGTCTGGTTCAGAGTAAATACCAGGAGACCCTGGGATTCCCCAGCACCCCAAATCTAAGAACTATCTCTTTTGTGTATATCACAGTTGTACAGTAGTGTTAAACTGGAAGTAGGCTAGCTAGGGACATGCTTGTTAGTTAGTCTCCCAAAGGGGAGTATGTTTTTGTTTTATGATTTGGTTTGCCTTAAAGGAACAGTGTGCATTTTTGTTTTGATGTGGAAAATAAAACCACTGAAGGATAAAGCCTAAAACATACCGTTTGGACTCTTACTGACCCTACTGCGATGCTGTCCTACCATAAAAGTCTTATAAAGGATAAAGACACTGGGCCATATTTACTAAGCAGTGTTAAGTCATAAGGAACCTTCAGTTCTGGAAAACATTACAGCCTATTAAAATAAATACAGTTGTAGGGTGTCTTCCCACACCAGAAGGTGTCTCGTGGCAGAAGACTGTTTAATAGATATATGAATGAAAAAAATAAAGTGCTAACACTTAAATGTCCAGGTACATAAATGTTACAAATACATAGGGAACACTTGAAATGAAATGTAAGAGATGTGTACGCATGTGTCAAGATGAACCATTACAATAAATATCAAATAAAAATCTCCAATTGTACAGATGCAGCGGGCACTATTTTAAGGCATTAGGGCGCCGTTTTCGTGTGCGCTGCTGTACTTCATGCGGTATTCACGCCGCATTCCCGCGTTCATGCTGCCCTCACACCGCCAGGTTTACCAGCGGCTTACCGCTGTTGATAATTTAATGGTTTCGGATTTCTTTGGGTGCATATCCGCCAGATGGCAGAAATGAATGAATTGTAATGTGGGCAGTTCTGTCTGTGCTACTATGTCAATTTGCAGGCGTTTAAAAACAAAAACAAAAACAGATAAAAAACAGATAAAAACCAAGTCTACCACAGTGGTCCATTGTGATTCAACCTTGGTCCTTGAAGATGCTGAAGACATTATCAAATGTAGGCACTCATAAAAAAAAACTTATAAAACACAAAGCTGTGTGCTTTTTTCTACATTCCTACACTATCCATGCACAATTGCTGACTGGACTGGGTACCATGTGTGCACCGTACATGTATAAAATACCTGACTGTAGTTATTCATTTTTAATATTTTCTGCAATTAGTGCTGCAGCAGATAACATGGCGACTTTAGCCGAAATATAAGAATATTTCATTTCGAACTACGATATTGTAATTTTCACCTGACGTTCATGGTTGGAAGCGTTCTATAAGAAAAACCTGAAGTAGCGATCAGTCTTTTTTTTGCATAGCCCCTCCTGCCAGAGATACAAGAGGGTATTGGGGTATGGTCCCTGATTTTTACTGTATGTTTGATCATGGCAACTTCAAAAGGAGAAAGGTCGGGTTTAATCCATATAAGATTCGTCACTCCCAATCCAGCAATGTAACAGCGCCAGCACCAGCACCAGCACCGGCTTACAATAATGGTCCGATCATCGGTGAAAACCTGGTGAACGACAATCCTTGCTACCTGTCCCCGCCGGAATACCTGCAAAATTTACAGCCTAAGCCTGATTTCACATAGAGGTACCAGCAAGCTTGCGTGTATCAAAAAGATTTCCAGCTTCATTAGCTGTCAACTACAGGTGTAGCAGGCCAACTATCACCTGTCAACTATAATGCAGTCTATGGGAGTGCCAGTGGCTCATCTCCACCACTCTAAAAAAAGGGGTCTATTTTTTTTTTAAATTTGAAATTCCCATTGAATGAGAAGTCATTCTTGCCAAAGCCCAAATAAGGGCTTTTCACACTTGCGCATGCGTGTGTGAACCCAGCCTCAAGAAGATTACACAAAGCCACAAAGCCTCCAATTACAAATGAATGGCTACAATATGAACGCGTAACGTTAATCTTCAAATTACAATTACACACTTGCAGAACCGTACGGCAATAAAAGACAGGTTGAATTGCTACAGGGTATTAGATTTTTAAGACAACAACTCGCAATCACCCACTTGAGTTTCTCGACGGTATTGCAAACTGCGCAAAAATGCAATTTTCTGCACCTGATACAAACCAGAGTCAACACGCGTCTTAAGGAGGTACGGTTGGAAGAAATCGCACGCCATCACATGGTGTCTCCGAGGTATAAACCACGCGATTTGCTAAAATTATGGCCGCTGCATCTGTAGACCGTCTCAGATGGATAGAATAGTCCTGCTGCTGGAGTCCTGAAAGGAGGGATTTCTACGTCCCTCCCAGAATAACTGGAACAGAGAAATGATGGACGTCTTCTGGTGCATGGACTAAATGGACTTTATACAGTACATGAAGGAGAGAAAACAGCAGATGTAATCACAATTTGATGAGAATATCACTCGTAGTTGTATTGTATTGTATGTCTTTATTTACAGTATATAGCGCCATAAATATACATAGCGCTTCACATTAGTTATACATGTTGTAATCATATAACTAACAAATAATATAAATAACAGGTCATGGGAATAAGTGCTTCAGACATAAGAGTAACATTAAGGAAGAGGAGTCCCTGCTCTGAGGAGCTTACAATCTAATTGGTAGGTAGGGGAACGTATAGAGACAGTAGGAGGGAATTCTAGTAAGTGCGTCTGCATGGGGCCAAGCTTTATGTATCATGTGTCCAGGATTATCCACAGTGCTATTCATATGCTTCTTTAAGCAAATGTGTCTTAAGGTGGGTCTTAAAGGTGGATAGAGAGGGTGCTAGTCGGGTATTGAGGGGAAGGGCATTCCAGAGGTGTGCGGGACAGTCAGTGAGAAAGGTTTAAGGCGGGAGAGGGCTTTAGATACAAAGGGGGTAGAAAGAAGACATCCTTGAGAAGAACGCAAGAGTCGGGATGGTGCATAGCAAGAAATTAGGGCTGAGATGTAAGGAGGGGCAGAGGAGTGTAAAGCTTTAAAAGTGAGGAGGAGGTTTGAGTGTGAGATGCGGGATTTGATCAGAAGCCAGGAGAGGTATTTCAGGAGGGGAGACGCGGAGACAGATTTAGGAAAGAGTAGAGTGATTCTGGCAGCAGCGTTACGGATAGATTGTAGGGGAGGCAGGGAGGCCGGACAGCAGGAGGTTGCAGTAATTGAGACGGGAGAGAATGAGGGCCTGAGTCAGAGTTTTAGCAGTCGAGTAACAGAGGAAAGGGTGTATCTTTGTGATATTGCGGAGGAAAAAGCAACAAGTTTTAGAAATGTTTTGAATGTGAGAGGAGAATGTGAGAGAGGAATTGAGTGTGACCCCTAGGCAGCGTGCTTGGGCTACTGGGTGAATGATCGTATTTCCAACAATAATGTGGAAGGAGGTAGTAGGGCCAGGTTTGGGAGGAAGTATAAGGAGCTCCGTTTTTGCCATGTTTAGTTTCAGTCGGCGGGTGGCCATCCAGGATGATATTCCAGAGAGACATTCAGAAACTTTGGTCTGTATAGCAGGTGTAAGGTCAGGGGTTGAAAGGTAAATTTGTGTGTCGTCAGCATAGAGGTGATATTTAAACCCAAAAGATGTGATAGGTCACCTAGAGAAAGTGTGTAAAGAGTAAAGAGAAGGGGTCCCAGGACAGAGAGATCGATAGAGGAGGAGGAGGTGTTAGCAAAAGAGACACTGAAAGTACGATGGGAGAGGTAAGAGGAGATCCAGGATGGAGCTTTGTTCCGAATACCAAGAGCATGGAGAATGTGGAGGAGAAGAGGGTGGTCCACGGTGTCAAATGCTGCAGAGAGGTCGAGTAATATGAGCAGAGTGTAATGACCTCTGTCTTTGGCAGCATGGAGGTCGTCGGTTATTTTAGTGAGGGCTGTTTCAGTAGAGTGAACAGTGCAGAAGCCAGATTGTAGAGGGTCTAGAAGAGAATACTGTAGGTGTTGAGAAAGTGTAGCACTCGAGAGAATACAAGACATTCAAGGAGTTTGGCGGCAAAAGGCAGGAGGGAGACAGGTCGATATTTAGAAGGACAGGTAGGGTTAAACTTGCTGTTTTTGAGCAATGGTATCACGGTTGCATGCTTGAAGGAGGATGGAAAGGTACTAGAGTAGAGGGAAGAGTTAAAGATCTGTGAGCATAGGGATTATAAAAGAATAGTAAGACAAACACACAAAAGATTCCCTCATGAATGCACTCAGATAAACCTGGTAGAAGTGATGTAGTCTATTATAATCAATTTATTCAATGATAAAATAATAGTTGTACAGAGGGGTGTGGTAAAGAAGTCCAGGGCCACCCCCTAATTACATACCAAAAGAACTTTCACATATGAGTAAATGGAGAAGAAAACTGTGAGAAACAAAATCACACGGTATAATGGCTACAGTCTGTATAGGTAAATTCCTGCAGAAAAACAGTACTAGCATGAAGTGAGGCAGTACTATTATCTAAAAAAATCGGCAGTCTATAATATTGTAAGGCTGCCGATACTAAATCTGGAGGAAGAAAATACCAAATAACAGAAAATAGAATACCAACAAGCTGGCAAAAGTAAACTGCCAGACTAATCTGGTGTGATAGTGTAGGTAAATAATCAGCGTGTAGTCACAATACAAAATACAATAAAAATCAATCTGTATGATCAGCATAATACAATGAGAGGTAAAAATAGTAGAAGTATAAGATCCTAAATAGGGCTAGCACAAAATGTACATACGTATAGCCCAGAGGCACGATTCACTGACCGTATCCAGTTATAGCCTCTTAACCCATAAACCTCACGAACCCTCACTATAATATGAGAGCAAGTGTATTCCTGATGGTAGGATCACAACACATGTAAATCAATGCTAGTATCGGTAATTACCTTATAATCCTCACAATAAAACACTTAGTGAATATATTGTAGAAGTGCACATGCTGATGATATACAGAGTAATAAGCTCAAATAACATTCATAATAAGTTTAAAAAGAACACATAATGTAGTGGACTTAGTAAACAGCAACTGCCTGTGTGCATACAGAAACATGTGGAGTCCCTGAACACTCCCTCAAAGCACATAATGGCATGATGTTACCTGAGAAGGGCTACAAAATGATACAGTTAGCTTAGTTTGTAACCTTCAAGTGTTAAATCATGCAGCCCATAGAGAGGAGGGGAACAGGAGCCCGAGCAGCTGTATAGCTCTGTGATCTCTGTGATCTCTGTGCCTACATCATAGCAAAGAGAAGCAGGGAGTGAGAGAGAAAGAAGTTATGCACAAAGAGGAACTTGTTAGAGAGGGAGCGAGCATTTCAAAGGACACAGGAGAAAGGGAGAGAGGAGGGAGGGTGGCAGGGGATGGGTATGAGGTTGGAGGGGTTAACACCAGAAGGAGTAGAAGTTGCATGTGGGAGGCGAGGACGAGAGCATGTAGAGATAAGGCAAGGACCAGGATTGGGAGAGATATCCCCAGAAGCAAGGAGCAGAAGCATGGAAAGAAAGAGAATGTGTGAGGATGATTTGTAGGGGTGTGTTTTAGTGTAGGGTGTATAGCTGTGTGGTGACAGAGGGCGCAGGTAAGAAAGGAGTTAATGTGAACTGAGAAGTGGGGAAGAAAGGAGAGATGGAGATATATGAATAGAGTTAGAGACATGATGAGGCTGGTGGAAGGAGTGCATAATTTGAAAATAAGTGAGGTTACAGCAAATATAAAAAGTAAAGGTGGCATCACAGCAATAGTAAAGTGTTGAGATGTGCAGTCTGGGATGATATCCTCCTTTCCAGCGTAGATCGAATGCAGTGTCCACTTTTCCACTTCTTTTTGAACTTCCTTTTTAAACTTTATCTAACATTCTACTAGTTATTGAGGCACACTTAACTTAGATGTAGTGTATTTTCTGTAATGGAGATGATTGATGCAATTCGATCTTCCTATTACAGTCTTTATAGATGTGTAATGGTATACTGCATCTTATTTAGGAAATAGAAGAAAATCTATAGCATTAACATTTATTACAAATTATACTAATAAAATATGACTTTGCACTCTTTAAAACCTGGCGTTCAAATATAAGACTATTCAGCACACTGGCGATTGTTCTTCCCGCTGTCACATTGATGCTGGGATCCTCCAAACGCAATGCATGTAGTCTCCTGCAATTCCTGGGGTAAAGGGGCTCACGCCTATGGGGTTATCCATTCTCCCTGGCTCCCGGTTCTCCCTCCGACATGGCAGGATGCGTGGATGGCCCCTCGTGCAATGGTGCATCTCTGGAGCAGTTCCCTCAGCTGTGCTAATATAAAGCCGGCACTTTCAGAAATGGTGCCAAAATTGAATAGCTACAGTGCCTGATGAAGGTCAACCCAACGTGTTTCACTCCCTCAGGTGTGATGATTCATACATTCAGTCAGTCTTAAATACCAGTTCATGTAAAGGCTTCAGATGCGCAATCAAGAACCGATTATGTGGAGAATATTTCACCATAGCAAACTAGACACCCTATACAACTCAATATTTGGCTTTGTCCTACAATGGAACTACAACACACATTACTGCGAAATTTTCAAAGTAGTACTGTAGATTGGCTATCACTTGAGTCTAGGCGCAAAATTAATTTTTCCTGTCAACTTTAAATATTTTCTGGACAAGCAACCCGCCTATTGGAACAAGCGCCTCACGACTACCACATGCAGCACTTATCACATGAGATCTGACTCAAAAAGGCTGTTCAAGATCCAAATGTGCAACAAGGAATCCGGCCGCTCCTCATTCTGTTACCATGCACCTCACATCTGGAACAACCTACCAGAGACTCCCAAAGCATCATCGGTCTAAATGTTTTCAATACTAACAGATGAAAAGATTGTCTCTAGGCACATGGATCCATGGATATGCAATAGGGAAAAAAGATAACAAAGAAGAAAAGTGTGTTATATTGTTATGACAATGTTTGGATAATACCGAGCAAGTGGTGAGAGATACACTCACACTTATCTCATTAAAATCGCCTTATGGGCAGATTGTATTACTTTGTCTTTCACTGCTCCCACGTGTCTAGTTCTCTGATGGTTATCTAAGTGTTTTATAATGTTCCCAAGAGGAATATAATCAAAGGGGTATACGAACCCTTCATTTCCCCTGAACATTTTGTTCACTATTTAGTGATCACCCTGAGCACTCACTCTAACTGTTAAGTGCCACATAGTTTTTTTTCTCATCAAGACTAAAGCTGTCTCACTTTTTAATCTGGTCTGTAACTATTACATACGTCCATAACATATATTATCTTTACCTGGTTAGGAAATGTGTTTAAATATAATATATAACCCCGTTCATTTCATGTAACCATGTATTGTTATCATAACTGTGCCCAGGAGATACTTGAAAACGAGAGGTAACTCTCAATGTATTACTTCCTGGTAAAACACTTTTATAAATAAATAAATAAATAAATATTCTATCTGCATATCTTGATGTTATTGATTACAAACAGAGTCTCATGGATTAGAGCCAACAATTACATACAATAGCTGCCTGCTCAAAGTTTTCCTTAGGCCAGGTCCCCAGTGGCTGCTGCAGTGTGCACTACAGTGTGCGTTCCACCCACCACAGCACAGCCCTCTATGGGACAGCCCCCAGTGGGCATGTGTGTGGGTGCGCAAAGCGTGAGGATGCGTACGCTGGCAGGGAATATAAGGATTTAGTATTCTTGTGCCGCGATCATGTGGTCGGCGGGCAGCCAATGGAAGGGCAGATATGCCCTGTCATGGCCATGCTTACCCTCTTGGTCACACAACCCGCACCTTCCATCACTCCCTACAGACTGCAGGTCGCGGCTTTTATCTGTGCACATGCAGCCAGGATGCCAGGTGCGCATGCAGCAGTCAACACTGGGGCCATAGCCTTAGGCAAGTAGACTCCAAATTCCCATCTAAACCACCACTGTATACCACTGTATCACTAATAACTCCACTACTATTGATAATCCCACAGTGTTGTTACAGATGTTGCCAGACTAATTTTTCTTTTTTGCATGCCCGGGCATTACCATTAAATCCTATGAAAACTCTTAATTCATGCCTCTGTATTTTCAGGTAACTGTGGGAAAAGTTAGTTAGGCTACATCTATATGTAAAGGAGGTGGTTCCAATTTTTGGTACTGTACCATAGAACTGACCAAGATCTTGATGAAGCGAGCACATGCGAAACGCGAGAGTCTGGAACTTTGACATACATCTTGACATCAGTGACAAACAGCTGATCCACAAGGCAGAAAAGAGAAATGATCCCCACCGTATATTTCCGCTTAGCAAATAAGAAAATCTATATATTATACTATTAATTATAAGCAGTTGTACCGGATTAGTCTCCCCACCCTGACTGCTTATAGTCAAAACACCACTGTGCAATGTGCTACAACTTTGTACACACCACCAACAGCATAACAGTGACCTGTGTGTACAATAAGAACAGATACAGTATGTCACTACTTGTGTTTCATCATGAACAACTGTAGAAACTATTTCAACTGCAGTTGCTTACGTTATTTCAGCAGAACACAATGTGATACTGAACAGCTTCTATCCTGTTTAGGCTGGAAAGTGCAGCCTTAGAATGCATGCACTCCATCCCACAGTTTGGCAAGTGCTGGAACTGAGGGGTGAGGGATCCAGGCCAGAGTTTGTCTGCTACCTGATTTCTGTCACCTGTCCTGCTAGGTGGAAATCAGGTATGTAAGGCTGATTTCCTGGTTCCTCTCCCCTCACCCCAAGAGACTGGAGGCAGGAAGGCTGCTGGAAGCAGGGAGGGGAAAAGCCTCTCCCCAAACAGGTTAAATCATTTTGTACCTTTATCAAATTGCAAAGTTCCTTATTTTTGTTTGTTGGAAGCGGATAAGCCGCCCCAATCCCAGTCAGGGTAAACCTCAGTTAAGTTATTGCTCAGGTGAGCAGGCTTTTGTTTTGCTTGTGTTTCTTTTGTATGCAGTGTGGCAGTCTCAGTGCCTGGGACTGAATAAACCAGGCAGTAGCCTGTTTAAAGGAACAGCACGTTACGCCTCATCATTTAACCTACCCTAAAAGACCGTGTTCTAACAGTCCTGGAAAGACGGCGGAGCCCCGGAGTAAGCCGTTTGTCACATATGGTGGAGAATGCGGGCAGTAAACTAAAAGGTGTGCGGGTAAAAGAACTTTAAAAAAAAAAAAAGAGGGTTTTTTTCCTCTTTTTCTTCCCCCCGAACAAGATGGATGATGTGGTGAGTGCGTTGGTACGCAATGTCGCTGCTCAGAAAGAGACGAATGAAACCCAGCAACAGGCGAATGCAGCCCTGCTAAGCGCGAATGCAAACCAGCAACAGACGAATGCAAACCAGCAACAGACAAATGCAAACCAGCAACAGACGAATGCCGCTCTGCAAGAGGCGAATGCAACCCAGCAACAGCTGCTAACAGCCCTGCAAGAGGCGAATGCAATCCAGCAAGAGACAAATCGCTTGCTGAGAGAGGAGCAACAACAGTTCGCTCAGGGCTTACAGCAGGAACTCGAGATCCTGAGAGAGACTATCATTAAGACTCCACTGGCAGACGCAGCCCCAGGCCCGAAAATAACCAGGGCAAGCCACTACCTTCAGAAGATGGGGCCATCGGATGATGTTGAAACCTATCTTCTCACTTTTGAACGCACAGCACAGAGAGAGGGTTGGCCAGAAGCTGAGTGGGCCAGTCTAATCGCACCCTTCTTAAGCAGCGAACCCCAGAAGGCTTACTTTGATCTAGAGCCAGCCGAAGCTAACGTCTATGCAAAATTGAAGTTCGAGATCCTCGCCCGCCTCGGCGTAACTACGGCTGTTAGCGCCCAAAGGTTCCACGCATGTTCCTTCACGTTGGATAAAGCCACCCGAAGCCAGATGTATGACCTCATCCACCTCGCTCAGAAGTGGCTACAACCCGAGATCAACTCAGCAAGCCACATCGTGGAACGGTTGGTCATGGACCAGTTCTTGAGGAAACTTCCCTCTGCCCTACGCCGTTGGGTCAGTCAGAGTAACCCCCACAATGCAGATGAGCTGGTGGCCCTCTTAGAGAGGTACAATGCAGCAGAAGAGCACCCGCAACCCGTAGTCATGGAGCATCCCCACTACCCAAGGTTCCAGGACTCTTCCAGAGATGGTAAAAGGGTACAAGGGTTAAGGGGGGCTGAAGAGTGACGACCGCCTTCACACAGCACCAGCAAAAGTGGCTAGCATACTAAGGGCAACAGCCAACATGGGGAGCCGAAAAAGTGCTCTAAGTGGGACACAGACTATGTACCTAAATGTGTAAATTGTTATGAGGGGCCACACCACGAAAGTCTGCCCACTAAATGCTGAACAAATGCAATGCAACAGCGTTGAACCTTATTCGTTGTGGTCCCAATGTATGAGCCCTAGCCCAGAGGACCCCTTAAATAACCATCTCTGGGCATTTGTAAAGGTAAATGGTAAGAGGGTTCGGGCACTTCTTGACTCTGGGAGTATGGTTACACTAGTGTCCGAATACCTGTTGCCTATTGGGAAAAAACAGGTAAACAGTTCACAAAGAGTGGCAATTTGTTGTATACATGGGGATAATCACGAATATTCCACTGTTGATGTTCTTATTGAAATAGAGTTTGGTTCTTTAGATTTCAAAGTGGGTATAGTACCCAAACTGGCACATGATGTGTTAATAGGGACCGATTTTCCCCATTTTCCCCTCTCCTCCTCTCAGAATAGCGCCCAGAGTTCAATAGCGGACCATAAAAAAGTAACAAAAGAAAAAAATCCTTTCCCTTTTTCAGAAATGGAGGTTGACGAGGGCCCAAATAAAAAGGGGAAAGAGGAAGAGTGCTGTAAAATTCCCTTTCCCATGGCTACCTTGGTAGGGAATACCCCAAATTAAGATGTTGAACAGGCGCTTACCACCCCAGAACAGGGTAAGACCTTCGCTGACCTAGAGGTCAGTGCTGGGAGTTTTAAGAAGGCCCAGTGGGAAGACCCCACATTAGCAGAAGCAAGGGGGAAAATACGGGACAAGAATAGTACTCCTGGCCAACCAGATAGGTCACTTGCCTACCCCTACTTCGAGGTAGAAAATGACCTAGTATATCGGGTTGATAGGAGGAAATCCATTATAACTAAACAATTGTTGCTACCACGGACATTCCGTAATGTAGTATTAAACCTCGCACATAGTCACTCATTGGGGGGACACCTAGGGGTGGAAAATACAAAAGAAAAGATTCTCCGAAGCTTCTATTGGCCTGGGGTTCTGTCAGAAATTACAAATTATTGCTCCTCATGCCCAGAATGTCAGATCACCACCCCGTTCAAAGCGTATCGTAGCCCATTGGTACCCCTTCCCATAATATATGTACCATTTGACCGTATTGCTATGGATCTAGTAGGACCCCTAATAAAGTCTGCTAGGGGACATCAGCATATATTGGTAATATTAGATTATGCCACCCGATATCCGGAGGCAGTTCCCCTACGTAGCACCTCTGCTAAAAACATAGCAAAAGAGTTAATAGTTCTGTTTACCCGGGTCGGAATTCCTAAAGAGATCTTAACTGACCAGGGAACACCCTTTATGTCCCAAGTAACAAAAGAGTTATGTAAACTCCTAAAAATCAAGCATCTCAGAACCTCACTCTATCATCCACAAACAGATGGTTTAGTGCAGCGGTGCACAAACTGTGGGGCGCGACCCCCAGGGGGGGCGCGACACTGCCGACGGGGGGCGCGGGGTTTACAGAGGCCCCGCGCGCTTCAGACATCGGAACCCCCCCTAACCCAGAAGACAGGTAGGGAACACATCCCCTCCAATGTATAACATTGCGGGAATGAGGGTACCTGGACATTGACGGACTGCAGATCAGGTAAGATCCCAGGCGGGATTGCTGCTTTAAATATTGTGAAGTGGGGACGTCCAGACACTGGTTAAGGGGTTCAGGAAACTAGTCATTCACATCTGGCTTTTTTTCTAGATTTGACATTTATACACAGGGACTAATTGTAGTATAATGTAATACAATAAATAAACTTATGTCAAAAACGAATGTTCTTACTAGGAATTTATTCAATTTATTTCATTTATGGTTTTTTTAAATGGGGGGCTGGGGGCGGGATTAGAGGCGGGGTTGGGGGCGGGACTAGGGGCGGGACTAAAGGCGGGGTTGGGGCGGGACTAGGTGGCGAGTAGATTTTTTTGGTTCGGCGAGTAGATTTGTGGGTGATTTGTCAAGCACTGTATATATATATATATGTGCTCCTTACCAGGCAGTTCCAGTATCCCAGGGCCACGTGGCAAAGAAGAGACAGCACACTCAGTGAAAATATATAAAAAAAGTGTATTGTAGAAAACTGACATATACACATACATGTTTCGGTCCAAGAAGCAGGACCTTTATCAAGGGAGTGCTCAAAACATAGTCATAACATACATACATACAGTATATACCCACCACCAAGTAACAATCAGTGTCCTGATAGGTTAAGACCGCGAATCTGAGCAGCTGTAGTCCTAGTCAGGTAGAGTGCTGACGTCATACATGCGACCCGGCATCTCCCGCCACCGGCGGCCAGTAGCGTCGCTTGTATCCAGGATACCAGTTAAAACAAAACAATGTCATTGCGCATGCGTTGCATGAGTAGCTCCGTAGTCTTAGCTGAATGAATGGCTGATTTCTGTTGTTGTCAGGATCTCTGAAGAAATCAGATCCTTTTTGGAACAAAGTCATCCAGTGGTACCAGTGATCTACGTGCTCCCAAAAGTGCACAAATCTATTCACCTGCCGCCAGGTAGACCTAGTATCGCGGCGATGGGGTCTTTGTGTCATCCTATATTCCAGTACGTGGATTTCCTGTTACAACCAATGGTGGTGAAAATGACATCGTATGTTAAGGACACCACGGATTTCATCAATCAACTGGGCAATATCACATTTGACACAACCCACATGTTGCTGGTGACAATGGATGTCACCAGCTTCTATATGAATATTCCACACACTGAGGGGCTGGAGGCCATCCGGGAACACTATTCTTTACTCACAGGACATGACGGTCCTCCCACAGAATACATACTGCAATTAATTGAAGTCATTTTACACAAAAACTTCTTTCGATTTGAACATGATTTCTATTTACAACTAACTGGTACGGCGATGGGATCAAATATGGCACCTTCATACGCCAACTTGTTCATGAACAGCTATGAACTAGTACACATATTAGGTGATGCCCCCCTTGCTACCAACATCAACCATTATGTTCGCTATATTGATGACATATTCCTCATTTGGGGAGGTTCAGAGGAGGAGCTTTAACAATATGTTACATATCTGAATTCAATTCCATCTACAATTCGCTTTACTGTCACTCACAGTATTGACAGGGTCACATTCCTTGATACCGTGGTTTACAAGAATGATGATCAACTTGAAACGGAAATTTTCCTGAAACCCACACGGCGTTCTTATCCATCTAGAGCTGCTGGAAGTGAACCGGATTGGATATCGATCCATTGGTGTGATCCAGGACGATGTTGCCCTGTTGGTGGTGATTATATCACAAACTGCTTGATTTTCTTTTACTTTTGTGAGTGTCCCTAATCCCCTTGTTCTCTTTTTAATACTAAATGTACTTTTTTACACTATGGGACGTGCGCTCTCTGTTCTTCTGTTTCTATAGATTTCTGCTGGAATTGGTTATTCCTTCTGAGAGCAGCCTTGGATCCCTGGAAACCATCTTGTTCCTTATTTGAATTTTTCTGGACTTGCACTAAGGGTTGGACTTTCTGCATTTTTGTTTTTCTTTTTTCTTGTTTGTTATGTATGTTATCACTATTGTTGGCACGAAATATTTTTTAGATTAATATATTTTTTTATATATTTTTTTTTTATATTTATTTATTAGTTTAATATTGTATCCCCTTGTCCTCTTTTTAATATTAAATGTACTTTTTTACACTATGTGACTGCGCTCTCTGTTCTTCTCTCATATATATTATATAGATTAGTATATATATATGTGATATATATATATATATATATATTAATGTGACAGTGTCATTGACTCCGTGTATGTGCACTGGGTGGCAGTAATGCATGCTATCCAGTAAACGATGGGTTAATTACTCAGCTTGTCAAGCGACCATCGTGTTGAATTAAGCTCCTTCAACCTGCTTTAAACAGGAGAGGTAAATACCTTGGGGCGTGCACTCCTCTTTCTCTGATGCATAGAGGGAAGACAGAGTAGTGTTAGGCTACGAACCAAGCTGCCCACAGCGATCCGGTCCCAATGGGACGAATAAAGCTCCCAGTAATGAGCCAACCTTGCATTTGCTGTACGTATTGGGGCTGGAATAGGTTAGCTTACTGTGCCATGCCGATAGTTAGCCTTGCACTTTTGTTTAGTTAGTTCCCTGCACCTTAACCCTTATTCCGACCGGGGTTTAGGATTTTTGGTTTCTTTCAATTTAAAGGGTCATTGGAACCATGTTTATTTCCCTTTTTTGGACCATACACCCATCAGCATTATTTCATGTCACCGAACAGACGTTTTTGTCGCCTCACTTACCATGACCTCCGTCCACATATCTATATATATAAGCATGGTCGACAATCACCCAAAAAATCTACTTCGCGGAACAAAAAATCTACTCGCCACCTAGTACCACACGTGTGCTGCTGCTTTCGTCGTCCCATTAGGAGCCTCCCTTCGCACACTCTCTGTTCAAAATCCAATCGCCCGCCCGCCCCCCGGGTGCAGATGTATAGGTTTTGTCGAACACTGTTAAATATATACTACTACCTTTACCCCCGTATATATATCTACTAATATACTATATTACCATATAACTATAATGTAGTTAAGATTAAGAATAGTCTTTTGCTCTCATGAGCTGACACCAACTTTAGGTCTCACCTACAGTATGAAACGCACTGTTTAATGCCTGTGTTAACTACAACGGAGTTCTGTGGATAGGTGCGTTACACTTAACACTACATTAGTGAGTCTTAGAGCACTTAACAATGTGTTAATTTAAGTTAATGGCATGTTAAATCAATAACAGAGCCCTGTGGATCTGGGAAAAAATGATTTCCATATTTTAGATTTGGATTATGGGAAAAATATTAATTTAATGTCAAACATAAAATCGCGTAATCAGGAGCTTTTTCTTGCTTTCTCTGTAAGTATTTATGCCTTTTGCAATATATTTAGAAACAATATTGATAATAACAATGTTACTTATGAAGACTGGGACAGACAATAAGTCATGTTTTACAAGTATGTACTGATATATGAAATAAACCTTTACACATTACATCTGTATTGTGAAATATAATCTGGAACTAATATGTGATCATATATGATCTATTAATTACCGTATTTCCTCCATTGTAAGACGTAGGTTTTTTCCCTTTTTCACATGGCTGAAATAGGACTGCGTCTTACAATCGATGTACTGAAAAAAAAAAACAGCCAGGGGGCGCTGCTGGAGATGCCTGTTGGTTTTCTGTGTGCAGCAAAAATGTCTGCGATCACGGCTCTCCTCCTCCCCTCGTGCAGAGAGATATGCTGGAGATGCTGTGATCACAGCCCCCCTCCCTGCAGAGAGATCACGCCCCCCCCCAACCCCTACATGAGGTGCAGAGTTCAGTGGAGATGCCGGGGACGGGGCTCTGTCTTCACAGCAGCCGGACACAGCAGACCCCCTCCTCCCCCCTGTCAAATCTCTGTGTGAGCTGCACGTGCAGAAGGAGGTGTGTGTATCTGTGTATCTGTGTGTGTGTGTATCTGTGTGTGTGTGTATCTCTGTGTGTGTACAGTATCTCTGTGTGTTTGTGTATATCTGTGTGTGTGTCTGTCTGTCTCTTTGTGTCCTTCCATTATCTCCCTCTCCCCTTCCCTCCTATCTCTCTCTCCCTCTCCCCCTATCTCTGTCCCCCCTTCCCCTATCTCTCTCCCCCATCTCTCTCCCCCTTCCCCTTATCCCTCTACCCCCTATCTCTCCCCCCCTTCCCCCTATCCATCTCCCCCTATCTCTCTCCCCCCTTCCCCCAACCTCTCCCCCCTTCTCCCTATCCATCTCCCCCCTTCCCCCTATCCCTCTCCCCTATCTCTCTCCCCTATCTCTCTCCCCCTTCCCACCATTCTCCCCCCCTTCCCTTCATTCTCCCCCTTCCCTCCATTCTCCCCCTTCCCTCCCTCCCTTCCCTCCATTCTCCCCCCCTTCCCTCCATTCTCCCCCTTCCCCTTCCCACCATTCTCCCTCTCTCTCCCCCTTCCTCTCTCCCCCTTCCTCTCTCTCTCTCTCCCCTCCTCTCTCTCTCCCCCCTTCCCTCTCCCCCCTTCCATCTTTCTCTCCCCCCTTCCCTCTTCCTCTCCCCCTCTCTCTCTCCCCCCTCTCCCTCTCTCTCTCTCTCCCCTCTCCCTCTCCCCCCCTCTCCATCCTCTCCCTCTCTCTCTTCCCTCCTCTCTCTCCCCCCCGAAAAAAATTCTGCACATTTAATATAGTGGGGGTTTTCCCCCAATTTTTTTTATTAAATCAGGGGTGCGTCTTAGAATAGATGGCGTCTTAGAATCTAGGAAATAGGGTATACTGGAATCGTGTCCTCTTATTCTTAATTCATGACAATGGATAGAAAAAACTTAGCAGAGTATAGTACATTTAGATGGAAGACATTTAGAAAGAACATTCAAATGTACAGTAGTATTAGGTTACAGTACAGCATCTGTGTAATTCAGTGTGATTTCAAATGAGGTCCAGTTTATATTTAAGGGTGTTAACCCAACTGAATCTTATTAACTGTTATACTGCTAAAGAGTAGAGTCAGTTCAGATGGTGGTACAGTATCTCTCTTCCAACCTATATAATATAGCTAACATGTATAATATACCCAACAGGACCCTTCATAAACTGGAACTACAGTAGTTAATAAGTAGAGACTAATAGTAGCGATAGGTCACTTTGTGGTATACATAGGTCTATACATATAAATTTTGTGTGTGTGTATATATATATATAGCTCAACCCCGTTATAGCGTGATCCGCTACAATGCGGATCGCTTATAACGCGGTGTTAGCGTGGCTTCCATTTTTTTTTTAATTTAATTTTTTGGGGGGAAAACTTCCAGGACTTGCCATGTACACAAACATACACACACACCTTTCTACTAGTTGGAATGGTCAGATTGTCCTTTTACTCAAGATGTACCTAGAACTCCTTTAAACATAAAGCACTCTAAAATAAATGACCCATTTTACACAGCATTTCAGAAGAAAGGCAATAAAACACACTATACTCTGAAATGATTAAACCATTTTAAAGAGGAACTAAACACATTTTACTGTCAAATTAATTAAGCATTTTACACTGCCTTGACTCCAGATCCTCTTCTGCTCCAGTGCATGTCCACTCACAAGTCAGAAAGATTTCATCCCTTATGGATCTCTAATGGCTGGCTATGGTGTTATGCGTTAAGTAAAATTCATAAAATCCCATGAAAAATTATGATACATTTAAAAAGTGCTTGGTGTTTTTTTTCTGTTTTTCTACATCCATCAGTACTACAGATTAAAGTTCTCACTGTGAACAACTCTCTGCAGAGAACACAATGACAATCTAATAACATGCAGTGCACTTCTGACAATTCTCAGCCTTTTGAAAAGTTTAGAGTCCATATGAATACATACTCTGGCTCTGCATGTTTCTGCCACATAACAGAAGAGAAGACCAAGAAAACTGCACTGCATAGAATCTTTGTGAGAAGAAATAAATGATTAGCTATTTCCACAAACTGCGTGGGGGTGCCGTCGGGTTCCCTGATAGCGACGGCCATTTTTTCTCCCTCTCTATTCAAAGCTTTATTGCTACCTACATACTGAGACAGACAGACACACAGAGACAGACACACCACCACCAACCCCCCCCCCCTGCGCGATGGCTGACCCGTGGTGTCAGATCCCCAGCACGCCGCTCCGGGTAAGTCTGCGTGGGGGTGCCGATGGGTCACCTGATCGCGGCGGCCATTTTTTTCTCCCAATCCCGTTTATAACATGGTAGTATCGGGTGGACCCAGAGCACCGCGTTATAACGGGGTTCAGATATACTGTATGTATATGTATATATATATATATATATATATATATATATATAATATAATTACAATATACAGTTGGTTGACAAATCACCAAAAAATCTTACTCGCCACACAAAAAAATCTACGCGCCACCTAGTACCAAACGTGTGCTGCTTGGGCCAATATTTACTCACCGGGGTCAAATCCACTCGCCCGGGGCGAGCAAATGTATAGGTTTGTCAAACCACTGTTATTATATATATATATATATATATATATATATATATATATTTATATGTATATAGCAAATAAACAAGAACAATAGGCACTCCGTCGGGAAATTCAAGATTATGGGTGCAAATCATGTAGAGAATAAATAGGCAATATGATACCGTGTTTGAGACGAATATCAAGAGGCAGCACTCCAAAAGATGGTCAAAAAAGCTTTGTATTATCAAGACATCATAACCAACGTTTCGGTCCTACATGCAGGACCTTTCTCAAGGTGATGTGATGTGATACTCATCATATATATAATCATTCATTGTAACATCGCCGGAAGAAGAGATCAGTGTATCCCGAAAGCTCACGCAAATGAAAGCATTTCGTTAGCCACAGAATGGTATCGTCTATTCATTTTTTGATTATTAAAGCTCGGCTAACACGGTACAAATACCTCTACATATATCGCTGCGGCCATTTTTTTCTCCCAATCCCAGTTTGAGGGAACGTCACTACGTCCCTAAGACGTCACGCATGCGCACGAGGAGGTCGCTCTGTGTGCGAAGTGTTATTGCGGCCATTCGAATACAGGAGGCAGTCTCTGGGACTTTTATCAGACGGATTTTCACTTTCTGAAAGCACCTCTGGTTCCCTGCAATAGCTACATCATCTCTACAGCCCTGAGGGAGCTTCGAACTGTGGACTATTGACGCAGAGCAACCGGATGGTGGTGATATAATTTATAAATTGCCTGAATTGTTTTTACCCTTGTGAGTGCATTTCCTCCCCCCCCTCCTTCCTGTTGATAATTAAATGTAAATTTTACGTATGGGGGTGCGCGCTCCTCGTTTTTTTTTCCACACACACACACCACACATAAGTATATATGATATAGAAATATGGTGGGGAAAAAAATATATTGTATAGAGATACTATTATAGATATATTATATATATAACAGAAACAAATCACTCAAGTGATCCAATATACAACCAGTAAAACACAGCAACTGAAGAAAAAGGTGATTTATTGGTCCATACTGTATACAAAAAAAGCCTGACATTTCGGGGACCTTTCTTAAGGGTAATATTACCACTAAGAACATTATATAGCAAAATAAATCACTTTTAAGACATTTTATAGCAAAAAGGAGGGGTGGGGGAGTGAGTCAGTTTTTCTGAACAGCACAGGTGAATGACATTCAGTGTGAAAGGTAATAGGAAATATATGGAGGACCGACATGGACTTAGCAGCAGAACTAATGAATATCAAAACAGTGATCTTCAATATCTAATGAAAAACAGAGACAAGCTGACAAAGATCATTCACATAGCTAATTAATTAACCATATCAAACATAATAAAAAAGGCTGCACCTTGCTGCTCACCTAAATTAATTGACAAAATCCCCAAAAAACATCAAAACGGAATCCATCTATTATATTGTTAAATTCAATTGGTAAATTCCCAAGTTAATGAGACAGACCAAGCTGTAGCAACATTGTGGCTGTTGTATTAAGGAAGTGAATTCTACAGCAATCAGTAAAGTGTTCTAGGATGAAGCCAGCATTTAAAAAAATAGACTGAGAAGTTCCCATAATAATAAACCAACAATATAAAATGTAAAAAATAATAATAATAGTGACCAGAAATAGAATCCATGATATAAATTTGCCACAACAAAGGAGTATACAAGTAGCATTAGGGAAATGTTAAAGGTTCAATACATTAACAAACCAGCATTTGCCACAGCCTGGGAGCAGTAACACAACTATCAAATAAATCACCACAAGCCGTATGAAAAAAGAACATATGGCTGATATATGGAATAAAGCAATATAATAGCTGTCTGTAAAATATTTTACATAAAGAAAGAGATAAAATAAATAAAAATAAATTATAATATTCAGTGTGCACCCGGCTAAGATTACACTCGGGAGCAAAATTACAGAGTCACTGGAAAAGAGTCACAGTGTCCTTCAATGAAAAATGCACAAATGGAGCACACCCTGGGACAAGTAAAACTTAACAATTCGTGCAAGCTATTAAAATGAGGGTAAACACTGTGAAAATAAAATAACAAACAAGTGTAAACATACAATCGTGCTCAGACTAAAAATCAGGAAGGAGGAGCAGGTCAAGGGTATCCGATAGAGTATCCGATAGAGTACCCTCAAGTAATGATTCAAGGGGCAATGAAAGTGTTGTCCTGAGTGACTGTAAAAGGCGACTACCTTAATAGTATATCTATGTGATCTATGCGTTAAAGAATTGTTTTCCTGTAAGGGCATTACTGTTTTTTTATCCTGAATTTTATTATAAGTAAACTTTATTACACTATTGTATGTCCCTGCGCTTTTCTCTCCTTTCTCTCCTTCTCTCAACAATGAATGGGAACCTTTTCAATAAAATCAATAGGAGAAGAAAGATGGTATGGAGTGCATTTGCATTTGGAAGCTATAAGACAATATTTCAAGGGAACTTTTCACTGTGACTCAAGAAGAAAGTTTGCGACCTGTGTACTTGGCCTGGACTCATGTATGAATGTGAATCTTGGACCCTAAATGCGATGATAATTCATACAGTAAGCTTCAGACAACTTGAAGAAGTATGGAGAGTTGTATGCTGGGTACTACCCAAAGAGACAGTAAAGACTGAATGGGTTAAAAAAACAAACACAAGTCTGTGACATCATCAGACGGATGAAGAAATTAAGTCAGACTTGGTTCAGTCAGAATGTACAGTATTTGTATTTTATCCTACACCATTTGTTTGGTTTCTGGTTACAAGCAGATACTTTGTTCAATCTGGTACTTTTTAAATTCGGTGTTTTTTTACTGTGTTTATTATCTGTTTCAATGTATGCCTGTCATCAGTATAGTACATTGTTTGCAATCTAAATATTTGGATTGTGGGCACTCTTTTTTTGCCTTGTTCCCCAGTTACAAATCAATCCTTCATTCAGTGTAACTCAGCATTTACAATGTACAGTATTATATTACTAAGGTAAATAACATATATTATCTCTTACTGTGCATGCAATGTCTTGTATATAATGTATAACCTTGCTCACTTAATCTATGTATCTGTCATCATAACTCTGTCCCAGGACATACTTGAAAACGAGAGGTAACTCTCAACTCTTTACTTCCTGGTAAAAACATTTTATAAATAAATAAAATAAGGTAACATTATCTATTGTTACAGTTTACAGCTCAAAAGGCTGGGAATATTGGCAACATAGTATCACGAACAGGAAAGTGTTACAAGCATCTTGCACTGCTGGGGAGGTGGGCTAACGCCTGCTATAGAAATCAAAAGATGCTCAGTATATTGAAACGAATTAAAAATGGCATTAAGAGTTGAATTTAAAAACCAAAAAAGGTTGTAAATATTATCTAATACTAAAAAAAACACATATAGGATATTGCTTGGATTGCTCCTTTAACTTAAAAAAGTTAAATAATTTCAAAAGATGTGGCAAGAAACAACTAATGATGAGTGCTTTGCCTGGTGGTTTCGTTGTAAATAATGATTGGGTTTTGGTTCTAAAAATCTTCAGGGTTTTGTATTTGCTTTGGAATTCACGTTCCTGTTTTCACACAACATATTTCATTCTGTATGATACCCTGTATGTCATAAAAACCATAAGCTTTAAGAGAAGCAAGATTATTCAGGAAACTATGATTTTAAATAATTAATCGCCATTAATGCATGTTATGTAAAAAATGTATAAATAAAACCTAACATGTTTTATGTCATAAAACATATATATGTCTTAAGCCTTTCAATGAAATCTGAACATGGCCACATTTTAATAATAACTATAAAATACAGTAGTAGTCTCACACCTTACCTTCCGCAAAGGTTTCAGTTTGGTTTCCATTACAAAGTCATACTTGCAGAGTTCACAGCATCGTGTGTCTGAACTCTTAATCCATTGATGTAGACAAGTTTGATGTACAAATCTCAGAGTTCCAGTGCAATGACATGGTGTAATTAGGGGAGATTCATCATCTCCTTCACAGTGACAGATCCTGAAAATAATCATACGCATTACTAGGGAATTCTAGACAGAAAACAATAAGTATATCTTTATAGACATAGCAACCCCTGTGAAATGTTTCACCCCAAACTATATGTCATACTTTAAGTTGATTACCGCTGAATCATGATAATTTATATCATGATATGACATTGAACATTTAATAGCGGACGGGTCAACACTAACCAGAATGATGCCACCAACATGCTCAACAAGCTGTAACACTAGGAGTATTCCCTAAATCCCCAGAAGCGTTTCATTCG
The DNA here is from genome assembly GCA_036426205.1 of Ascaphus truei. Classification (NCBI taxonomy): domain Eukaryota; kingdom Metazoa; phylum Chordata; class Amphibia; order Anura; family Ascaphidae; genus Ascaphus; species Ascaphus truei. The sequence continues at coordinate 223,319,677 of CM071567.1, read as the reverse complement.
CTTAATACATTCTTACCCTGGAATCCAAACTGTATTAACCGTGTACTGTAGTTGAAACAGAAACATTATTGAGCATATTCAATTGATGTGACTATCTCAGAAGATATAATTCACAGACTGAACAAATATGTACTGTATTTTATATCTACAAAAAATAACTATATATTGGATTTTGTACTGCAAATTTTATGTACATAATTAACATTCATTCTTACTGTAGATTCAAATGCAAAGTCTGACACAAAGTTAGGCTCATACTCCAAGCTATTTTTTGGTCTGAATCCTTCTAATACTCAATTGCTTTGCTTTACAGTACCTGGCGTAGAGTTTTCCTTACTGTACCCCATTAGTTAGCTCCAGTAGCTAGGTAAATTTTGTTAGTATAATAAAAAGAAAATGCTTACTGTACAATTAACAACACCACAACTGTAAACATCAGCATATACAGTACAAAGATTGCTATGCTAGTCTACATTTCACAATACATAAAACAGATTTCAGAATATTTCAATTACCAAACTTTTTATATTTAGAGTTATGAAGGGAAGTTATATAAGGGAAATACATGTAAGAGGTAACTTAAGGGGACTATATACATTAGAGTGTGTGTGTGTGTGTGTGTGTGTGTTGTGTGTGTGTGGGTTGTGTGTGTGTGTGTGTGTGTGTGTGTGTGTGTGTGTGTGTGTGTGGTGTGGTGTGTGTGTGTGTGTTTCATATAAATATATTATAATATATATTATATATATTTAAAAAAATTATATAGTTTCGTGCAACTATAAAGGCCACTTCATCAGGGAAATTATTCCCTGATGAAGTGGCCTTTATAGTGCTTCGAAACTATTTGGAATTATACTTTTAATATTACTTAGTACCCTTAGTATTCTATCACTTTGCTGGTTAAGTGAAGCTGGCGTGGGAGGCAGAGCTGACCCTGATCGGTGAGACTGTCCCTCTACCAGCTACTCCTAAACGGAGCTTGGGACTTATCTACCTGGATTACGTGGAAGCCTAAAGGGAACCCTCCGCTTCTAAAGAGCCAGCAGATGAAAGCACAGCCTGATATGACTGCAGATTCCTGACATTGGGTGATCCGCTGCAGCCTTCTCCTGTGTCCTGATACCTGAGTGGTAACAACTGTCATAGTTACAGTTACATGCCTGTTTTACCTTTATCTGATGTACGCAGAACCTTGAATTACTTTTTAATATAAATTGTTCATTCTTACTTTGCCATGAGCGTTGTGCGCTGTTTTGTATTTTGTTTTGTCTAGATTCAGGGTCTTGGACCACCCTATCACAGCAGCAGACGCTCCTTATTGGTAACCTAGTTACTTATACTCACTTGGGTATTAAGTGATTAATGCACTTTATTTCAATTCACTCTGTTTATTCATTATAGTTGCGCACTTGTACTGTGCTTTTCTTTTGTTTCAAGCAGTCATTGCCTGCAAAGGATTCTCGACAAAGTATTAAAAACGAACATTTTATTTATGATTGTGTTAATTTGTCCAATTACATTTGAGCTCCTGAAATAAGGGGACTGTGTATGAAAATGGTTGCAATTCCTAAACATTTCATACAATATTTGTGTTCAACCACTTGAATTAAAGCTGAAAGTCTGCACTTCTATTGCATCTCAGTTGTTTTATTTCAAATCCATTGTGGTGGTGTACAGAGCCAAAATTACGAAAATTGTATCAGTGTCCAATTATTTCCGGACCTAACTGTATAAGACATCCTGCATCAACTTAACCATGAAATTTGTCCCTTGGCCTGTTAACATTACCTGGCGAAGTCCGACCCATGAGAACAGCTCCAGGAACTTGTTATCCACCTGCTTAGCCGTTGCTGCCCTCAGGGGGAACACCTCGGGTATCTGGTAGCATAGTCAACTATCACCAGAATTAACCTGTGTCCCATCGCAGAGGGTTTCAGGGGTCCTAACAGGTCTACCCCAAGCCTCTCAAAGGGGACCAAGACCAATGGAAGAGGAACCAAGAGGAACCAAGAGAGCCATTTTTTTGTCCCTTTGGGCTGGTTAGCTGGCATTCAGGACATATTTGGCAATATCATTATGCCAATAGAACCGGGGTGAGGTACGACCAAATGTTTTGTCTCTACCAAGGTGACCACCCCAAAGGAGAGTATGTGCTAGGGTAAACACGGCTTTAACAAACAACTTAGGGTCCAAGAGTTTGCTGGTGACCTGCCCTGTTTGTATATGCTTGTTTACCCTATACAGAATATAATTTAACAATTTGAAATGAGGGAATATCTTTACACCTTGGGTATCCAATACACTGTCAATGATTTTAACCACCTTTTCATATTGTATATCAAGGACCGAGTCTTCCCTCTGCCTCTGGCAAAAATCAGACAACTCCCATAAATCTGCAGGCTCTATCAGTCCTTTCTCTAGATCAAACTACTGTAAATACAAATATAGGATAAGTAACTGTTGTCTAAGTTTAGCATAGGTTAAACTTGATGGTACGAACGGTCCTCCAGCAGTAGCGGGAGATGAAGCGGAGCACAGCCAACAAACGAAGCAGGGTACAATCATTCTTTGACAAAGGCCCTAGGGTAAGTAGTGTACCGTGCGTCATAGTAGCGACGAGGTTAACGGTCGCATGGAGATGACGTCATAAATGCCGCGATTTTGGCGCAAAAGTGTATATGGATATAAGGATGCATCTGTGAACTTCTCTTTACACCTTGAGAAAGTCCTTTACGGATGAAACGCGTAGGTGCGTTCCTACCATTGTTTGTTTTTTGTACTGACCATTAAATCACTTTTTTAATACTTATCCCTGTTTGGAGTTACCCTCATTTTTTGGCGATCCACTAGCTGGTATGCTGCTGAGAAACGCTGCTGTGCTCCTCTACATCCTTGCTGTTTGTGTTTACCCTGAGAGGACAGCACGCTGGAACTGATCCACTAATCAAGGACACCACCAAGGAAGGTAAAGGGCTTCGGCCCATTATACTATTACCATCCAGTGCTGGACTGACTGAGTTATTTCCCCAGGGTGTAGTACACTACTATTAGGAGACCTATTTTGGGGTACCCGCGTGGGGACCACCAGGCCTCTAGTTTCTCACCCTGGGATGTTATGAATTATACTCTATGTCCTTGAACTTGGATCTATTATGGAATATGGAAATATTACAATAATAATGAGCTACTCATGGTGATGCACCAATACACTACTTACCTGTTTGTTGAATAAACCTTTGAAGTCACCACTCACATTGTACCCTGCTTCGTTTGTTGGCTGTGCTCCACTTCATCTCCCGCTACTGCTGGAGGACCGTTCGTGCCATTTATTGCAGGACTGCACGCCGAGTCGTTGCCACACACGGAGGAGAGACGCGCCAGTCAGCTGATTACTTCACAACACGCCGCACACATGCCGGAGACGGCGGCTTCACTGCACAGATCAGGAGCTCAGCCGGCGTGGAGCTCATCGTTCAGCCTCTACCGATCACGGGTGAGGACACCGCCGGTCATGTGACCGCCCCTATTGACATCTAGTCATCACGGGGTTGGCGGTGCAACAATTCCATCTCAGCTACCGATGACCGGAATTCAAGCGCCATTACTCTCCCATAAACCGTGAGTGATACATGCAACAATTGGTGCCCTAAGCTGGGCCAGTTGCTCATTTCAATCTCCTTACAGCACATACGTGTATACTTCATTGGCAGCGACTATCACATTAGCTCTGAGGCACCTAAGAGGTTAAACCTCTATTCTGTTTTAAACTTGATGGTAACCTCATTGCACATTGACATCTGCCACAGTGTGTGTATCAGTGGGGGGAAGTTTTCTAAGCTGTGATGCAATTTAGAACGCCGGGTCGTTGTGCTCTGTAGTAATGATACGCGGTGCTAGTGTACTAGTTTGTCTTTAATCTAAATGCTATATGGTATAACCCATCCCTTATCCCGTTAATTTCATATCATGTGATATCCCATTTATTTAAATGTAACCCAACACTTATTCCCTAAAAACTTCAGATGACAAAAAAGTATTTTTAAAGTATGATTTTTTTTTAGTAGATTATAGTAAATGACAGTTTAAAGATAAATAATAAATACTTTGTATAATTTCACAATCTTCTTCCAAATAAACAATCTTCTTCAAATGACATCTTCTTCAGGCTTTCTCTTGTGTAGTTTCACCTGTAAAAGAAATGTAAGAATGTTATTTATTCATAATTAAGAAGAAATTTCCATGTATGCATGTACTATAGAACTTGTATGGAACGCATATGTTTGTCTTTAATTTCTGTGCAAGTATGCTTTTATTGAACTTGTTTGAAACGCATATGCATGTCATTGAATTTCTGAGCATGCGCAGTACAGGTATTGAAAATTGAATGCATACATTATTTTCATTATCCATTATCTTTGTTGATGTTCAACAGCCTGTGGAAAATCTGCAAGAAAGCACAAAAACAAGGATTAAACAATGAATAAAATAATGCAAATACTTTTTTTTTTTTAAATAATACCGTTTTCTTAACCCAACATCTTCTTCTTGCTGTGTCTTTTACATGTTCAAATGTAAAATAATTGTGAGATTGTTATTTAGAGAAGAAATAGAAGCAGGAATAACTTTACTTTACAGTATCGCTGGATTTGTTCCTACACAAACATATTGGTGATGCTCATCAGCTTACCCAATCTGTAAAATGGATGAAAACAAGAATTAAACAATGACTACAATAAATTACTGAATTAAAAACTTTTTTAAAAACTGTATTTATTCAATAAAAAACATTGAAAAATACCTGTATTTATTAAATGTATCAATTCTTAATCACTCAGATGACTCCAGCCCACAGTCCTCTGATGCCGTAAAAGTGCATGGATTGTGTCTTTCACGGCCTTGTATTGTGCTTCAGTGTATTGCTAGTATAGTTAGTCTAAAATCGCTTTCTTGAAATAGTTGACTTGTTTGGATGGGAATATTGCTCTAAAGTTACATGTTGTGGAAGATTAGTTCGGCATATCGATTCAGCTATCCTCCTCAGTTAGCAAGATATCTTGCCAAAGCATCTGCTGGTATTAAGTAAAGCTGTATGTCACTTTCTGCATTCCCATTCCCATGGATCTTCTCTGGTCTTCGCCCTGTGGAGCCGCAGGTGTGCTTTGGAAAGCAGGTACAGGTAACTGCTCTGGGATGACACTTTCCTGAAGGTCTGTCCCTGCATCATGGGGGCTCATAGCCACAATTTCATCCTCATCTTGGATGTTGGGCACCCGCTGGGTATGGCATGGAGACATGGGGGGTATTCCTCCAGACATCTTGCTCTCCTGCTACCATTGGCCCAGAATAGAAAAGAGACCTGCAATGTCCCTCGCCAAAAATAAGGTTTATTAATTCCTCCAGTGTGTACTGTCTGTCCCGTCTCTGTTCTGGATGTGGTGGAACAGATGTACATGCGTCTTGTACCGGGTGATCATAATCAGACATTGCAAATTCACTTGACATTGCCAAGTTGCGTCTGACCAGGTTGCCAGATTCATCTAGTCTGCTAGATGACACTTTGTTTTGGGATTAATCCAATTTCGACTGAGATGGGTCCGGGGTAATGTGATCTGGGTCTGAGGTGAGGTGAGCTAGGTCTGAGGTGGGCTGAGCTGGTTTTGAGGCAAGGTGAGCTTGATCCGAGTTGGGCTTAGCAGGCTACGATTTGATGGGAGCAGTGTCTGGAGCTGGGAGCGATGGAGGTTTGTGTAACTTGTATGGTAGCAGATGGATACTTGAATCGCAAGGTTTTGGGCCATCTTCTTTTTCCACATCGGTCCAGAAATCTTCATCTTTGCTGTTTTGGGTGCTGCTTTGTTTTCTTTTCCCACTTTAGCCATTTTGTTTTTGAGAGTCTCAGGTACAGTTGGTTCAACATGCACCCTTCACTTTCTTAGGCTCTTCACTGGTACAGACACAGTAAGCAGGTTCTTTCGTCCATAGAAGTTGGATCTATCCATCATTCAAGCTAAGATATCTGAAAGCACAAGAGTACAAGAGTTAGCTCTTATCAAGATCAGTAAGTATGGCAATACAATTTATGTGAGATTTTGTGTACAGTACCACTGACTTCACCGGGGCAGCAATTGGCACAAACGTGTTCATGATGGGTGGGGCTCAGTTGGTGATTGGTTGTCTACTTTTGCAAGGTATCAAAAGTAGGTGTATACCTGTACCTGTCACTTTACCTGGACCTTTGGAAGTGTGAGGTAAAGTGCTGTACTGTTGTACCTAAAGTATAAATACAGTACATAAAGTTTAATATCTGTTTACCTAACCTATAGCATGTTTATTATTATGTAGAAAAGGGAAGTACTGTACTGCAACATACTGGGGGGGGGGGGGGGGAAGGGGGAGGATTGCCTGAAAGAGAATGTATTTATATCCTTATAACCCTCATAGTAGAAAGTTATGTATGTATGTCTTTATTTATATAGCGCCTTTAATGTACATAGCCCTTCACAACAGTGATACACGCGACAATCTTATAAATAACAAATATTACAAATAACATATAATGGGAAGAAGTGCTTCAGACATAAAAGTAACATTTAGGAAAAGGAGATCATGCTCCGAAGAGCTTACATTCTGATCATAATTTATTTAACCTATGTTTTCTTATTAATGCAGAGTGTTTCCCATGATGAGGGATATTATCAAAATAAAAAGAATAGACCAAGCACGTGCATCGATTGAGAGTGAAGTAAGTTTTGATGTGATGATGTTATGTTTTCGGCCCTGGAAAGATTTTCCCCTATGGCAATCAGGAAAAAAATTGTTTAGCCCTGAAACCTTGGCAAAAGCATCCACTCAAGCTTTACTGTACGTGTGGGGGGAAATCTCTATACTTGGACCAGCACCATAGTTGTATTTGAAGGTATGTTCACTGAATAACAGTATATTTGTTTAACAGTACTCTTCTAGTACTAAATGTATCTATGCCCTGTATAACAATGTAATATTAGGTTTTTTATCCAGGACCCATGGTAAAAGTGTATTTCCAGAAGGCTATTATCTCCCTGTATCTCCACCATACATTTGACATTACTTCATAATATCTTTATTTCATATAGCGCATTTCTCCCAGTGGAGTTACAATTACAGTATAGTGCACGGTTAACAGCACATAGGAATTTTTACAGACTCCATCCCTGCCCAGATGAGCTAACAATCTATGTTTTGTGTCTGGGGCACAGACATAGAGTAACTTATTCAAGATCACAAGGATCTGACACCAGGAATTGAACTAGGTTCCCCTGATTCAAACCGTGTCGTCATTTACAGAGCCAGTGTCTTTACTTACTGGGCCACTCATTCTCCCGGTCACTGGTTCTTCCAAGATAACAACCAAAAACATAGTGCCTCTTCTACCTTTATTAAGGATTGTGGAATCAACTGGGTCAGAACACAACCAGAGTAAGCACTGTAGCTGTTTTGAGCAGTAGTATAGTATTAACTGTACTATACCGCTGTGTTTGCCTGCTTTATTGTTGTCCATAACCATACTGTCTTTGTCTCTATATTTGCAAATCCCCTGATTTGAACCCCATAGAATTGGTGTGTCATGCAATTAAACATCATCTGAGGAAATTGTCAAGTCAGCAAACAAAGAAGAACTGAAGAAGGGAATTCTAGATTATGGTAATGAGTCTCTAAGTGTTAAAATTTGCAGTAATTATATAAATCCTATAAATAATGTCTTACCGGTTGTTTTAGAATGGCTATACGAATGTAATTATAATATAAAAAAATAATTGTATTTTAAACTAAAAAAGTTCTACTATTTTGTACTCTTCCAGATATAAATTTCTGTAGTGGCAGACACAAGTTGTGAACATCTTGATCATGTTTGTCTGTTGGTTACCAAAAGGTGAGCTAATCTTTCTGGCTTTGAACAATGTATCACTCAATCGGTGAGTCATTGGTATGGAGCAGAAATCCTGTTGCAAACATCACCCCTTGCTTAGCACTAAGCACAGACACTCTGGGGGAGGATCACATGAATGATTAATAAATAGCTTAGTTAATAGCTTAATGTATAAAAATACAATAATGTATTGTTTTCCTTTTTGGTAGCAGCAGGCACGTATCAGCCGCTGATGGAATGTGAACAATGTTTTGCAGTTCCAATGTTTTTATTTCAGTGAAACTCTGATAGCATAAAAGTATTATAATGTATATGTCTCTGTTTAAAATTAAAAAAAAAGCTGAAAATATTACACCGCGTCACTTTGCCTACACTTCCTATACTTCAAAACCTAAAGAAATAAAGGCTTTCTTTATAAAGGATCACACAAGGTGTGTGTATGCTTTGTCTATGAATTAAAATTTCAGAGGAGAGCTGTGGGCTTGTCTTCAAATGAACAAAAGGCTGAAAAATCAGACCACAGACACTGGTATTTCGTTGGGAGCATTTTTGTTTGCTACAATGGAAGCAGGGCGTGGGAAATAGAGGACTGTTTTGTCTATCTATAGTGTAAGCAAGTTGTGGCAGTATTATTGTCAAATCCTACATAATTCAATAAATGTAAATATTACAAATCAAACAGCCCATTGCATTTACAATGCAGTTACTGGACAATGTTTTTATTTCAGTGAAACTCCCATAGTATAAAAGTATAATATGTATATGGCTCTATGTGCCTATTCTGATTAAAATATTTTAAAAAGAAGAAAATATTAATAAAAAAGAAGATAGTAGCAAAAAGTTGAAAATTATATTAGTTATTAGACTTCAATCAATATCTTCTTCTAGCTGTCTCCTGTATAGTTTCATCCTGGAAAATAATTGTGAAATTGTTACTTATTAATAAACAAGAAGAAATAAATGCTTAAACTACACTTTCTATATGCATGCAGGAATGAATAGGTGGGTCATTTAATGTAGGTGCATGCGTGTTCTATGGAACACAAATGCGGGTCTTTTAGGAATGAGACTTCTACTGCATGCAAACTTGCGCATGCACATTTACTTTGATTATCCACAGGCAGAGGCTGAAAATTGGATGGCAGCAACCAGTTGTAGAACTTGTATGAGTTAATGAAAGGGGTGTGCTGCATGCCGTTATTGGACTCGATAATATCGTTTAGATGTAGGTTCATCTCATTTACATAGTCGGTCGGTCTTGGGGCAGGTACTCGGGTGGGAGCTGTTCGGAGTGATTGGTACCGAAAGGTCTATCACATTCTCCTTCAAAAGCTGCCATAACTAAACCTACCCATCCATAGATGTCAGATAGAGTTGCCCATGTATCTCTACTGTCTTGAATAGCACAATATATCATATATGCACAACTGCAGGCCTGTTTAAATTTAGAAAGTGCAATTTTCATGCCATGTACAAACGGACTGAGATAAATGTGGTTATATATAGTGATTTGAGTAAAGTGTGATACTGCTACAGTAGCGAATTACAAGGTCATTAAACAAAGAAAGGAGTGATTAAATTGAGACATGCGTACATTGTATCTTGTATTGAGACACCTGTGGGGTTTCTACTGTAGCATTCAAAGGCACAGATATTTAGTGCACCACCTGACAGCCATGTACTGAACTGCAATACCATAAATAACAATACAAATAATTATTGTGGCTGACCGTAGATGAGCTGCAGGTGAGCCGCGACTCAGTTGCGGGCGAGACACAGGCAACAAAGTGTCCATGCAGATGTCATCTTGCACCTTCTCGAGGTCACACAAGCAGTAAATCTTAATACTTCTGTATTGAGGCATTTGGATCCTTCACTGAAAAATCTGCATTGTGAATTAAATAGAGGCCCGCTACACAACAGCTAAATATCAAATGTGAGTTTATGTATGGCACTTTATTTATATAAAAAATATTTTTTTTCTCTGTTCCCTTTCTTTTTGCATCCACACTTTTTTTGTTTTTTTTAACCCTATCAATAATGTCTACCTGATCTGCAATGTGCCAAGCACCCGGAACCAACAAACTGTTGGGATCATGCGGTCACAGCATAATTGTAAAGGCAGGTATAGAAAAGGAAGTACGAGGAGGAATATTCCAATTTTTGGAACAATTAAAGAACGGGTAAAATAGTGGCAAGCAAAAAATTGAACAGAAGAAATACCGTATTTCCTCAATTGTAAGCCGCAGCATCGATTTGGCCCTTATGAGGAAAATTACTTTTTCACTTACCATGTTTAAGGAGAGGTCCCATGTCAGTGGAGAATGAAGCGGGCGGTGGAAGGAGAGGTCCCGCGTCTACAGAGGACTGAAGATGGACAGCGAGCGGGAGTGCGGCGGCGGTGGCTGGACAGGTCCCAAGTCTGCAGGTGAATGAAGATAAGAAGACAGCGGGCAGGCGTACGGTGACGGCGGTTGCGGCAGGAAATCATAATAGCAGAAGAGCTGAGCAGGAGCAGAGCGGCACAGGGAAACGGCTCGGGGGCAGCACACTGTAACACCAAAGTTGACCAGTGTCTGACTTCCGGTTAAAGTGCGCTCCTCCCCAGCCGTTCCCTTATGCCGCTCTGCTTCCGCTGCCACCCGCTTCATCCTAAGCTGACATGGTACCTCTCCTGAAACATGGTATGTGTGTATTACATACTTTAAAAAAAAATGTAATACATTGATTCTAAGACACGCCCCAATTTCAGACGTGAGAATCGGGAAAAAGGTGCGTCTTCTAATCGAGGAAATACGGTATATAGGTATTTACATACACCTATAATAATCTATGTACAGACCTGAGTAAGGTATCCAAATCCACATTTTATCTGACAAAAGAAATGGACCTAGAAGCAAATGTCTTCTGACTATTATTCAACTTTTCCAACAAGCTGATATGGTGTCTGTGTATGTATATGTGTGTACGCATGTTTGTGTGTGTATATGTATATATATACTGCACCGACACACTTTATTCGAGCAAATACCCGGTATGTACCTGGCAGATACCTGGAATGCGCCACTCCTCACCTCTGACAAGCCCCGTTGCATTTGCCTTCCCAGCCTGGGTTCATGCCTGGCTGATGGGCGGCTGATCTGTTAAATGATAATGATTAGGATTTAATAGGCTGCAATGCTTCGCGTGTCTACCAGATGGCATAAATTCATGAATTGTAATGCAGTATATATATATATACTGTGCAGTATTGCCGCAGCGGAATAAAAGGCTTCAATCACCTGCTTGGAAAAATAACTCAATGCACTCGGGCCAGAAAAACAGTCACAAACCTCAATACACCCGGTTACCCAATTTCGTGGGACTAGCCAAGCTCGAATAAAGTGTGTCGCCAATTGGTATATATATCTTATATATATATATATATATATATATATTTATTTAAAGTCTGTGAGGGAAGCACAAAACAGAAGAAACCAAAAGTGCAGACTACTACAAAGTTTTAATGATTACATAAACGACAAAAATACACTCCCAACAATACACAGATAATAAGCTTATCTATGAGACACTGTAGGCCCTCTCCTGTGTGCAGGCTCTCTTCTGCAGTCAATGCTGTGGTGATGTCAGGAACAAGAATCCCTGATTGACTACTGATATCTATGGGGTTCAAAACACATTCAAACACGTTTCGTACTTTGTCTGCGGACGAAGCAGGTGGCGAAACATGCACGTTGGGGCTTGTTTTTCTCCCCTGGATCCGGTGGTGCCCCCTGCTGTCATCATTTCCTCCTGCCGCATCACGTGGTTCCGCCCGATGCTCCCATCAAACAAGGAGCATGCGCACTGTGGCGGTTGCGGCTGTGACCTAATATCACTGAACTTTTGATGACTCTTCTCAGTTGTGGATACTTATTTTTGGTGTATGCCTGACTGTATTATTTAATTTCACTCTTGTTAGCTTTAATGTTTGGTACAGCGGTGTAGCAGTGTATTAGGCACAGAGAGAAGTATTAAGTAGTACTGTAGGTGGTGTTTTTTATTTTTGACTATACAGAATATTGTCATATTTGAATTATATTTATATAACTTTAACCGTCTTAACCTCCAATACGTTTGTAAGCCCTCTATGAAATATGCTCTAAAACCGCCTCACCAGTGGAAAAATCAGACCTTTCGGATTTGAGATGAGAAAGGCACTAAAATGTTATCCACAGCATATTAAAAATGGTCTCACATCTTTGTCTTACAGTATTGACCTTAATCTTTGTGTTTGAAATAGCTACTGTACATCCTATAATATAATTTTTATTGCAATATACTTTATGTGGCATTTAGTATCTGAGCTTCATTCATTTAGTATATTTATTGAAGAGATAAATATAATATAGCAATGTATAATTGAATTGAATTAGCTTGTTATTGAAATCATTATATATCTTTTTGGATTTTGGAATTTCACCTCTTTTACAGGCTGCAACCCATTAATAAATACAAGCGATGAGAAAAAATTTTTGGGGAAATTGGAGATTGTTATAATGTATATTGTAACTTTGATTCATATTAGAATTTTATGTAGTCTATTTTTCATGTGTATATTTAAATGAGAAGATGCTTTTTATTTAACCTTACAGTATATGATTTACTAAAGGATTTTCTTATTGAAATAATGGAATTTTATATTGAGTATAGTATAAAGTCGTGTGTGTGATGTGGTGTGTGTGTGTGGTGTGTACATGGGTGGACGGATGTGGGTTTAATTAAATAACAATAATAGGAAAATGTATAAAATAAAATGACCAGGTTCACTGGTGAATAATATATTGAATGACTGATAAGGCTGCAACAGTAACAAAAAATATACATGACAATACAATACAAAAACAACAATAACATAAACATAAAAGGAAAGAATCGATATTAAAAACAGATATGCATTGGCTAAAAAAATATATAAATATTACATGACTATTTCAGAAACGGGGTTAGTTCAATATAATCGTTTAATCCCCCTGGGGATCTGCTTTGTAATGTAAAAATTCAGGACTGTTCTTTTTTGGCGAGAGAGAGATCCTTATCTCCTGCCCGGATAGAGCCTATAACTCTCTCAATCCCCATATATTTGATTCCCTCTGTTTTACAGTCATAATAATCTCTAAAATGGATTAAAAGGTGGGTCAATGGTTTGAGCAATTTTTACAATTTAGGAATATTCAAAATGTTCCTGAGCTGTTCCATTATCCTGATTTTAAGATGTCTCTTGGTTCTGCCTACATATTGCAATCCACAGCTGCATTGTAAGATGTAGATTACATATGTGGACAGACAATCAATGTATTGCTTTACAGGATATTCTACCCCAGTAACAAAAGATTTAATAGATTTCGTCTGCATCATTTTAGGGCAAATTTAGCATTTGGCACATCTGTGATTACATATGATTCCCAAAGTATCCCTGTGGTCTTTTTTGGAGGCATGTTCCGTGCCTTTTAAAAGGCGAGGCGCCAGAATGGTTTTAAGTGTGGATGCCCTTTTGAAAACCACAGGTGTTTTTTTTGGTAAAAATTTTGATAAAAGGGGATCCATGTGCAAAATGTGCCAATGCTTGTGTAAAATCCCTTTAATGGAGGAATGAGAATGATTAAATCTGGTAACGAAGTAAGGGGTATCTCTTTTATCTTTCTTTTTTTTCTTCGATATTGACAGGACCCCCTATAGGAAATGCAGAATTGATGTCAGGCCCCACTGATAGGGGTAGATCAGATAACCCCTTTCTAATCTGTTTTTTATATTTTTAGTGAGAAGGAAGTGTGGAAACTAGTGGTTGTAGAAAGTGGTCAACAAGAGGAAAACTTTATTGAACAAAAAATATAAATGTGAGACTGTCATTTGGAGTTGCCTATATTCCTGTATGAAGTCGACCTAGGTGTTATTTACACCATTATTGGCCGTGCATGAGAATTTTCTAACTCTTACCTTGCACTGGTAATCCGGAGGTCTGCACACATCACTGTGTGTACAGCACAGACCCGGAAGCGGGAGGAAGAGAGGCGGCGAGATGCGAAACAGTTGCTGCTCCTTATATTTCTTAGTTTCTTTGTTTGATAATTTTGGTTGTTCAGTTTTTTTCATCTGTGTATTTATATGTAGCCAGGTCCCCTCTGCATGTTGCTGCCCCGCGACCTTCCCCCTCATTTTCTCCGCTGCCGGGGGTCACTCGATAGACCCGCCGGCATTTCTGGAGGGTGGGGGCCAGTGCAGGGAGCGGGTTAGCGTTCCGGTGGTCCCCGGCGGCTCCCGAGCAGGGCGCCGCCATCTTGCGATAGATCGCGCATGCGCAGTAAGTCCCGGCGTCCCGGAAGAGTTCGCGCATGCGCAGGATAAGCGCGCGAACGCTAGCCTACCAGGGAAGGCTCTTGAACGGGACTACAAGTCCCATGAGCCCCGGGAGCGGCTCCATGACGCCAGGGAGCCAATAGGGCTGCGGGAGCTCCCTGCTTGCAGGGAATAGATACATTTCGCGTGCGCAGGAGACAAGTCAGTCAGGACCAGGAAGAGCTAGGGGAAGGAGGTGAGTGCAGGGGTCAGTGACCCACTGCATTAGGCCAGTAACCCCCTTGGCCTGATAGGTCCTTACTCCCCAGCTTGTGGTGCTACAGGGACAGGCCCTAGGTTAGGGACCCTGTCACAGTAGTAATAGCATTAGATAGGGACACAGCGTGGCCGTAGGGAACGTTTCAGCGTTAGTGGCGGAAACTGACATCCGGGACTCACTGAGGAAGCTCTTAGGGCAAGAAAAAGTATGGTACCGGGGCAGGGTGTTCGACTCTACTTATAATAGGAGCGCCATACTATTCACCGTGGAGCGGGACATATGCCAAGAAACGGCCCCAAACACTCTAGTAGCCCCCGAGGCCCCGCCAGAAGGCTACCCCCTTGTATACTCGGAATTACCAGTCATACGGGAAATGTTTTCATCAAGGGGTCCCACTCAGGTTCCAGATGAACTGTCCGCCAGTACTTGGCCACCAACTGCACCAGTGTCAAGTACTCCAAACCGGGTAGACCGCCCCCCACCCAAAGTCTCCTTTAACCCAAGCGCTCTCACGGGAGCCACTAGTTGGGCTGACAGTCCGCCTCCCTCACCAGCACCCGCCCTCCGTGAGATGAAGTCCCGGCCTATCAGAGACAGTATGGTAACTAATGAAGGTTCCGTAATGGGGTGACGCTCCCTCAATTCGTAGAAGCCATCACCATGGCCTCCCAGTCACAAAGGTTAGGCTGTGGACACGGTGTGGGGATACACGTGGTGGGTAGGTACACTCCTAGTGGAGTGGAAGACACTTTGGGACTGCGTTATAGACTGTGGAGTTACCCCCTAGGAGGAGTGTTATTACGTGTGTGTTATTTCCTGCATATATATATAAACTGGCTATATACATCCTCGTGTATGTACTTATTGTATATGTGGGTCCTGTGTAGGCAACTGCACAGGTGGAGGCGCTGTAAATCTGATCAAGCTGACGGACTCACCCCAGGTTCCCAACAAGCGGAGGCTCAGGCCTCTTGTGAACCTACAGGTATATGCACCACACCTGGTAACACATACAGTAGGTTTCCACCCACACACACTGTATCTGTGATTGGGATAGAGGGAATACCCGTTACATATACATTTGTTTTAATTATTTATACACTTTTCACATTGATTAGCAGCTTTATTTTGGTGTTCAGCGGTTGGTGTTGTTTTATGTTTTTATAATTTTGTGTTGTTAATAAAATCCATTTTATTATTTCCACCACTTTTGAGTGCTTTCATTAGACCCTTTTTTCTTCTTCTGTGTTTGTGTGTATATATATGAAACGAATATTTACCAGATGTTTGGTCCGGGAAATAGAGACAGCACACAGCCAAGTAAGTAGAAAAAAACTGTATTCACATAAGAAATACACGGCACTGCTAGACGTGACCTTTCTCAGGTTTGTGCGAGCCCCGCAGTGAGCCCACGTGATCACGGGGAGCCCACGGGTTGCTACTGCGCAAGCGCATTCACCCAGGGCTCCAGTGTTTATCCCGCTATGCGCGCGGCAATGGGTAGGGATTCAGGGCTTATCATCCCCTTCTCTGGGAGGGGTGTGTGCGTAACAGGAAGATGTGGATGGTGGTGCCGATGGGCGCGCGCGTCTGGCGCGCTCCCCCGCTAATAAGACACGCTCCATGGCTACCATGGTGATGAAGCCTTTGCTGGCTCTACGCAAGTGCGTATCAGCTCGGGTTTTCTTCTCTCTGCTGGCCCAGGATTGCGTGTGGGAGGCAGGGGCTGTGTGTGGGGGCAGGTGTGCGCGCGCTCTGGTGACCCCCACACCAGAATCTCATCGGCCAGATTACAGGGAGGATTCCAGATATGGTTCAGGATTGTTAAGCCAATTTTTTTTTACTCTTTAAATATGTTAATGATGATAGGATGTTTATGCCTTGATAAAGTGCTCTGTGTACTTTAGCACGGAACATGTTGGTAGGGTAATGCCTTGCCCTTTTTTCCCTCCATGACTATTACATCTTTTTATGGATAACGCACCTTCCTCCTAATTCTCTTTTTTGGATGATTCCGGTTGTGCTCTGTCATCTCTCTCTTCTATTGCTATCTATCTCCAAGGACGGAGGCACACCTAGAAGGTCTGGTAGGATCAACATGGATGCTGCAGCAGACTCGTGAGTTTCTTGCTTGCTACATGGTATATTATTCTACAAAGGGATTAGGGTATTGTTCATTGGGGTGATGATTAGCCTTTGGGTTCCTGGACAATTTGAGTGCCATCTATGCTGGTTTACCAACTAGGATACCACACCCAGTACCCCCCCTACAATCAAGATTACATCCCAGACCTCATCTGGAATTCATCATCTTCATACCATTATCATCACAGCTGTACACAGTTCTTAGCACCACGCATTATACTCCTAAAATGTAAGAACACTGCACCAGCAATTAATGTGCACTGTTTGGCAGAGATGTTTGTGCAACTTTGGACCTGGCAGATCTAATTGACATGCGTAAATGGTGAAAAAAATATACTGTATACACCAATGCAGAATTTGATCGCAATACAATATGTGCATATTGTAATTCTTTGCTAACTTTTCATCCTCCCTCCCTAAATCTGCTGACATACAGAGAGCATAACTAGAAAAAAAGTGCCTTGATATATTGACAATGTACCAAAAACTCAAACTGGAACAGAAAACTCTACTAGATTTATCAAAGAAAAAAAAAGTTATTTTCTTTTATTTTACAAATAATGAGCTGTTTTATTTGTATCCGTTTGGCCCAACAATAACCATAGTTGACACATACTACAGGACCTAAACTTTAGTACTGTGCTGTATGTCCACCCAATGTTGCTCTTCCAAAAGGTTCTGGGTTCCACTTATATAACTTTTGTGACTGCAAAGTGGGAATGATGGTGTGAACATACAGCACCAGATTTAGCAAAGAAAACTATCCAGTTGCTTCCCCTTGGATTCATTTTGTTTGATAAATCTTGTGATTAAAGGTAGACCAGTTTTGAGCTAAGCACCTTTATACCTTGTAGTCCAGTTTTTAAATGTATTGCAGTTATAGGCTGTGGACGGTACTCATGTAATATTAATCATGTAATAGCTTTTCCAATATTTCATTACAAATAAGAGTGTCTAAAACTTTCAAAAGAATGGAAACAAAAGACGCAGAATCAACAATTACTACTGTTTTCATGTAGTACCAGTTGGGGATAGTGTTGTTAGCTGTCCCAAAATTAATGGAACCATTTCAGATTTGTAGGAATGTCTGATGTCCCTTTCAAGCAGCAGAACATGTGTCCTTTATTTTAATAAGTGGGAAGCAGAGGGTCTTTGGAGCTAAATGTGTTAATTTCAGCTCTAGGGTCCCCGTGCTTTCCGAGATATTTACCCCATAGGGGATGTGACTGTGCCTGTGACTATAATATGTTAGTTTCATATAGAACATCATACAATTTGTATCCCACTCGTGTTGATACCTGATTGTGTTTTATTAAATTGCTTATGTTTTGCATTTGTTTTTTGAAATTGCAAGCACCACACAATCTGAATGCCATTGATGCTAATTACTTGTGTTCCATTGAATTGCATCTGTTTTGCATTTAATACTTGTAATTGCGACGTTACAACTGACGGCATGCATGGACTCTTTAAAAACATACTTCTCCTTGTCTGGGTGAGATAATAAACCCCTGAAGAAGCTAATTTGATGAGTGAAACGTGTAGGGTGACTTTATATCACGGTTCTGGACTTGTGAGAGGTGTTTGCCTCTGTGCTCTATTTGCCTGCACCAACATGAGAGTATGATCTGCTCTGCCTCTCTGCTGCATGCTGAGATAGGAGGACAAGTGAGCCATTGCCTGCTGGAGTGGAGCCTGTGGACAGCCAGTCTATAGAGTCTATTTGCTTTATATTCCTTGGGAGCATGTGAGTGTCTTTCCATTACTCTGTTACATGTGTTTTTATTAGTTTAATTAAATTAATTTGCACCATTTTTCTATTCTCTCCTTCATATATAATGATATACTGCCCTGGATCCACTCAAATAGAAAGATCCTGTTGAAGTCCACTTTGTGTTGGAAAATGCTTTCATATTCCCATAGACAGTGGTCGACAAAGCCGGTCGCCAGGGACAACCCGAATTTGCCCGCTGGCGATTGGCCCAAGCAGCACAGGGATTTTACTGTATTTTTCAAATTGTAATCATCTTTATTTACTTTATCTTTTGGCTGTGAGGTCACCTGATCCGAAAGAAAAACGTCATGAAAACAACCAGTATGTGAGGTCATCTTGACAACCAAGACTACTACTGGCAACTGCAGTGTTGCTCTATCGGAATCATCAGTGAAGCCTCTGATCCATATGAGTCTCCGTAGTGTACGAAGCAGAGTTTCCTCCTGTGATTGATGACATCAGACTCTATGTGACTATCTGTGCTCATGGTTGCTGTTAGATTTCAGTTTTTGACGTGCAACACAAACCAGCAGGAGCTGTACCTTTGAGTGGACTATTATGTTCTCTGTAATGTTTTCGTTACAATGTGATTCTCAACTGCTTTCAGATGGAGATCCAGGAAATTGATCTCTGTCGAGTTAGTCACTCCACTAAGTATAATGTTTTGATCATTGCAATTCAGATGTTGAATAAATAGTGCCAATTTGTCTTTTGAACCGGACCAGATGACCAAAATATTGTCAATATATCTACCATGATTTTTGCTACATTTACGGAATTGATTATTGACCCACACATAGTCATCCTCCCAGAGAGGAGGTAACTGACTTCACTAAGACACGGCCCCTTCCCCCACCACCCCATCATCCATGAGTGCACTGCTTAAGCGCTGAAGCGATTCTCAGGGACCCCCTGCTTCGAGAATTACAGGAAGAAACAGTCTCTTGCAAGTTTAATTCTCCCGCGTTACGTGACCGGGACATTTAAACCTCCAGGAGATTCTGGCACTCCATACCGGGGTCTGTAACTCGTGAAACGGGGTCACCAGACCTGAAATTAATGCAGTATAGCTCCGGAGACCCCCTGCTTCAATACTATGTAATTAAAATAAAAACATTATGATTGCCTGTTAGAGAGGCACAGAGAGAGGGACTGATTATGTCTGCTCTCACTGCAAATCTCTAGCGGAGTCCCATTCAAAAGCAGGGACCCCTGTTGTTTTAATTATGATGGGAAATTAGTCTAGCCTAAGTGAATACGTGAGCAGGCAGTGGTCAGGCAGTTTTCAACAAGGGTTTCCTGGTGGAATACTCGACAATATATCTGGCTACATCAGGAGCTCCATCCAATGATCTAGATACAGGTTATTTAGAGTTCTGACAGGGATCCTCACTGTGAGTCCTGTAAATAGGTTTGTATGTATAGCTAACCATATTAAGAAGTGCCCTCTCACTGTTGTTTTCAGTTAAAAACATGCCCTCACTTTTTAAAAGTCGTAAGCATACTCTTGATAGGAGGAGTTCTCAGCATTGTATCTCCAGAGTATGATTGGACCAGCCCAGCCGGAAGGGTTGCCTATTGGACACCTACATGTACTCTAGTATCCACGTAAGTATGCAGGATTAATGTCAAAGGGATCTCATAGCTGATATAGTGATTAAAACAATCATAGTGTATAGTAGTATACATTTGACATTAATCCTGCATACTTATGTGGATACTAGAGTACATGTAGGTGTCCAATAGGCAACCGTGCATTAAGTACTACACCCTAGAAACATCTCCTCTTACCTACGCTGGGTTCTATCACAGGTATATTAATACCTTTACCCCACGATTCACTCAAGAGGAGTTTTTCTTGGGACGGGCCAAGCTGAATTGTTTATAGTTATATCACCTTCGTATCTCCCTCATTCGACACACACGTCCATCCTTTGAGCGAGCCAAGTCCAGCACAGGATAGACACTAGGAGCTTCATGGTTTTAATGTTATTTTATGTAGTGATTTAGTCTATTATGTCCTAATAAACTTTTGTATATGTTGTATGTCTGCGCACTCTAGGACCATGATCTAATACCACTCAGGTCTGCGGTGCGCCCTATTGGGGATCTTGTTGTGTGCTCTTCACACTCACATCCGTTAGCACAACTCATTACAACTATCTATTCACTTCAGAGTTATAGAGTGCTACCAGCTGAGTTCTTTTTCTTTTGTGTATTATTACTTCATTTCTCAGCACAGCACCATTACTCATTTAGTTACTAAGAATGACCATTAGCTGAGCAGAGGTTCCCGTCCCCTACCCCCCCTCCCCCATCTGTATACTACAAATGAGGATAGGCTACAGAGGTTATTTAAGAATACATAATTCAAAGTGCTGTCAACATAAAATAACACTCCTCCTGTTCCTCTTTTTGACCGAACGTCTCTAAAGTTTAATTTAAAGTAAATGTTTCTTGTAGAATATTCTATGTATCTATGAAAATTCTGAATGTTGTAGATATTTCAAATAATATAAAAGTGACAAAGTATGAAAACCTGGAATGTGCAATTTGGTTTCACAGTGCTTCCTTCCAATTAAATTCAAATAAGAATGTTACATTTCAATTGACAGGTGCAATACAGGGAGAGCATTTCATGTGTAGTAATGTAGGTTAATGCTTGAACACTGAAATGCACTCTATCAAGCATAAGAAAGATGTAACCTATTCCACAAACCTTTGATATGTTACTTGATCGACTTGCTGAATGCCCAGGGGATTTGTCATTCTGCAAAATAAAATTAGACGGATTACCTAAATAGGTGTGATAATTATGCAGGATTGTTTTTTCCCTCTTCACTTTCATCCATGCTGTTGCCAATTACTTTTAATTACTAGATGGAACACAAGTTTGAAGCAATGTCTTTAAATGCTTTAATTATCAAAGTATTGGGTACTGTGCGCAGCTGACACAGTTTTAGTTCCAGAAAAATCACGAAAACATAACTCAATTTAAATCAGTCAATTTGATATACACAGTGGTGCAATCACACATGCAATACAATTCCATCTCAATATTTTTATGTAATGTGTAAATGCTCCTTAAATAGTAAAAAATTAAAGATAAAAGGACTCAATAAATGGGTTCATTATCTCATCATAGCATAAACAGAGTTCAGATATAAAACAGACTCAAAATGTACAGCAGTTACAAAAAACTAATGCAAATCGCTATTTGTCACACATTGTTAAATAATCATCACAGAATTGTACTTAGCATGCACTTAGAATACACACATCACAATATACTGTTTTATATGGTGAAAACGTGATTATTATTTACAATATATATATTTTTTATGGCAAATGATTATTATCATTTGCACTTTCGGAATCTCTTGTACACTATACATTTTGCAAATAACATCATTAATATACACCAGTTGTGGCAATCTTTTACCACATCCACCTAAGAGCAGGATTGACAACAATAATCTTCCCCTCCCCCCCAAAAAAAATAATAATAATGGGGAATATTACAGTGGTCGACAAATCACCAAAAAATCTACTCGCCGAACAAAAAAATCTACTCGCCACCTAGTACCACACGTGTGCTGCTTGGGCCAATAGGAGCTCGCCACGATGTTAAATCCACTCGCCCGGGGCGTGCAAATGTATAGGTTTGTCGAACACTATATATATATTATATATAACAAAAGAAAATAGCAGCACCAATAAAGGTGTATGTGATAAGTTATAAAGTGTGATTATTAAGTGCATGTGGAAGTGAATCTATATAATTAAAATAATGGTGAATAATAATTATTAAATATCATCCGAAGAATGAAGGAGTGAATAAAATATATTAATTTAATATTAATATTTAATATTAAATCCTTTAATAAAGGATTCTGAATTCCAACCTGGATATAACTCCATCCAACTGAGCCCGAGAGAGAAATTCCTTAAGGGTCAATTGGAAATTGCTGGTGGGATCATCAGGCATCACAACATAGGAGGAAGTGTCCCCCAGTAATCTATGTGCCTCAAAGTGATAGGTTCCTTGTTCTGGAGGACAACAGCCCCATGATAATGTCGTGATTATTCTTAAGGGCCTCCAATTCAAGTCTATTCAAATTGGATTTGAATTTATGGGGTTTACAACAAAATGTCTCGAAATCATTGCCAAACCCATAATCGTTTGAGAAAGTCACATACTATGATGAAATGCATCAGGACTCTTTGACATTACGTCATCACGCAAGAGTCAGCCTTGGTCTGAGCTGACTCAGAGCGCGTGTCAAGACCTCAGGATTTCCAGCAGGCAGCTACTGGGCTTGCTTTGTCTGCACCACACTACCTCCGACTACTAGGCAGATTGGATCCCTCCGCTCACACTATGAGCGCAGCAAAGGAGGACAAGCCTTCATGGAGCAGCAGACGGTTGACGGTGATATTTTATTCACCTATGCTGATTTTAAAGCTCGCTCTTATAAGTGCGCTTGTTTCCCCCCTGTCTACCCCCCTTCATTTTTTTTATTAAAAAAATGTATACGCTATGGAGCATGCGTCACTCTCTCTCTCTCCAATAGACGCCACCGCTCACGATGACGCATCAGCTGGCGACCGCGGCGCGTATTGAAACACTGCTCAACATTGTAGCGCATGCGCCTCGAGAGCAGGGGCGCTACACAGCCCTTCCACACACCACCATGTCTGCGCATGTGCGGCCCTACTGCGTCCTAGTGTCCCTATATGCAATGTAGCCCCATGTATCCCGATGTTACCAAGGCAACGCGGGCACGGGTCACATCTACACAAGGTACACCAAGCGCAGTCAAAAACAGATATGGCCACTGTCAAGCATCTACCTAGCTAAATACAATAAAATACACATGTAATGCATGTCACTGCCCCTGATGCCCCTTAGTGAAAACCAGGGACTGGATAAGTACAGGGAAGGAGTATAAGGACATACCAAGTGTTTAGTTTATTTAAACTAAGGCATTAGCTTGCAAGACAGTGAGGCAACGTATCAAACACCCAGACGCCCACAACAACATATAAACATTAAATCACCAATAGACAAAAAACGTGAAGGGAGTGATAAGTGCAGAACATTCAGGGATGCCATGAAAGAAACATAGTGATCCAAATGACAGTCAATAACCTAAAAAAACTAAAAAAAATTATTGTAGTATCATAAAAACATCCCAACTTGAGATCCTCATTAAGTCCATGCGGAACTACAGTTTTTAGCTCAAAAATCAGCCTGGCCTCGTTCTGTAAAAGAAGTAAATTCCTATCACCACCCCGTGGGGGTACTGGGACTTGTAAAATTGGCATGCATCGGAACGTCGCCAATGAGTGTCTCATGTTCCTAAAGTGCTTTGCGACTGGTAGGCATTTGAACTCCTGGTCTTCCGTGTTTGCCTGCAATGCTTTCCTAATTGTGGATCAATGGATGGCTATCCGCTCTTTCAACATCCTAACCGTTTTGCCAATGTAGTACAGGCCGCAGGGGCATTTAATCAAATATACTACAAATTTTGACTCGCAGTTGAGGAATTGTCGAATTTTGATACGCGCCCCACTATGTGGGTGGCAATATGTTGACCCCACCTGCATAAACTGACAGTTTTAGCAAGATAGCGGTGCGTACCACAGCCGGACTGTGTGTCACGGACACCACACACATACGTTTTCGCAAGCTTTGTCGGGTCCCACATGGGTGAGTTGTATTAATTTTGTAATTGGTTTGTGTATATATGTTATGTCACTGGCAATCTTTCATTGCACATTACTGAGGAAGGTCACGTTCTGCTGACCGAAACGTTGGATGCAGTGCCTTGTACTGTCTATGTGAATACAGTTGTACATTTACCTGGCTGTGTGCTGTCTCTGCTTTCCGGATCAAAGTCTGGTAAATATCTGCTCTACATGTGCATATGGGATAAGCATCAGTTTATTTTAGTTCACAGTGTGCCTACTGCCCTTGTTCTATTATATATATAATAGAACATTTCTTCTTGAATACAGATAGAAAGAGACAAGCGACAGGGTACCTTTGGTGGTCACATATAACCCACACTTAGAAGCCCTACACAAGATCGGCAGGAAACTACAACCCATTCTCCAGGAAGATTCAAGACGGCAACAGGTCTTCCCTGAAACACCCCTATTATCATACAGACAACCCCCTAATCTCAAGAAAATTATGGTGAGGAGTAAAGTATTCAACAGTACAACTGAATGCGGGACAAGACCATGCCAGGACGCAAGATGCAAAACCTGCGCAATGCTCTACACAGCGGACACAATACAAATACCAAACAGGAATCTGGAGTACAAAATCAGAGGAAGGTTCACCTGTTCCACCAGCAATGTCGTGTACCTCATGTGCATGAAATGCCCAGGGGGCTGCTACTACATAGGTGAGACAGGGGCTAAACAGGGGCTAAACAAAAGAATGAATCTGCATCGCCACAGCATCACAAGCGGAAACAGAGATAGTCCTGTTGGCGAACATTTCTCTTACTCTGGCCACAATACAAGTGAAAAAATAAGTGCAATATAGCGCTCACGTGACAACCTAAATAAATAAATAAACAAATGACAATAATAAATAAACCTGTGAATTAGAGTCCAAAAAAGAGTCTTGGAGCTGCCCAAAAAGTTACTCTGGTTATCTCACAACCAGGAAAAATGTAAGAGTGATAAACCTCTTGTGGCGCTGAGGTAAGGAGTGGCCTGTGAGAATTGATTGGACCGTGGATATTGTCCTGTTCCTTTAAATGAATACCTCAAGAGAGGGGAGACAAAACATAGAAAACCCTGCAACAGTGCATTACCCAAGGACTATACAAATGTAAATGAACAGAGCAATTTATTATAACAATAATGAAAAAATAATAAAATTGCGTAGATGTGTACATCAAGTATAAAACATCTCAGTGCAGCAGCACCTAAATAAAACTTTGCTCCGCCGTTGAGAAAAATTGGAATCCTACTCACCAGAGGTGGCTAAGACATACGCAAATTATATTTGGTCTCTTTAGCTGGTGGACACCGCTCGCCGTGGTGTGAAGTATGCCAGTACCTCAAGGAGATCCGCCTTCCGTCAGCTGCTACCAGAGAGGAGCCGATCGATGAGACTATATATTTTTATTTTTTTTATTTCAGGATCTAGATGCTTTCCCCGTCCTCCTGCCTCCCGAGCCTCCTCTTCCGGCCGCGAGTCCCCCCCTCCTCTCCCGGCCGCGAGTCCCCCCTCCTCTCCCGGCCAAGGGTCCCTCCCTCCTCTCCCGGCCACGGGTCCCCCCCTCCTCTCCTGGCCACGGGTCCCCCCCTCCTCTCCTGGCCGCAGGTCCCCCCCTCCTCTCCCAGTCGCGGGTCCCCCCCTCCTCTCCCGGTCGCGGGTCCCCCCCTCCTCTCCCGGTCGCGAGTCCCCCCTCCTCTCCCGGCCACAAGTCCCCCCCTCCTCTCCCGCCTGGGTGCCGCGATCCCCCTCTCCCGCCCGGGAGCCCTGAGCCCCCTCTCCCGCCCAGGAGCCGCGAACCCGCTCTCAGGACTGCATAAGTGTGCTAGTCCTGCCTGCTCCGTGAGGTGCCGTTGGGGGAGGTGAAGTGCCAGGGGGGGGGAGGTGAGGTGCCAGGGGGGGAGCTAAGGTGCAAGGGGGGGGTGAGGTGCAAGGGGGGGAGGTGAGGTGCAGGGGAGGGATGTGAGGTGCAAGGGGGGTGATGTGCAGGGGAGGTGATGTGAAGGGGGGTCTGTGATGGAAGGGGGGCGTTGTGAAGGGGGGTGGTTGTGTGTGATGTGCAGGGAGGTGATGTGAAGGGGGGGTTGTGATGTGCAGGGGAGGTGATGTGAAGGGGGGGTTGTGATGTGAAGGGGGTGATGTGGGGGGGGATTGTGCAGGGGGGTGATGTGAGGTGCAGGGGGGTAAGGTGCAGGGGGGTGAGGTGAGGTGCAGGGGTGAGGGGCAGGGGGTGAGGTGAGGGGGGTGATTGGAGGTGCAGGGGGGTGATTGGAGGTGCAGGGGGGGTGATTGGAGGTGCAAGGGTGGAGAGTGATGTGAGGTGCAGGGGGAGAGTGATGTGAGGTGCATGGGGGGAGAAGGATGTGAGGTGCAGGGGGTGGGATGTGTGTGGTGTGCAGGGGGGTATTGTGTGTTTGATGTGGAGGGGGAGTATTATGTGTGTGGGTGAGGGGGAGAGATGGGGGTATGAGAGATAGATGGGGAGTATCGCAGAGGTTAATAGTGAGGGGTTCTGGGGGAGATATGAGGATGATGATGAGGGGTGCTGAGGGAGATATATGAGGATGAGGATGATGAGAGGTGCTGGAGGAGAGATGATGATGATGATGATGATGATGATGATGATTTTACCCGTGCGGCCCAAATTTTTTTTCCTTGGAGCATTTCGGCCCTTCTCGCTTTACGAGTTGTGCAGGCCTGAGTTAGCTGATCCTTACATTAGCAACTGTACATTCAATGGAATTACCATGCGAGAGTACTGTATCTCATTAGTATAGAATATAACCATTCCAGTGTGTTCGCATTGGATGGTTAATACTTATTGTAACAATTAGTTTAAGTTAATACTATTAGACATTGGATGGGCCCCTTGAATCTCAGGAACCTTTGATGACACCTAGGTAGCATACACCCTACATCCACAGGGAAAACAGGCACTAGTGGGCAGTCATGCACTTACTGCTCACAGGGAGACACAGAGAATTTTTATTAAAAGGTTAGGAGATGGCACATAGTTATGGCCATTTTTTTTAGCATGTTACAAATTAGTGTTCACCCTATTAGGATTATATCAGTTATACTTCAAATAGATACTGATATTTTATTGGATATATTTGATCAATTGGTCACGATTTTAACAAGTTTAATAAAATTGTATTTAGTTTTTATTGATTTTTATATATTTATTTATCATGATATATGTGGCTAGTATTATACCTGTTGAAATGACATGAACCATAGATTATCATGAAACACTGCTCAATCAAGGTTACACACACCCAAGTAGTGTGAAATCAATCTAGAAATCATCAAGTGATTGTATGGACATGTGGCCAGCAATCAGTAATTAATGCACTAACCAATGAGAGAACAGACTCATAACTTTACCACATACATAAAAAGAGGATTGAACATTGCTTCATAATATCCCTAAGGAAGGCGCAGCAGCACCGAAACGCGTAGGATTCTTTATTTCTCTCAAAACTGACATTTTCTAGTCTGACATTTTCTAGTCTGCCACCATAGGCTACGGGTGGCAAAACATACCCTATAAATATATTTATCCTCTCACTTACTCACTGTTAAGTTAATTTCTAGATGTCAGTGACATCACACAGTGTGGTGTAGGGGTAAGGTTTGCTTAACTAGCATATGAAAGGTCCTGGGTTCTATTCCTGTATGATATGATGTAATTAAAAATTTAAATAATGATTTATAAATGATTATTTTAATTTTATTATATTGTATAATTTATAAATGAATAATAAAGAATAATACATAATAATAATATATAATAATAATTATTATTATTAAGTTTAAGTTGAATGTTTAAAAAAAAAAAGACTGCACACGAGAGCTGGAGAAAGGAGAGCACGTGGACGGCTGCAGAGAGGAAAGCTTCTATGACGTGAGGAGAGAGATGCCGGTAAGGTCCTCGCGCGGCAAAATGGAGGTTTAAAATAAATATGACTGCCGGTGAAATTTTAACGCGATCCCAGATATAACGCGGTCTAGGGGCTGTGGACCCCAAGGACCGCGTTATAACGGGGTTGAGCTGTATGTTGCTTATTATTGTGTGCATATTACCATACTTTTAATATAAATGAGAAATAAGTATTGTCATTGTCAATATTGTTTCATTTACTTTTTAATTTAAGGTTAAAATTAATGAATGACTCAATGCATACAGTGATTTGCAGGTGTTCTGTTTCATTTAAACTGATTCAGTATACAGACTAATAATTAGGATTGCTTGTGGTCCCACTACATTCCTGCAAACAATTAAAGGTAAGAAAGCCTTTATAAAGTGCAAGATAAATAAGGGACAAACACAGTGATTTTAGGCTATTTAAGTAAAAAAAACATGTGTTAGCATATAGATGTCAATGCTAAAAATGAGCAAATAGCCCTGACTAAACAAGTTAGTTTTGGTAGCAGTTAAAAAAAAATCTGTTTTATTAGGATTTAGGACCAAAACTAATCTGGTGTAATTCACTAACATTTCTGTGCACAGACTAGCACAGTGAAGGAACTGTAGGAGCATAATGTACATTTTGCCTTAGTGAATAAAGCACACAATGTAGTGGAAACGGTAATTTGCAAGAGAAAATAAACTAGTGTTATATATTTCAGGAATATCACTCTATATTATTTTCTTTGGTTTCAATTTTCAATCAGATTTTTTTAATATCTAATATCTAATATTGGTCCTTTTTGTATACACCATTGTTTTTGGATTTTTTAACTTAATTTTATTAGCAGTTTTCAATAGGATACAGAAAATAAGAAGGGAAAATTCAGGACCACAACTAGCAGTTTTCGCATACATTTAAATTTGAACAGTGATGATGGGGTCAAATTAACAACTACTAATAATAACACGTTTAAATAATAAATAGACCAGACAAATACAAAGGAAAGAAGGGAGGGGGAGGGGCGTGAGGTGGGGGGGGGGGGGGGGGGGGGGGGGGGGGGGGGGGGGGGGGGGTGGGGGGGGGGGGGGAGGGAACACCTTCTTTATCAGCTTTTTAGGTTTTTAACTTGTCTATTTTCCTGTACCTATTATCTATAAGAAATATTCCTTGTTCCAGGCCTTGCCTGACCAACCTTGGGGGGAACGATTTAATCCCTCCTATATAAAGGCCAGTTCTCTGTTGTCTCTCTGCCCCCCTTCTCCGGCGAACCAGGGATCCCATATCTGGGCAAACATATGGCAGTTCTCTCTCAGGAATGCAGTGAGCTTTTCCATAATAGACATATGCCATATCCTATGTTTAAGCACAGCTAGAGAGGGAGCTTCCTGTTTCTTCCAGGACGCCGCGATACAGCATCTTGTGGCTGACATGATTTGGGTGATCATCTTGGCTGAAGCTCGCGGCATATCCTGAATAGGTCTTCCCAAGAGGGCAACCCATGTGTCGGGTCTCAATTTAACATTTATCAACCTATTACAACATTGTTTTAATGTTAATGTAGCCACCTATTTTAAAAAAAAAATCATCTCTCTTTTTGCCAATTAACCTTTTTTTGTGTGTTTCTATAAAAATCTACAAGGGGTTATGTATTAAAGTCTCCCAGCTGCAAAACTGGGGCAAAACGTGGTGCAAAAGATAGAACTAGATTTTTTGACAAGAGAATATCTACGGTAATTGCATGCAATACAGATTGCTTTCTATAATAAATCAGGTAGCTACATTTGTCCCAGTTTTCCAGCCAGGATACTGTACTGTATGTTTACAGATAAAGGGGTGGGATCACTAAGCTTCAATAAGGAGTGTGAGTGCTCAATGGATTACATTCCGATAACGTTATTTGGAGATTAGGGAATCCCAGCATCACATTGTCATTTCCAATAGTGATTTCAATTCTTAATCATCTTCTCTATTTCCAATTTATTGTGGTAGAGCTATTTCAGTGTCAATGTCAAATCACATACAAGTTTTGACATAAAACTGTACAACAAATAAAAATATCACTTTTGAGCACATTCACATGTCTCAGAGAGGTCTGCAATCCTGCTTTTCATAGTTATCTCTTAGCACAGCGGTGCGCAAACTGGGGGGCCCGAGACTAAAATGAATCCTATACGCTGCTACTAGAATCACTTTATTCTCTCCTACAGTAAATCTGTCTCAGTAAATCCCTCTCCTGGCATCCTATTACATCCCATATTACTTTCAAAAGTATCCTCTTTTTTAAGGCTATACACTCTTCTGCCCCTCCTTACTGTACATCTCAGCCCTAATTTTTCGCTACACACTTTCCCGACTCTTACATTCTGCTCAGTGTTGTCTTCTATCTACCCCTTTTGTGTCTAAAGCCTTCTTCCACCTAAAACCGTTCTCCCTCACTGCCCCACCTATAAGGCCCATCTTAAAATATACCTCTTTAATGTAGCACTTGGGTAGCTCTTTTGGCTGTTGGCTGTTGGCTCATATGCATTAACCATGACCCTTGCAAATGCACTTACCTAGACACCACCCCCCCTACTGTCTCTGTAAGTTCTCTCTACTTACCACTTAAATTCTTAGCTCTTCAGGGCAGGTACTCCCTTTCCTAAAGTCTACTTTTACGTATGAAGTGTTTATTCTTACTATTGCCCTATATAAGTAAAGATATTCATACTGTACTACTGCCCATTTCAAAGTCTAGAATTGATATCTGTTGGGAAGAACATGACATCACTGTCATTGTCTGAAATTATTTAATTAAGGTTTGTTATAGTATTTTCAAATTGGATTTCTGGTGAACCAGCTCCTTAGATTAATTTCTTCACTCAACTGATATACTGAATTACAACTACTGTAACTGGACTTTTTTCTTTTAATCAAACCGATTCCTAGAAAAGAATGTGCCTTCAGAGCTCTTTGATGTATTCAGTGGTATATTCCCTTACAGTACATTTATGATTTATACAACTACTCCCTCTCTTAATACAGTAGTTGTTGTTTCTATTTGATGGTACTCCATATTAATCGTGGTATGATGAGGTCTGACAAGCTCACCTTTGCTTTATTTTCAGAAATGTAGCAATTTTATTTCTAGATGGTGGAAAGATCCAAAGTGTAATATTTACTAAGCAGTGCTTTAATTGATCGTAACACATCTTCTGACACCAGAAAGGGTTTTATGACGTAGCACCCATTAGTAAATTGGGCCTTAGTGAGTGAGTTATTACAATCAGTGGTACTGTAGCTTTAAATCTCAAATCTCCTTTGCTAATTACATTTTTTTTTCAATTAAACCAAAATGAGTGGTGTTGTCTCATACAGGGATGCGCAATCTTTCCCCCTTTGCCTCCAGCCTGTTCTCCTCCCCTGCTCGCGCCCCCCACCTCCCCCGCTCGGCTCTGGTGTTAAAAGATGCAGCGGGGTCATGTGACGTCAGGTTGCAAACCCCTGGTCTAATGCATAGATGAAACTACACATAACATTATAATTAAAATAAGCAATTAGGAATTAGTAGAAAGAAATAAGTGTTTTTCCCCAATAGAATGCATTATTTTTTCTTGCTTTAATTAAAATCATCTGGTCAACTTAGCTGGCACAAAGTTAATTATTAATTTCTCAGAGGAGAACTTCCAAGGCAGGAGAAAAGCTAAATACGAGTAAATACATTATCAGTATGGATTGTAATGTAAGTCTACCTTCTAGATATTTAGAGGTTGCTGCCATGAATATGCTTAAATCCAGACCATGTATGTGTAAAATAATTTGGTTCCAACTGGACATTTACAGAATTACAATAAAAAGTGCAATTTACCAAGTTAGTTTATGTATACATATATCACAGACACGACACTTGAAATAAATTAAATGCATTTTAAAAACAAAATCATCAATGTTTCAGTCCTCAATAGGACCTTTCTCGAGATGAACCAGAGGTACAGTGAAGCCCACAATAAATACCCTCGCAGGACACATGTCGGTGGTGTGCATCTGGGGCCGGTAGCAAACCACTTTTATCTGGCAACACCATACAAAAAAATGAAACTCAATTAATCTGTGTAAAAAAAACTATTTAAAAAAAAAAAAACTTAAGCAAAAGATATTCAAGCCATTCATAAAATGAACAAAACAGAAAAGCCATATTCAGATGGGCAAGCAATAATTTGCATAATATGTGGATCACACAATTTTAAGTATGGGTTTAAACCGAGAAGGTGGAGCCTAAGACACAACATGGCATAACTATACAAGTCTAGCTCTGACGGCAAATATGTTAAGTATAACAAACTCCTGTAAAAATACAAAGGTACAATAGAAACAAGAGTGTCCTTAAGTGGAAAATGTTTGCTACACATGAAGTGTAAATGTAAATGTAGCACCGACCCCCCCCCCCCCCCTGACCCCCTCTGGGAGAACTTGGGTAGGCTACTGCTGATGTAGTGCTGAATACCTGCAAGGGAACAGGAGAGATGAGATGCCTGCGATAGATAGTGTGGGGGCACAGGACCGTCTTTTAGGGGATCTCATGGTTCTTCTCCTCTTGGTGTCAGCACCTCCAGACATAGTGGGTTCAGCATAGCTGAAGGCAGTCCTGCCATGACAACCTTTTACCCCCAATACCTAATTCCAACAAACTGCCGCCGAGCCAGAAGTATAAATGAGGATGATCTTTATTGTAGCAGCCACTGCCGATGTCATTACAGCGTATGCTTCAGTTGGTAGGATAGATCCCTGGCTTCTGGATGGTACTGGCCTGCGGGTAATATGGAGGCCTAGCTAGAGTAGCTTGTTGCCCTCAGCCCATGAGGATGAGCACATGACTCCCTCCCAGTCAGGAGGAGAAGTCTCCACACTCTGCCACCCCATGCAGAGGCAGGCTGGAAACCAACTGAAGGTCTCACCCCTAAGGGGCTGAACTTCAATCTATATTTTAGGCACTTCCTTACTGAAGCTCAAAGAGGGAGGGCCCAGTATCTATACCAGGGGTGGGGAATGTCCGGCCCGCGGGCCGTATACGGCCCGCCAACTGTTTTGGTCCGGCCCCCGTGAGTCAGGAGGCCGTTTGCGCGCTCGAAAGAAAGGAGGGAAAAAAAAAAACTTCCCCTTTCCTGATTGGCTGCCTCGTGTTGGCAAGAGAGAGAGTGAGTCTGAGAGAGAGTGAGAGTCTGAGAGAGAGAGTGGGTCTGAGAGTCTGAGAGAGAGAGAGTGGGTCTGAGAGTCTGAGAGAGAGAGTGGGTCTGAGAGAGTCTGAGAGAGAGTGAGTCTGAGAGAGAGAGTGGGTCTGAGAGAGAGAGTGAGAGTCTGAGAGTGTGCCTGAGAGAGAGAGAGAGAGAGAGAGAGAGAGAGAGAGAGAGAGAGAGAGAGAAAGTGGGTCTGAGAGTCTGAGAGAGAGTGTGTCTGAGAGAGAGAGAGTGGGTCTGAGAGTCTGATTTCCCTCCCCCTGCCCGATTTCTGTGTACATGTGTGTGTGTGCGCGCGTGTGCATGTGCGTGCGCACAGACACCAACCCGCAGTCAGTCATAGTCACCCACCACCCAAGAGTCAGTCAGTCACCCAAAGAGAAGCAGTTCCAGCTATCACATTAGTGGTGAGTTCATTAAATGTTTGACCAGCAGGTTAATTTTTAAGTTGATAATTTTGTATGCCCTCGAATGATTTTATAAATATCAAAATGGCCTTTGGCAGAAAAAAGGTTCCCCACCCCTGATCTATACCAACATTGGCTATCACAGATCCCTGTGTCATCTCCACTCCCATCACTCAGGAAGTCAGCATGAGGAGGGTGAAAACCCCATAGGATAGCCTATCACTGTTTACATCTTATTAGAACCTATGTGACAGGGAAGGTAGAGAGATAGCTGGAGCAGCAATGGCTATACTCTCCCCTAGGTGAAACATCCAACGTTCATGCTTGGATCCAATGTGGGTACCATCCACCTGGTTTCTGCAAACAAATACAGGTTACAGCACATGTTCAAATAACCTTATACCGTACACAGACTACCAATCCTTATCACCCGCTGATGACAGCGATGATAATTAGATAACTTATTCTTCCAATGGGAAGCTACAAGAAAACCCTCACTTATAATGTTTTGTGTCCGGTTTCTTGACCACCCTCCAATCAAATATCTTGGTCTAGATATAATATACCTTCAGAGGACCAGGGTACATCTAACCTCTGCACTATCTTTAAAAATACATGTGCCCACGAGTCATTCCTCCATTACAGAACGAGCCTTGTCTTCCTTAATTAACCTGTCCTCACATGTTATGGTCTTAAGATTCTCAATTACCGCTAACCTTAACCACTCATGACAGTGTTGATATTTTTCATCCATTAAGGATTCAGGCACATATGGGAAAGTATACCCGTAAGATTGACAGTACCTATGGAGAATAGCACAGTCAGCTCTACTTAACCTCCGAATCTTATGGCCATGTCCCTGACCAGGTAATACCCAGAATGGAGGTTCACTTAACTCAACCTCCTGGTAGAAGATGGAAGGACCATTGGGGACTCTTACTCCCAAATTTATCTCACCCTTCTGCTTGCGGAGGGCTTCTGCTATCTCTTCCTGGGATAGTTGGCCTTCCTCCCACAGTGATACATAATAGAACCATTTACAAGCAATAGTCTCGTTCTATTTAGACTAGGGACATAAACCTCAAACATGGGGTCTCACACATAAGGTTTCTCCTGGGCTCATGTGAACTACTGGACCTTGTCCCCATCCGGGAGGAGACACCAGAGGTAGCAGATCTCTGGGATAGGGACAAGTCCCTAAATGATATAAACAAACTGGGAGACCTATTCACAAGAATGCGGCTAGCATAAGGTACTTCACCCTGAGAATCGGATGGCCACCCATCCTTCCCAGAAAAGTGCCAGTCTCTCAAGTCCATCGACATACCACGGTACATTGTGAGAGGCCCGTCCTTTGTAGAACAAAGATGGTGTTCACGTTCCCGGGATAATTTTCCCACTGGGTACGCCCCCAGGGAGCACCGTATGTCGTGCAAGGTGCACGGGATTCCCAGAGCCTGAAAGGTCCCGTCCCAGAAACACAATAAGTTGTGTGTTGGTACCCAAGGGTCCTCACAGTACGTTGTAATGGCCCTGGCCCATGTTCAGAAAAATTGTCAAGGGTAACACGTTCCCCAGTAATGTACCCTCGGGGTGCGTCCCAAATAGCACAGTTCATTGTGCACAGGTGCAAAGGGGTCCTCACTGTGCGTGGTAAGGGTTGTGCTGTCCCTGTCTTGGACTACGATGAAGGGTACCTACGCTCCCCGGCACCATACCCTCGGGGTGTGCCCCAACAAAGCCTTGCGGGGGGGGTTGCGGGTCGAGTTAACTCCTTCATTACCTTTGCGGTTAATACTGCTAAGGTAATGAAGGGTTAACCTTTCCTGTTCCCACCCGGTAGGCCTAAACATCCATCCTTGGGACTACTGCCCCCTTCACCCAATCCCTCTACCCACAATAAACTAAATTCCACACAACAACCCTACTACCCACCTCCTCTACCCATCTATATATATATATATATATATATATATATATATATATATATAGTATATAATATATAGATATATATATATACACAGTACATACTGTACTGTACATACATTACATACAGGGATGGAAATTTCCTGGGTTGCCAGGCCTAAAATGTTGTCCTTGGTGCCTGTGTGTTGCAGGGTGCTATTGTGGCCCGAAACGCTGCACAGATGTTTTATTTTGTATATTTTGAGCGTTTTAATAAAAAAAAAAAATTTTAATACTCCGGAGTGACAATTTTGTTGGTGTGTATATATAAAAAGTAAAGCGGAAAAGCGGACGTGTCGTAGTGTGATACAATATAAAAATATTTAATGGATAGCTATAGCGTTCAGACAAATGCTCACTCACAATGTAAAAAGGTTAAAATCGCATAGTACAGTAGGTATAACTTTTAGTGATGTTAGCGGACATCCATTCATCTCAGTGGTACTTTAGGATCCTGCCAGCCTCTGGTGTTTAATTATCTTTTTGAAAGTCCTGTTTTTCACATGACTACATGAAGGAACACAAACCAAAGGCTCCAGTTGATGCTATATTCATGGTAAGGTCAGATGGAAAAATCCTAACTGGATCACCGCCAGTAAGGGTAAATAACAGTGGGAATGCTGAAGTCCATAGACACCACATGTAGTATTGTGTCACGTGATGTAACATAATGTAACCCTATGTGTTTAATCGCTATTGAGCAACTTCTTCAGGGAAGTATCCATAGTGGTGAGTATCTATAGTTGCATCCATCTGAGAGAGGTTTATATACATGTATTACATCTTCCCCCGGACAACAGAAGACGGGCCACAACAAAGTGTTCCAATGTCTGTATGGTGGTGTATGTGATGCTCAACGACTCTTGCTACCTTCTTTCTCAGGGGCTGGCATCTGTGCAGGCTGGTGCAGTGAGAATCCTTTGCAGGCAATGACTGCTTGAAGTCTGGAACGCATGGACATCACCAAGCGCTGCTTTTCCAGGCCTTTACTGTAGCTGTCTTCAGTTGCTGTTTGTTCGTGGGTCTTTCTGCCTTAAGTTTTGTCTTCAGCAAGTGAAATGCATGCTCGATCGGGTTGAGATCAGGTGATTGACTCGGCCATTGCAGAATATTCCACTTCTTTGCCTTAAAAAACTCCTGGGTTGCTTTCGCAGTATGTTTTGGATCATTGTCCATCTGTAAAGTGAAGTGCCGACCTTCAACTTCGCTGAATTTGGCTGAATCTGAGCAGATAATATATCCCTATAAACTTCAGAATTCATCCAGCTGCTTCTGTCTTTTGTCACATCATCAATAAACACTAGTGACCCAGTGCCATTGTAAGCCATGCATGCCCATGCCATCCCACTGCCTCCACCGCATTTTACAGATGATGTGGTATGCTTTGGATCATGAGCCGTTCCAAGCCTTATTTTTTTCTTTCCATCATTCTGGTACAGGTTGATCTTAGTTTCATCTGTCCAAAGAATGCTGTTCCAGAACAGGGCTGGCTTTTTAGATATTGTTTGGCAAAGTCTAAACTGGCCTTTCTATTCTTGAGGCTTATGAATGGTTTGCACCTTGTGGTGAACCCTCTATATTTGCTCTCGTGAAGTCTTCTCTTTATGGTAGACTTGAATAATGATATACCTACCTCCTGGAGAGTGCTCTTCGCTTGGCTGGATGTTGTGAAGGGGTTTTTCTTTACCATGGAAATGATCCTATGATCATCCACCACTGTTGTCTTCTGTGGATGTCCAAGCCTTTTTGTGTTGCAGAGCTCACCAGTGCGTTCTTTTTTCTCAGAATGTACCAAACTGTTGATATGGCCACTCCTTATGTTCCTGCTATCTCTCTGATGGATTTTCTTTGTTTTTGCAGCCTAAGGATGCCCTGTTTCACTTGCATTTAGAGCTCCTTTGATTGCATGTTGTGGGTTCACAGCAACAGCTTCCAAATGCGAATGCCACACCTGGAATCCACTCCAGACCTTTTACCTGCTTAATTAATGATGAAATAACGAAGGAATAGCCCATACCTGTCCATGAAACAGCGTTTGAGTCAATTGTCCAGTTACCTTTGGTCCCTTGAAAAAGAGGGGGCTACATATTAAAGAGATGTAATTCCTAAACCCTTCCTCCAATTTGGATGTGAATAACCTCAAATTAAAGCTAATAGACTGCAAATTAAAGCCCATATTCATTATTTAACTGTAACTTGAATTTATTTTGGTACACAGCCAAAATAACAAAACTTGTATCAGTGTCCAATTATTTCCGGACCTAACTGTATATACCAGAGTGCAATAGCTGCAGTCAAAACTGTAGTTTAAAGAAGGGGTTATATATAATGTAATGTCTAACTACATCAGTTGGTCACAATGAATTCATTTATAAATTAGTTTAATCTACTGTAGCTATTCAACAAAACATAAAGGGCAGTTTTATGAGATGTAATCTGTGCCTGAAGAAAACCTTTAAGCATGGCAGGTTTCTGGCAGAAAGGTTAAGATGATGGCATTTGGCAATCATGCTCTGAAGAGTAAGCCATGACTGAACAGAGAGATACCAAAATAGGTATAGGAACGTTCATCGCCGCCAGCATCTAGTAGTCACTGTTTAGCTGCATGGATAGTTAGCCACTATCTGTTTTAATGCTAAGGGAATGTATACCATAAACCCCTAATTTTACCCCTTACCATAAAACCCCTCAACCTTATCTACTTACCCTAAAACTCCTTAACCTTAACTCCTTACCCTAACCCGTTAAGCCCTTATCCTAAAACCGCTAACCTTAACCCCATATGCTAATCTTTACCCTAAAAACCTTAAGCCCTTAACCGCGTACTCTAAAACCCCTAACTTTAACGCCTTACCCGAACCCCCTAACCTTACCCTTTACCATTAAAATCTTAACCTTAACCCTTTACCCTAACCCCCTAAACATCATTCTTACCCTAAAAAGTGTAACCCCTTAACCTAAAACCCTTAAAGTTAACCCCTAATGTTAACGCTAATCACTTACCTTAGGGGCGAAAGGGCTGGTGGCTGACTATCCTTGGCAACTGAATGGCGACAGATGAAAGTCAGCAGCAGAGTGGTGGCAGCAAAAAGGTCCCATTCCATACCAAAATAATGCATGTGTTTCACTCTACTTGACACACTTCTAAACATGCAATATTCATAAATAATGCAGAAATCTCAGTTCTTTTTCTTGCAATTGATCACAATAAACACACTTTGCTAGATAAATAGAGTAGGCACAGAAACACATGGAAGGTTCTAATCAAGGTCTTGCCATTATTTTAGATGTAAAGTACTGTATTGTCAGTATTTCAATGACTTTCATTTAGGACATACCCTTATATGTATTTCATTATCTAGTTTATTTTTCAATTTTACCTGATTTTATGAGATGGACAAATCTCAAAGTGTGCTGCATATACATATTGTAATATAATCATATTATTTTATTCTCTTTTTAGTGAAGCTGTAAAATGCCTGCTGCATACGTTTTCTAGATGAACAAATTATATAACAATGTATTTTAATAGCCTTAAAAAGCTATTTCATCAATAAGAACAGCCAAACATTGCAAGGTAATCTCAACAATAGTTATGTTTTCTGTTTCCTCTGTTTCATAAATGACTCTTTTGTTCTTAAAAAAAAAGTACCCTCCAGTATTTTTTCTACTTTTGATAATACATTTACTCTTTTTACAAGTATATTTAAATGTCAGTTAAAAACTCTGAAGGAGTCTTTTGTAAATGTGAAATATTGCAACAGAGTAGGTATTTATATTTTATGAACTCTTAATGATACGGAAATATCATCATCCCATTCCTTTTAATTGTACCGTATTGCATACCAATCTGCTAATAGGAATAGAACCTGAAGCATCCATTGGCTATGATGCATGATGCATGATGTTTTGCTGTATTAAAATGTTAATATAAATTACACAATTTAAAAAAGTCTCCCAGCTGCAAAGCTAAGGCTGTAAGGCTCGGGGAGCCACGCCGCCCTAGGCGTGCTCCCCGCTCACTAGTCCCGGCGCCCAGCACTTCCTCCATCCCGCTCATGCCTCCGCAGGTCCCCCCCCCCCCCCCCCCCGGCGCCCGGCACGCTACTGACACGTGCGCACGCAC
This sequence comes from Ascaphus truei, assembly GCA_036426205.1. Lineage (NCBI taxonomy): Eukaryota > Metazoa > Chordata > Amphibia > Anura > Ascaphidae > Ascaphus > Ascaphus truei. The sequence continues at coordinate 223,279,895 of CM071567.1, read as the reverse complement.
CCGCTCCAGACCCTTAAAGGCTCAAATGGAACATGCCTCCTATCACAGCCTCACTCAGATTCACACCTCCACACTGTTGTTCTGCCATTGGACTGTCTCACCTACATATGCTCAGCTGTGCCACTGGCACTTTGGCTGAGCATAGAACCAGTTTCTGTTCTCATCACTCTCTGCCTCCCTAGTCCTGTCTTGTTTTGTAGTGCTTTTCCTGTGTACCGACCCGGCTTCTTCATCGTCTACTCTGAACTCCTGGCACCTGACCTTGGCTACGGCAAACGACCACCCTGCTGTCTCTGCACCCGATCTTGGCTTACGGTAATACGACTACGCCCCCCTCTCCTGCCCCGGACTCGGCTAACAGTACCTCCAACTATCTGTACCTCTCCTACCCCGGCCCGGCTATCCAAGACCAATCGACACTCAAGACGTGCCCTGTGGCTGTGGGTGGCATAATATCAATTCCCACCTCAGCACCGTGGTCCCGCCAAGTTTGTGGTGAGCACAGCGTGACATTATGCTCAGCCCTACAAACATGGACCCCTGCTGATGTGGAGCGAACCTTGACTTCCCATACCAATCTCTTCGCCAGACTAGAGTCCTACCTCGAGCAAAATGAGAGGCGGATGGATCTGCTTCAGCAAAGTCTGCATACCCTCACCGTACAAGCAAGGGCCTCTACGCCGGAAACCCCGCCACCAATCCCTACACCCTCAGCAACTGTCTTCACCTCCTCTCTGTCTACGGTCGAACCCCGTATCCCAACCGCTATGCCGGGGATCCCCTGGGGTGTAGGGGCTTCCTCAATCAGTGCTTCATTCAATTCGAACTCTCAACTTCTCGTTTTGCCTCTTCAAGGTCCACGGTGGCTTTCATCATTGCTCTCCTCACAGACGAGGCGCTGACCAGGGCCTCCCCCATTTGGGAACAACAATCTCACCTCACTCAGGACATCGATCTGTTTGCCCCGGAGTTCCAGAGGGTCTTTGATACGCCCAGACGTCAGATGACTTGTCCCCTCTCCCACATCTCCCAGGGAGATCGTCCAGTCGCCAGGTATGCCGTGGAGTTCCGCACCATTGCGGCTGAAACAGTGTGGAATAATGAGGCATTATCTTCTGCATTTTGGCAGGGCCTGTCGGAGTCCATAAAAGACGGTGGTTGTGGTGCAGGAACGGCCCACAGACTTAGAGGAACTGATTGCCCTGTGCATCCAGGTGGACCAGCGCCTACAAGAGCGGAATGCAGAGCGTTCGTGCTCCGGTCAACGGGTCTCGAGGTTCCCTACTCAACCATTCTCTACTCTGTCATCCTCTTCCTCGGATGTTTCTGAACCTATGCAGTTAGGAGGAAATAAGCTGTCCTCTGCAGATAAACGCCGGCACAGCACGGGCCTTTGCCTGTATTGTGGCAATTCCGGTCATCTGGTGCTCCAGTGTCCCCACAAGCCGGGAAATACCAAATCCCAATGAGATCCCGGGGAGTCTCGTTAGGAACACTGTCCCTCTCCCCCATCACCAAGGATACCCTTCCCACCAGGATCCTGCTGCCAGTGACACTTTCAGGAGGGGGGTTTCATACCAAAGCACTGGCATTTGTGGACCCCGGCTCTGGAGGCAACTTCATCGACCAGGCCTTTGCAGAACGGAGTAACATTCAACATTCCGGTTGGTCAGGAGGCCATTGACGGTAGACCACTACAACCGGCCTTCATATCTCTGCAGACCTTTCCACTCCAACTGCAGATCGGCGGGGACCATCAGGAGAGGATTAGCCTTGACGTGATTCACACTCCCTCGGTGGAGCTGATCTTGGGTCTTCCCTGGCTTCAACTCCATAATCCCCACTTCGATTGGACCAACCAGGAACCTGTGCAATGGAGTGCCCAATGTGCCAAGATCTGTATCATGCCGGTCCAGAAACTGGGAGGTTTGTGTACGACACCCATGGAGACAAACTCCCTGCCCGTAGTCTATCAGGAATACTGGGATGTATTCGACAAGGTACGTTCTTGAGGTTCTACCCCCGCACCGTCCCTTTTACTGTCCCATTGATCTTCTGCCCGGGGCAGCCCTTTAGAGGGGACGATCCTATCCACTTTCACTTCCAGAAACTAAGGCCATGAACAACTATATTCTGGAGAATTTGGAGAGGGGCTTCATCCGGAAATCTTACTCCCCAGTTGGAGTTGGCTTATTTTTAATAAAGAAGAAGGATGGGTCCCTTCGCCAATGCATTGACTACCGGGGCCTGAACAAAATCACGCTGAAGAACCGTTACCCATTACCTTTGATTACCGAGCTTTTCGACCGCCTTCAATTGGCAACCATTTTCTCTAAACTAGACTTACGGGGTTCCAACAATTTGGTCAGGATACGTGATGGTGATGAGTGGAAGACTGCATTTAACACCCGCGATGGCCATTATGAATATCTGGTCATGCCGTTCGGCCTGTGCAACGCACCTGCAGTCTTTCAGGATTTCGTCAACGAGATCTTCCGCGACATCCTTAACAAATTCCTCATTGTATACCTCGATGACATCTTAATCTTTTCTAAGTCTGTCCAAGAGCACGTTGGCCATGTCCAGCAGGTACTGTTACGCCTCCGGGAGAACCGACTGTTTGCAAAATTGGAGAAAACCCAATTCCACCAAACATCCGTGGCATTCCTGGGATACATTATCTCTGACTCCAGTTTCACTATGTACCCAGCTAAACTTAAGGTTATCCTGGACTGGCCCCGGCCGACCACCCTCAGGACTGTACAGCGCTTTCTGGGTTTCGCAAATTATTATCGTCGCTTCATTCAGAATTTCTTTACCACCGTAGCCCCCATAACAGCATTAACCAAGAAAGGCACAGATCCGTCATCATGCTCTGGAACCCCCATCCAAGCTTTTGACCTTCTCAAGAAAGCCTTTGTCCGATCCTATCCTCGTCAACCCAGATCCCAAACTCCCATTTACCCTAGAAGTGGACACCTCAGACGTCGGGGCCGACGCCATTTTGTCTCAAAGGAGATCGCCACAAGCAAGGTTACACCCATGTGCTTTCTTATTGAAAAAAAATTCCTCCGCAGGACGGAATTGTGATGTGGGGAACCGAGAGCTCTTAGCTATGAAGTTGGCATTAGAGGAGTGGAGGCATCTTAGAGAGTACTGAAAGCCCCATAACCATTCTTACTGATCACAAAAACCTTCTTTACTTAGAAGGGGCTGGGCGCCCGATAGGCTCGCTGGGCTCTATTCTTCTCCCGGTTCAATGATATAATTTCCTTCGTCCCAGGCTCCAAAACCTAAAGGCAGATGCCCTGTCACAGCAATTCCTTGCGGAGGATAAGTCCGAGGAGCGGCTAGAGATGGTAATCCCATCCAAATATATCATATCTTCCAACTCCTTTGACGTCATGGACAAGATCCGATCTGATCAGTCACAGATTCCTAGGGGTCACCAGGTCCCAGAGGGACGGCTCTTCACGCACCGCAACATCGAAAGAAGGTCCTTGAGTGGTGTCACCTCTAAATCAGTGGGATACCCGGGGACGCGGAGAACCAACGACCTCATCCAACGAACCTTCTGGTGGCCAGAGATGCTTAAGGATGTGGAAGAATTTTTTAAGGCATGTAGCACATGTGCTCGCAACAATGTGCCTCGGGACAAACCAGCGGGTCTTCTTCATCCACTACCAATTCCAGATCGGCCTTGGAATCACATATCAATGGATTTTATAGTGGACCTTCCGACTTCCAAGGGGATGAATACTATCCTTATCATCGTTGACCGCTTTTCTAAGAAACTCATTTTGTCCCCTTGAGGGGGTCTCTCGAATTCCTCCAGGCTCGCGAATGTCTTCATCCAAGAAATCTTGCGTCTTCATGGGGTGCCATAAACCATTGTCTCTCACAGAGGCTCACAATTTGTTTCTAAATTTTGGCGCGCCTTTTCCCAAAGATTGTGCGTTTCGTTATTGTTCACTTTGAGTTACCACCCACAAACCAATGGGCAGACGGAGAGAGCCAATCAAACCCTGGAGCAATATCTACGGTGCTTCATATCCGATACACAGGATGACTGGGTGGATCTTCTACCATGGGCCGAGTTTGCTCTCTACGTAACAACTCCACTCAAGAGTCACCTTTCCTTATAAATTACGGGTTCCACCCTTCCCGTTTACCCTCGGCTTCCCAATACTCAGGAGTACCAGCAGTAGACAATCGTATAACCCTTCTGCAAAACTTTTGGAGGAAGACCCAGGAGAACCTGAGAATGGCTACTGGAAGGCAAAAAATCCATGCAGATCACCATCGGCACCAGGTCCAGGAATTCTCTCCAGGAGACAGGGTGTGGCTCAAAGTTCCCACACTGAAGCTGGCACCCAGGTTCCTCAGTCCCTTTACTGTGGTTAGGAAAATCAACCCGATGGCATACCGCCTGCATCTTCCACCCTCGATGAGGATCCCTCCGTTTTCCACGTATCCCTGTTAAAACCAGCATTTCAGAGTCCTCGTTTTTCCAGGACCACCTCATCTACACCTCCCCTTCTTATCCAAGGTCAGCAGGAGTACAAAGTCCAGTCCATCCTGGACTCAAGGATCTCCAGAGAAGGAGTGCAGTACCTGGTCCACTGGAAGGGGTTCGGACCAGAAGAACGCTCTTGGGTTCCCCACCGGCACCTCCACGCCCCCCAACTCGTTCAAGCATTCCATGAAAGGAATCCCTCCAAAACATTCCATGGATGCCCGGAGGTCGCCCCTGACGGGGGGGGGGAGGGTTCTGTAAGATTCGGGGACCCACGCCTCCCTCCCCGCTCACCTGTCCTGGCACCCAGCACTTTCTCTGTCCCCGCAGGTCCCGCCGCCCCCCCCCCAGCACCCGGCACACTTCTGACACGCGCGTGCACCCGCTCCAGCCTCTTAAAGGCACAACATCTCGGATGGCGGGCACGCGCAAATCAGGCGCACACGGATGCTAACACTGCCCTCTGCAGCTCCACCCTGGGGAGCTCACTTGGAACCTGCCTCCTATCACAGCCTCACTCAGATACACACCTCCACACTGCTGTTCTGCCATTGGACTGTCTCACCTACTTATGCTCAGCTGTGCCACTGGCCCCAACCCCATCCCCCTCCATTTTTCCCATTTGTATTGAGAAACATTTCTAATGCTTTGATATGTATTTATTTATATCATCAACAATAGATTGTGATTCCATGAGGAATTTTAAATTTAACTTTAACCCGACAACTAGTAAGACATACGTAGAGCGGTAGAAATTTAATTTCAGCTAGCGTCGTGAATACCATTTTATTTATGTTTGAAATATTTTTAGATTCCATAGAGAAATAAACTATGTTTTTTAAAGTGATTTGTATAAAAATTGTTGTTTTTAATATCATTTTAGCCTGAACATTTTTTAAACACCATAGAGAAATATACTATGTTTTTATAGATATTTGTAGAAAAATTGTTGATTTTAGACCTCAATGTATAAACCAAATTGACTGTATATTATGACTAAGTAAGGTAGATAATATAAACTGTGAAATAGATAGTAGTACCATTTTCTAAATTAAAATTAACCTAGATCATAAGGTTAGCATAATAAACCTAAGATACCCACCAACAAAAGGGAATACAAGATAAAAATGATTATCAACAAGTTTATTATTTGTGTTGCTATGTGTTTATATAGCGATTTGTCTGAAAACAGTTGTCTTTAGACTTCTTAATGTAACCCAAATGATTGCACATTACGAATATGGATGTTAGACGATATAGATTGTCAACAGGGGATAGCACTATTTTTTACTTAGGACAAACTCAAAGGCAAAGGTTATTTTAGAACATCTAAAGACACCTGCCAACAAAAGGGTACACAAAATTATAATGGACGCAAGAATTTGTATCATCATAATTGTAGCGTGTTAAGGAACATCACAAGGGGCTCATCATCTATATGGAGCATATGGCATTCATTGCAAGTAATTGCAGCAAATCCTTCCCGCTATTTAACTAATTAGCAAACCGAGGGTCTATATAAGTCTATCAGACCCTACCTACGTCATTGAATGAGCCTGAGGAAGCCGTCCAATCGGCGAAACGCGTTGCTCTAATTCGTTGAAGTCTTTTGGAACACTGGGGCTTCCGTAGCTGAGGGGAGCAGTTTACAGTCACAGCCGCGCCAGGAACTGACATCAATTCCAACTCCGGACGCGGAGGAGAGAGCGGCCGGGAACCGGTGCAAACCGCAGCCACGGGAGCACACCAGCGTATTGTAATACTATGTGAGTGCATTTATTGTGGATTTTATTTATGTGCATTAAACGTTGAAGTTTTAAAGAGCACTGTTGATCCCAATACATTATTTTGCCTCACCCACGCCCCTCTCTGTAACGGGGAGGGGAAGAAGCCCAGAACGGGGGAACTGAAATAGAGACCTGCATTGAACCCCCTGCCCGCCAGCAGTAACGTACACAACACCCCTGGGAATATCTCTGACGGGGAACCTAGGTGTATACCATAAAGACAACTGCCCTGCGACTTTACTCACACTGGGCCGTGTGAGTATTTCTATATTTATATTGTGAACCACAACGACCCCTCCTGCACTCAACTGCGGAAGGGTCACCATCTACCACAAAGATACCAACTTGGGATTGGGTTTACACACGGCCGTGTAAGCATTTATTATATAGTACATATCTATTTTAATTTTTCACCGTCCCACTTACCCCCATACTGGGATCACTCTGTGGTAAATTGTCTGTATTTGTTTTATCTGTGCATCTACTTATCCCTCGCTCCCCCTACTTTGTTTTGTCTATATGTTTCTATAAGGGCTTTGGATCATCCCTTTATTAGGGGTAGAAGCAGAAGGGATCGCAAGAACAACTCCGCATCATTAGCAAATAACCACAATAATTGGTTTCATCGCTCTTCTGAAATTCTGTCACTTAAGGTAAGCGCCTGGTTCTTCCATATTGTCCGTTCCCCAATTTAATCCTCACCGGTGGCTGCAACCTTTTAGTCCCAGATTTTAGTATGGCTGAGATGGAGGTAGTTGAAGAACTAACCTCCCCTACAAATTTCGAACCCACTATCATTGCACAGAGTGTGTTTGAGAAAAGGGCACTCAGGTGCAATGATATGGAGAGCAAATTAAGCATCAAAGAGGAAGTTAATTCCGCGGATATAATAAAATCAGAATTCGAGAAATTAGACAAATTTATGAAAAAAGAACTACGTATTTTGCTAGACCGCTCCTATTTAGAGGAATATCTCAGGGTCTCAAGAATTCCAAGAGGCCTTAGGGTAAATAAGCCGGCCTCATTTGAACTAACAGAGATTGAGCATGCATGCATGTGGGAAAAAATTCTAGACACATGCAGCATTGACTTAATGAAGCTACTAATATCTCACCATAGTATCACTCTAAAAAATTTAGACGCAGAAATTAATGTGATAAAAACTACACTAGAACCTCTAATGGGTTGCCCATCCTTCAATACATTGAACAACAAATTATCTGGAGAGTTGAACACCTTAGAGAGGAATATACTCATCAATAAGAATAAGACATTTACAAGGGATGAGGAGGATTATCGAGAAGGGAAGCAGAGGAAATGGGACAAGTCTGTTACGAGAGAACAAAAGAAAAGAGACAGAAGCAGTTCAATGGTAGGGAGGAATAAACACACAACAGTATATCCACCCAAAAAAAGCCCAATCAGTAACCATAATATTGTAGCCCCTAAAAAACCAGAGGAGAAAGGGGCGGAGATAGGGTTGGAGACGATAGCACCAAAATCTCATTATCAGAGTAATAAAAATACATATTCAAACATGAGTCACAAAAGGGGAGATTTTACCAGACCAGAGAGGGACCACAGAAGGGAGCCAGAAAGGAGACACACAGATTATTATTATAGACAAGACTATGATCAACCATACCAGAACAGGGAGTCTAGGTACCCTAGGGACGCTTGGCGGAGCAGACGCGATTATTCACCCAGACGAGAACGGTCCCCCTGGAGGGAAAGATCGCTGAGGAGATCGAGAGAAGAAAGATCTAGAGAAAGATGTGAAGATAGAAAGGGGAGAAGAGAGCCAAGAGAGAGAAGGGAGGAACAATTTACACATAGAAGTCCCATTTGGGAAAGAACAGACAGGAGTAAGACAGGGGTCTCTTTTTTAGAACAGGCCCCCCAGACACCTGTAGAAATACAGAACAGGTTCTCGTGCCTGGACGACCCCAGGGTACCCGGGACATCAGAGGGGAGGGGAAAGAAAAGAGAAAGAGAGGGAAAAGGGGACGAAGGAAAGGTAGGGAAAAGGGGACGAAGGAAAGGTAGGGAAAAGACCAGCCCACTAACTAGTGTTTTTAACTTAAGTTCTAAGACTTTGGACGCTACTCAGACAAGAGTTTTAGCCAAAGGATTGAACTTCGCGCCTTCTAGAGGCCCGAGTGGCTTCGACCTCTTCATCGATGTACATAAATATTTACGCCAGTTAACCGTCAAAAGATTTTTTCTGAGTAAAAACAATTTTAATCCAGACAGAGGCCAGCAAATATCAACACTTGATACTAATATAGATAGCCAACCTGATCAAGAAAATTTTATACATACAAATTTAAGAAACAAATCTAGCTTCTACCCGAGTCACTGTAAAGGCGAGTACTTAGAGGTCTTCAATAAATTAATTATGGATGACTTCGAGCGACTGGCCAACAAGGGAAGTAGACATCGGGGAAACATGACCCGTGAGGAGAGACAGGCATTAAAAACCCTGACTGATGACACAAGTGTCACAATAAAACCAGCAGATAAGGGAGGGGGAGTAGTCGTAATGGACACTAGTTACTATTACAAAGAGTCGCAGCGCATCCTGAGTGATGCAACTACCTACGAGAAGCTAGTGCACGACCCCTCGAATGCATATAAAGAAGAACTATCATCTATGTTACGTGCAGCCAAGGACTTAGGAATCTTGGGCGAGAAGGAGTTTAGCTACTTGTTGAAAACCGATCCAATCAAACCGGTTTTCTACTTCTTGCCCAAGATTCACAAAAACAGACAGACACCACCAGGGAGACCTTTAATTTCGGGCATAGGATCCCTCACGCAAATTTTTTCTGAATACGTAGACATTTATCTGCAGAAATATGCTACTAATTCAAAATCATATTTAAGAGACACATTGCAGGTTTTGAGTGTCCTGTCCTCTGTGCAGTGGCAGGAAAACTACATACTAGTCACCTGCGACGTCACATCTCTGTACACCTCAATAAGACACGCAGATGGATGTATAGCGGTAGCCTCTGCACTTGAGAATGATCATACGATCCCTCAAGACCAGAAAAGATTTTTAATAGACGGAATAAGATTTATTTTAACACACAACCTGTTCTGGTTTGATGGGCAAATGTTTTTGCAGAAATGTGGCACCGCAATGGGGACCAGATTTGCTCCGAGCTATGCCAATATCTTCATGTCACACTGGGAGGAGAAGAACATCTGGGCTGGCAACCCTTTTGGAGCAAGTCTGGTCCTGTGGAAGAGATACATTGACGATGTGCTCATTATCTGGGAGGGAGACAATAAAGACCTTGACCTCTTTTTGAATCACATTAACAAGAATGACGTCAACCTTGTCTTCACATCTGAGAGGAGTACTGGTAGCATCAACTTCCTTGATTTAACGATATATGTAGAAGACAACCTCATAAAAACCAAAACTTATTTCAAGGAGGTTGATGCTAGCAGTTTTCGCTTAAACAGCAGTTGCCACCATCAAAAATGGCTTAATAATATACCTTATGGGCAATTCCGACGTATTAGGCGGAACTGCTCTGACATAGAGATATTTAAAGAACAAGCTGATATTCTGAAAACTAGGTTTGAGGAGAGACACTACAGGTCCGAGATAATCGAAAACGCTCTATCCAGAGCGTCAAAACTTAGTAAAGACGAACTGTTGGTACCTAAACAAAAGAAAGAGAACCCAGATTATGTAGTGCCCTTTATTACCAAGTTCAACGAGGAAGCCAAGAATATCAAAAGAATTTAAAAAAAACACTGGCACGTTTTGTGCAAAGACACAGTCCTAAGAGAATACTTACCGGAGTCACCTAGAGTCATTTTCAAGAAAGCTAACAATATCAAGAACAAACTAGTGCCTAGTGCATTCAGAAAAGAGGAAAAAATCCAGACAGAATGTTGGCTACCGAAACCTATAGGTTTTTTAAAATGTTTTGACTGCAAAGCCTGCAAACAGGCGGAGAAAGAGACGCTAAATTTCAGTTCCAAAGTCACGAAGGAGGTTTTCAAAACTAAACACTTTATAAATTGTAGGACCTCCTTCGTGGTGTATCTCCTTGAGTGCCCGTGTGGGCTCCAGTATGTGGGCAGGACCACAAGAAGTCTTAGGGTCCGCATACTGGAGCACATAGGCAATATCAGAAGAGGCCTCACAAGTCACAGTGTACCAGTCCACTTCAGTTTGGCCCATGGGGGGGACCCATCGGGACTGCATTATAGGGGAATAGAATTTGTTGCTGAGAATTGGAGAGGCGGAGATAGACTCAGGCGTTTAAGACAGCGAGAAACGTTCTGGATCTATCAGCTTAAGACCTTAACACCAAACGGCTTAAATGCAGATTTGGACATCCCAGCATTTTTATAAGGGAGGTTATAACCATTAGAGACCCATTCAACCCCAACAGACTTTATGCAAAATTCCACAGGGTTGTAATACTAATGCTCGATTTCTGTTCCCCATCCCCTATTCCTCCCTCCCCCTCTTTTATCCTTCCCCAACCCCATCCCCCTCCATTTTTCCCATTTGTATTGAGAAACATTTCTAATGCTTTGATATGTATTTATTTATATCATCAACAATAGGTTGTGATTCCATGAGGAATTTTAAATTTAACTTTAACCCGACAACTAGTAAGACATACGTAGAGCGGTAGAAATTTAATTTCAGCTAGCGTCGTGAATACCATTTTATTTATTTTTGAAATATTTTTAGATTCCATAGAGAAATAAACTATGTTTTTTAAAGTGATTTGTATAAAAATTGTTGTTTTTAATATCATTTTAGCCTGAACATTTTTTAAACACCATAGAGAAATATACTATGTTTTTATAGATATTTGTAGAAAAATTGTTGATTTTAGACCTCAATGTATAAACCAAATTGACTGTATATTATGACTAAGTAAGGTAGATAATATAAACTGTGAAATAGATAGTAGTACCATTTTCTAAATTAAAATTAACCTAGATCATAAGGTTAGCATAATAAACCTAAGATACCCACCAACAAAAGGGAATACAAGATAAAAATGATTATCAACAAGTTTATTATTTGTGTTGCTATGTGTTTATATAGCGATTTGTCTGAAAACAGTTGTCTTTAGACTTCTTAATGTAACCCAAATGATTGCACATTACGAATATGGATGTTAGACGATATAGATTGTCAACAGGGGATAGCACTATTTTTTACTTAGGACAAACTCAAAGGCAAAGGTTATTTTAGAACATCTAAAGACACCTGCCAACAAAAGGGTACACAAAATTATAATGGACGCAAGAATTTGTATCATCATAATTGTAGCGTGTTAAGGAACATCACAAGGGGCTCATCATCTATATGGAGCATATGGCATTCATTGCAAGTAATTGCAGCAAATCCTTCCCGCTATTTAACTAATTAGCAAACCGAGGGTCTATATAAGGCTATCAGACCCTACCTACGTCATTGAATGAGCCTGAGGAAGCCGTCCAATCGGCGAAACGCGTTGCTCTAATTCGTTGAAGTCTTTTGGAACACTGGGGCTTCCGTAGCTGAGGGGAGCAGTTTACAGTCACAGCCGCGCCAGGAACTGACATCAATTCCAACTCCGGACGCGGAGGAGAGAGCGGCCGGGAACCGGTGCAAACCGCAGCCACGGGAGCACACCAGCGTATTGTAATACTATGTGAGTGCATTTATTGTGGATTTTATTTATGTGGCAGTAAACGTTGAAGTTTTAAAGAGCACTGTTGATCCCAATACATTATTTTGCCTCACCCACGCCCCTCTCTGTAACGGGGAGGGGAAGAAGCCCAGAACGGGGGAACTGAAATAGAGACCTGCATTGAACCCCCTGCCCGCCAGCAGTAACGTACACAACACCCCTGGGAATATCTCTGACGGGGAACCTAGGTGTATACCATAAAGACAACTGCCCTGCGACTTTACTCACACTGGGCCATGTGAGTATTTCTATATTTATATTGTGAACCACAACGACCCCTCCTGCACTCAACTGCGGAAGGGTCACCATCTACCACAAAGATACCAACTTGGGATTGGGTTTACACATGGCCGTGTAAGCATTTATTATATAGTACATATCTATTTTAATTTTTCACCGTCCCACTTACCCCCATACTGGGATCACTCTGTGGTAAATTGTCTGTATTTGTTTTATCTGTGCATCTACTTATCCCTCGCTCCCCCTACTTTGTTTTGTCTGAGCATAGAACCCGTTGCTGTTCTCATCACTCTCTGCCTCCCTAGTCCTGTCTTGTTTTGTAGTGCTTTTCCTGTGTACCGACCCGGCTTCTTCATCGTCTACTCCAAACTCCTGGCACCTGACCTTGTCTATGGCAAACGACCACCCCGCTCTCTCCGCACCTGACTTTGGCTACGCAAACGACCATACCGCTCTCTCCGCACCCGATCTTGGCTTATGGTAATACGACTACATCCCCCTCTCCTGCCCCAGACTCGGCCAACAGTACCTTCAACTATCCGTACCTCTCCTACCCCGGCCCGGCTATCCAAGGCCAACCTACACTCAAGACGTGCCCCCATGGCTGTGTGTGGCGTAATATCCATTCCCACCTCAGCACCGTGGTCCAGCCCAGTTTGTGGTGAGCATAGCGTGACAAGGGCAAAACCAGTTAAAAAAAAATCTGTACTAGGTTTATCATAGTAAACAAACTCCCACTGATATCTTTCATTAAATGTTCTGTTTTGTGTCCATTTTTCCTCACTTCTTAAATAAAATACAAATTTGAATTATTGGGAGAACAGTAATATAGATACGTGATAAGAAGTCTGTATCAAATAAGAGAAATGTGTGCTTTGACGCACTGATCCATTTTTTGCATCTGATTTAAGATTGCACCACTTCTGATATGGATGACATTTTTTAGCAAATAAAAGTAAAAAATAAGGGTGAACAGAGATGCAGATTGTGATACATCTCATTATAGTCTGTGCACCATGTAACACCTCTCCAACTCTTGCTACTGACACTTCCCAAGTCGCAAGCTAGGGCAGACGGGGCAAAATTGGAGCAAAATACTTTGATACATAGGGGCAGGATGGAAATGCCCCAGTTTTTCTCCAAAATTGACTTGATACATAGAACAATAAGTGATGAGAAGAGCTAAACAACAACTGGTTACAATTTATAGATTGAGTACATCCAGATTCCAAGGTAATCTGCATAATGAGTATATACAGGGTACTCTTATAGAGAGATGCCATAGTCTTGCAGTTCGATTCAGAAACTTTTTGTGAAGTTGCAATAAATATAACATTTCTTTCATTAAACTTATAGTAGTTTTATATCACCATATATACTTATACACCTGTACAGATAAAGCTTGTTCAGCTCATGTTTGCAGTGATGGTTGCAGACACTGTAACAGCAAGTGGTGAGCATTCAAATGTTGACATTTTCATCCAAGTTCATAAATCATATGAAATTAGGCAAGTTTTGGTGAGAGACTGATTTAGTATAGGACCCATTTACTTATATAGAGATGTACTGTAATACCCATAATTCTAAACTCAGGTACACAGTTCTGGTCAATTTATCACATTTCCACCATGATTAGGGTGACCACCCGTCCCCCTTTTGCCGGTACAGTCCCGGTTTTTCGAGAGCTGTACCGGTTTTCTGTGTGTACCGGAAATGTCCCGGATTTTCTCCCTGGTCCCGTTTGTGTTGTACTGTAGATGCGGTGGCGGTGCGCGGCGACGGCGAGGATGCGGCAGCCCAGCCGGTGAGTATTTTTTTGAATTTCAGGGGGTTGGGCTTCTAATATGCCGGGCTGCAGGTGATTGGCTGGAGGATGCCGGGGGCGGAGCTTTCTCCGCTTCCTCACACGATCCCCGCGGCCCGCGCGGACAGCCGTTGGCTGTTTGGCGCTTTTCTCCCTTCTGCCTCCGTTCCCTGTGGCTGCTGCCCGAGGTAGAGAGGTAGGCGCGGGGGGAGCAGGGTTGGTGGGAGCGTGGATGGCTGGAGGCGTGCAAAATTTCCCTCCCTCGCGTGCGCATGGGGACAGTGCGCGGTTGCTGTTGGGGAACTCCCTGCTTCTGTCCAGGCGCGCGGCCTTATCCCCGATAGGTGGGAGAGAGCGGAGCCAGGTCTGGCGGGCGGGTTCTCCCCCTGTCCCGTCCACGGGCTTGGCTAGCAGTGACTTCCGTCGCTGGGGGGCGGTGCAGGGGGAGGCGGGGTGTGTGTGTGTATCTGTGTGTATTTGTATCAGCATATGTGTGTGTTTGTATCAGCGTGTATAGGTGTGTGTGTGTGTGTGTGTATCTGTGTGTGTGTATCAGCGTGTGTGTGTATCAGTGTGTGTGTATCAGTTGGTGTGTGTGTGTGTATTAGTGTGTGTGTGTGTGTATCAGTGTGTGTGTGTATCAGTGTGTGTATCAGTGTGTGTATCAGTGTGTGTATCAGTGTGTGTGTTTGTATCAGCATGTGTGTGTGTTTGTATCAGCGTGTATAGGTGTGTATCAGCGTGTGTGTGTGTGTGTGTGTTTGTGTGTAGGTGTGTGTATCAGTGTGTGTGTGTGTGTGTGTGTGTGTGTGTGTGTGTGTGTGTGTGTGTGAGTATAAGTGTACTACAATAAATAAACTGTTATGTAAAAAAAAAAAATGTGTCCCGGTTTTTCATTTTCAAAATCTGGTCACCCTAACCCAGGGGGCAGTATTACCCGATGCACAGGCAGGATACATACACACGGGGGGCAGTATTACCCGATGCACAGGCAGGATACATACACACGGGGGGCAGTATTACCCGATGCACAGGCAGGATACATACACACGGGGGGCAGTATTACCCGATGCACAGGCAGGATACATACACACGGGGGGCAGTATTACCCGATGCACAGGCAGGATACATACACACGGGGGGCAGTATTACCCGATGCACAGGCAGGATACATACACGACACAGTAGACTCATCAGTGAAGATGCAATCCTGGAAAGTCTCCACACTGTCGATCCAAGCCTGGGCATGGACCACTCTTTTGATTTTGTTTGCGTCCTGTATCATGGGGTACGCTCTGTAATGACAAGGAATAATTTTTTTTAGTGGCACAGTACAGTACAGTTTGCTAAACAACACTTTTACATCCTGTACTGTCCAGTACTAACCTCACACGTCCATATTTCCATCCAATGCTGCGTCTCATCTTCTTTATGCTGCTCTCGGATACAGTCAGATTGTGCTTTTCCTGCAGAGTGTTTTTAACCCTTAATGCACTCCTCTCATCATTCTCCTCACTTATTTTGTTCACCAGAAGAGTTGTCTCCCTACAATGTAAAGAAAATATATTGTTTTATTAATATGCAAAACATACTGGACACCTAACAAGTGGTGAACCCCCAAAATAACCACAACATATATATAAGCATATGAGTGTCAAAGAGGAGTGCTACTGAGCATGGAAATATATATTTAAAACCAGAGACAATATATATTTAAAACCAGAGACAGAACATAAAACACAGACAAAGCTCAGTTTTAGCACATCCAGTGAAACTCATACACGGTACAGTGCCTAAATATATATATGTATAAATATCTATTAAGTAAAATGGTCTTTTAGTTTAACATTTTTGGCCAAAATTGTTGTAAGCCCCTGAGCCAACTGCACGGCAGACCATAATTCAGGGGTCCCTAACGCTAATATAAATTCTTAATAACCTGTGTAATATCAGGAAGAATGATTTATAGTAAATCTGTCAATATTAGTTGCAAAGTTGTGACAACTCTAATACAGAGTGCTTTTCCTGGTAATGTACAGGTTAATAAAAGCTTCAATCAGACTTAGAACTTTGCAACTAATATTTACAGATTTACTATAAATCATTCTGTGTTTTATGTTCTGTCTCTGGTTTTAAATTTATTAATATGCAGCAATATAAAATGTACTGTATATAAATATAATGTTGTAATATAAATATAAATATACCAACAATATATACTGTTATAATATAAATATACACCCTATATATACCGTTGTACGATAAATAGAAATATACAAAAAATGTATACTGTTGTACTATAAATATAAAATTACAAAATTTATATACTGTTGTACTATAAATATAAATATACAAAATATATATACTGTTGTAATATAAATATACACCCTATATATACCGTTGTACGATAAATAGAAATATACAAAAAATGTATACTGTTGTACTATAAATATACAAAATATATATACTGTTGTACTATAAATATAAATATACAAAATATATATACTGTTGTAATATAAATATAAATATAAATATACACCCTATATATACCGTTGTACGATAAATATAAATATACAAAAAACTTATACTGTTGTACTATAAATATAAATATACAAAATATATATAATGTTGTACTATAAATATAAATATACAAAATATATATACTGTTGTAATATAAATATAAATATACACCCTATATATACCGTTGTACAATAAATAGGAATATACAAAAAATGTATACTGTTGTACTATAAATATAAATATACAAACTATGTTGTAATATAAATCAACAGAAATAAAACAGTATTACAGTAGATACAGAACTGTACCGTAGATGTACTGTACTGAATGAACAGTACAGTACGTACAGTTTTATATATATTTTTTTTGTTAAGTTTTATAAATATACTTACGCGTTAGTTACCCTTGGTGCCCTTTTGCGGTCTCTGTTTTTTCCGTATGCATGATAGCACACGGTGGTTGATGGCACAACGAGGTCAGAAGTAGTTAACCAGCGCTGGATAGCAGCAATTCGGTGTCCGCTCGTGTACATCTCCTTAATTTGCATGCTGAGCTCCTTGGAAATCTTTTTAACAGGCATTTATGCGAGTAGAAAGAAATACAAACATAAGAATGTATATTCGATGTTTAGTCGATGTGTATTCAATGTGCAGTGAATCCACAAAATGGATGGTGTATTTATACTGTAATGACTCACATTACAGTACGCCCACTTTCAACACCTGTACCTGGTCGCCATGCATAAAAGGTTACACACTTTGCATAGCCCACCACTCGATGATCTTTATCTGAACTTGCCCTTGTCCAGAAAACTGCATTGTGCCATCTGCTTCCATGATCAGCCCCGATTCTATGGACGCAGGAACCCAGTCGCCTCTGCCGTGCCTGTCAAGCTGAAAAAGCGAAAGGCGGTTGCCGTTTCCACGCCAAAGCGACAGGCTAAGGCCAATAAAGAAAACCTTCTGCTGACCCCAAAGGCTAAGGGTTTTCTTAGACGTCAGCCTCATTATGTGAAGAAGATATACGGTGATGTACTCTCGACGCAAAACAGGAAGAATGATTTATAGTAAATCTGTCAATATTAGTTACAAAGTTTTAAGTCTGATTGAAGCTTTTATTAACCTGTACATTACCAGGAAAAGCACTCTGTAATAGAGTTGTCACAACCAAACTGTAAGCACGCAAGTTCCCCTGAGTGGAAGATGCTATGGAGTGAGCCCTTAACCATTTAAATGTGGGAGGGGGTGAGCTACAATTAGGTAGGAAGTTGCCACCCTCCAATCAGCCAAGACTAGCTGAACAACAATTGTAAAACATACTGGACACCTAACAAGTGTATAAATATCACAGGTTATTAAGAATTTATATTAGCGTTAGGGACCCCTGAATTGTCGTCTGCCGTGCAGTTGGCTCAGGGGCTTACAACAATTTTGGCCAAAAATGTTAAACTAAAAGACCATTTTACTTAATAGATATTTATACATATATATTTAGGCACTGTACCGTGTATGAGTTTCACTGATGTGCTAAAACTGAGGTCTGTGTTTTATGTTCTGTCTCTGGTTTTAAATATATATTGCCATGCTCAGTAGCACTCCTCTGCGACACTCATATGCTTATATATATGTTGTGGTTATTTTGGGGGTTCAATAGGAGCTTGTTAGGTGTCCAGTATGTTTTACAATTGTTGTTCAGCTAGTCTTGGCTGATTGGAGGGTGGCAACCTCCTACCTAATTGTAGCTCACCCCCTCCCACATTTAAATGGTTAAGGGCTCACTCCATAGCATCTTCCACTCAGGGGAACTTGCGTGCTTGCAGTATGGTTGTGACAACTCTAATACAGAGTGCTTTTCCTGGTAATATACAGGTTAATAAAAGCTTCAATCAGACTTAGAACTTTGTAACTAATATTGACAGATTTACTATAAATCATTCTTCCTGTTATTACACAGGTTATTAAGAATTTATATTAGCGTTAGGGACCCCTGAATTGTTGTTGTGTGTCATGGGGTTGTGTGGTGTGTTTCAAGTGTGTGTGGTGTGTGTGTGTATCAGGTTTGGGTGGTCAGTGGGTGGGTGGTCAGTGGGTAGTGTGTGTGTAGTGTGTGTGTGTGTAGTGCGTGTGGGTGTGTGGTAAGTGGGTCTGTGTGGGGGTTGTGTGGTGTGTCAGTGGGTGTGTGGGTGGTCAGGTGTGTTGTTGTGTGTGTCATGGTGTGGTGTGTGTCAGTGGGGTGTGTGTGTGTGCAGTGGGTGTGTGTGTGTCAGGGGTGTGTGTGTGTCAGTGGGGTGTGTGGTGTCAGTGGGTGTGGGTGTGTGTCAGTGTGTGTGTGTGGTGTCATGGGGTTTCTCCCTCTCTCTGTCTCCTCCACCTCCCCACCTCCCTCCCCTCCCCGCTCCCTCACCCTCCCCGCCTCCTCACCTCCCCGTCTCCCTCCCCCCCGCCTTCCCCCTCACCCACCCCCCGCCTCCATCACCCTCCCGTCTCCCTCCCACTCACCCATCCCCTTCCCTCACCTACCGTCTCCCTCCTCACGACCCCCCCCCCCCCCCCCCCAATCTCCTCTCCCTCATCCTCTCACTCACCCATCCCCGTATCCCTCCACCCTCCCCGTTCCCTCACATCCCCTCCGCCCCTCACCCTCCCCGTCTCCCTCACCCTATCCCCTCGCCTCACCTCCCCCCCTCCCCCCGTCTCCCTCACCCTCTATGTCTTATCTTAACTGCCGTATACATACACCGAAGTAACCTATCCTGTATTCTTCCAAATCTGACTCAAGTTTCACGCGGGAGACATCGGAAGACAGGTAGGGAACACCTCCCCTCCAGTATAGTACCTTGAGGGTCTGCGGATCAGGTAAGATCCCAGGCGGGATTGCTGCTTTAGAAATTGTGAAGAGGGGGCGTCCTGACACTGGTTAATGGGTTCAGAATCATTCACATCTGGGTTTTTTTTTTTGTTCGATTAGTGAGGTCACCACACACGCACGTGCACATAACAAGGACTAATGGTAGTAAAGTATAAGTGTACTACAATAAATAAACTGTTATGTAAAAAAAAAAAATGTGTCCCGGTTTTTCATTTTCAAAATCTGGTCACCCTAACCATGATAAATCATGCCAGAACTGCCCGATGGGTATAAAGCATTTTTTTTAAATGTAAATTCCCGCGATAGATATGCAATTTAAGTAAATTCTTGTTTAAATCCCATTTGTGTGTTATTTATTATTTATATCAATAGTTGACTTTTACATTGTGTGCACTGCACATTGCAGTACCATTTAGTACATAGACAACAATTATTGCCATACAGAATTGATTGAAATTAACAAAAAGCGCAAAAGATGTGACAGTGAATATACATGTGGTGTGAGATAAATAATAACAGATCCTGCAGGGGATGCAGCTCTCAGAAGATAGTCTCCCAGTCTGTTGAAGTAGAATGATTTTGGCATT
Source organism: Ascaphus truei (assembly GCA_036426205.1). Lineage (NCBI taxonomy): Eukaryota > Metazoa > Chordata > Amphibia > Anura > Ascaphidae > Ascaphus > Ascaphus truei. Next base: position 223,259,853 of record CM071567.1, on the reverse strand, counting down.
GCTGAGGCGCAAACACCCTCAGGAAAAAAAATGTACTTCAGTAAAATGGTGTAATAATGAAGGTGAAAGATTCAACTTGTGTCGGTCTCTCCAAAGTTCAAATCGCCAGAAATACTGATGAAAAATATATCAAAAGAAAATTGACATACTGTGAACTATCAGAAGACATGAAACACACTTACATGATTTATGATTCCAATGAGCAGTGGGTGTTGTTTTCACCAGCACACCTCTGCCTATCAAAGAAGCAGTCCAGGGCTCATCTAGGAAGAAAATCGCATTGTTGACAATAATCCATTTGGTGCGAAACTGGTCCTCTGGTGAAGATATATAAATGGTATTATCTATATTTGGAAAGGTACTACAGACCTCCTTAATTACTTTTTTAATTATTTACATTTTACAAAAATTTTAACAAAACTGTAATCCAGTTTTTAGATTTGTCATTACAGTATATGCAAAGGACAGGCATGTACATTGTAAAGCATACTTTTAGTCTATTGACGGTAACAATTATGTACATTGAAGAAGTTGCCATCACCAAATTTGGTTAAAGAATATTAATATTAATATTGTCAGATAAGAAGACTTAAAAAGAACTGCACATCTGACAAAATTTACCAAGACGAATTTACTTTATAGAAAACCATTTTTAGACAAAGAAAATTATCCGCAACAATTGAAGCTAAGTAGGGATAGGGTCGAGGCCCTGGATAGAAAAAAATTTTCTTGTGGAAAGATGAGAAAATGCAGTTCTCAGGAATCTAAAAAGATGGAGAACAATATAGAATTTTTGCCATTCATCACCCAGTTTAACAAAAAATCTTTAAGGTCAAAGCGATTTTAAACAGGCATTGTGAAATTTTAAAATCAGACCCTATTTTAGGCGCCTACCTAACCATCTGCAAATGGCACCAAATTTAAAAGACAATTAGCCCCTAGTGCTTTTAAAGAACATAATTTTACTGTGACAGGAACTAAATGGTTATATGACTCACCTAAAGGATTTTTGTTTGCCATGACTGTAAGAGTTGTTATTATAGTATTAGAAAAACAGAACAATTTTATTCTATTAAAACGGGAGAGACTTTTATAATACCGTGTTACATTAACTGTCGTAGAACATACTGTATGTAGTGTACTGCTGCGACCGCTTTTATCCTCCTACTTGCCCGGATAAATGCGGGGGTTTTCTCCGTTTCTTCCGGAGTTTCCCGCGCGGCGGCCGCATCATCAGATAAGCGCTAATGGCGCTTATCATTGAAAGCGCCCGCGGCGCGGGAAACCTGACAGAAAAAAGTCGCGCGCCTCCGCATTTTTAAAATTCCCGCGGTGGCGGCCGCAGGAGGATAAAGGCGGCCGCCACTGTACCTTTTGGAATGCCCATGTGGCCTGCAATATGTAGGCCGCACGATAAGACCCCTAAGGACCAGAATTTTAGAGCATCGCCGCAACATTAGGATTGGTTTCGTTTCGGTACATTTTTTAAATATTCATAACTCTAACCCTATAGAAATAAAATATAGGGGCATCAACTGTATTGCTAAAATTTGGAGGGGAGGCATATTGGATCTTTAAATAGGGGACTCTTAGTCCGCATCTGTTAAATGTGGAATTCGATCTTAACTCCCTCCTCATCTAATGCAGCTCCTCTGTGACACATTCTGATTATATATTTTATCTGACATACTGGACACCTACAAGCTCCTATTGAACCCCCAAAATAACCACAAAATTATATAGCATAGAGTGTCAAGAGGAGTGCTACTACGCATGGCAATTATATTAAAACCAGAGACAGAACATAAAACATAGACATAGCTCAGTTTTTAGCACATCCAGTGAAACTCATACACGGTACAGTGCCTAAATATATATGTATAAATATCTTAAGTAAAATGGTCTTTTAGTTTAACATTTTTGGCCAAAATTTGTTGAAGCCCCTGAGCCAACTGCACGGCAGACGACATTCAGGGGTCCCTAACGCTAATATAAATTCTTATAACCTGTGTACTAACAGGAAGAATGATTATAGTAAATCTGTCAATATTAGTTACAAAGTTCTAAGTCTGATTGAAGTTTATTAACCTGTACATTACCAGGAAAAGCACTCTGTATTAGAGTTGTCACAACCATACAGAAAGGACGCAAGTTCCCCTGAGTGGAAGATGCTATGGAGTGAGCCCCTAACCATTTAAATGTGGGAGGGGGTGAGCTACAATTAGGTAGGAGGTTGCCACCCTCCAATCAGCCAAGACTAGCTGAAAACAATTGTAAAACATACTGGACACCTAACAGCTCCTATTGAACCCCCAAAATAACCATACATATATATAAGCATATTGAGTGTCACAGAGGAGTGCTACTGAGCATGGCAATATATATTTAAAACCAGAGACAGAACATAAAACACAGACTAGCTCAGTTTTAGCACATCAGTGAAACTCATACACGGTACAGTGCCTAAATATATATGTATAAATATCTATTAAGTAAAATGGTCTTTTAGTTTAACTTTTTTGGCCAAAATTGTTGTAAGCCCCTGAGCCAACTGCACGGCAGACCACATTCAGGGGTCCCTAACGCTAATATAAATTCTTAATACCTGTGTAATAACAGGAAGAATGATTTATAGTAAATCTGTCAATATTAGTTACAAAGTTTTAAGTCTGATTGAAGCTTTTATTAACCTGTATTACCAGGAAAAGCACTCTTAATAGAGTTGTCACAACCAAACTGTAAGCACGCAAGTTCCCCTGAGTGGAAGATGCTATGGAGTGAGCCCTTAACCATTTAAATGTGGGAGGGGGTGAGCTACAATTAGGTAGGAAGTTGCCACCCTCCAATCAGCCAAGACTAGCTGAACAACAATTGTAAAACATACTGGACACCTAACAAGTGTATAAATATCAAGGTTATTAAGAATTTATTATGCGTTAGGGACCCCTGAATTGTCGTCTGCCGTGCAGTTGGCTCAGGGCTTACAACAATTTGGCCAAAAATGTTAAACTAAAAGACCATTTTACTTAATAGATATTTATACATATAATTTAGGCACTGTACCGTGTATGAGTTTCACTGGAGTGCTAAAACTGAGACTTGTCTGTGTTTTATGTTCTGTCTCTGGTTTAAAATATATATTGCCATGCTCAGTAGCACTCCTCTGCGACACTCATATGCTTATATATATGTTGTGGTTATTTTGGGGGTTCAATAGGAGCTTGTTAGGTGTCCAGTATGTTTTACAATTGTTGTTCAGCTAGTCTTGGCTGATGGAGGGTGGCAACCTCCTACCTAATTGTAGCTCACCCCCTCCCACATTTAAATGGTTAAGGGCTCACTCCATAGCATCTTCCACTCAGGGAACTGCGTGCTTGCAGTATGGTTGTGACAACTCTAATACAGAGTGCTTTTCCTGGTAATATACAGGTATAAAAGCTTCAATCAGACTTAGAACTTTGTAACTAATATTGACAGATTTACTATAAATCATTCTTCCTGTTATTACACAGGTTATTAAGAATTTATATTAGCGTTAGGGACCCCTGAATTGTGGTCTGCCGTGCAGTTGGCTCAGGGGCTTACAACAATTTTGGCCAAAAATGTTAAACTAAAAGACCATTTTACTTAATAGATATTTATACATATATATTTAGGCACTGTACCGTGTATGAGTTTCACTGGATGTGCTAAAACTGAGCTATGTCTGTGTTTTATGTTCTGTCTCTGGTTTTAAATATATTTTATCTGAGCAATTTATGTCATGCTTGAATTGTTATATTTATCTTAACACACACACATACATACATACATCTTTCTGCTTTTGTAGGTATAATTATTGTTTAATATTTATTGATTCCAACTCTATGAAATGTATTTGCTGACTCTCAAGATACTGTATTTTTATTTTATTATATTATTCATTTAAATATTTAATTGAGTTTATTATTATAGTATTTATATCATTTGTTTCTATATACTATTACCAACAATTAACTAGATGTGTTTTCCAGATGCTAAATACTTTTTTATATATCTGAGTATGAACTCTTTAAACTAACTAACCTGTTTCTGGTCAAATTAATAATTGAATTATTGACCAATCAGTTTGTTATATAAAGGACATGGACTATCAAACTATTGAGAACAACCGAGGAAGCCATTTCAAGGTGAAATGCCTAGGGTTAATGCACTTCCGAGTAAGTGTGTGGATATGTAAGCTTGCAGTCCGTCTGGCTACAGCTCTGCATTTGTTTTGGACTGTTTGTCTTGTGGGCAAGCGGTTTGTTGACATCCTACCGATCCAGCTGCCTAAGTACACTGGAGGGACACTGTGTACAAGGGACACCTTAATTATTACACCATTTTACTGAAGCACGTTTTTTCCCAGAGGGTGTTTGCACCTCAGCAATACCAAAAACACACAATTGAACAATAATTACAGTACTGTATATACACATAGGATAACTATATTTTTCTTGTTTCACATATATTATACATATTAGCTGCAAAACACATTATGAGATAAATAAGTGCATGTGATCTGGGATCAGGCAGAAAATAAACTTCAATATGTCACTTAAATATTATATTGCAGCACCCCTATAATAATTAGCAATCAAGTATAAACATTCATCACATAATTTAAAATGATGTGGACCTTTTACTCATTCTGTACCATTAAACTGTTATGATTAAAGGAATGAATGCTAAACAAACCACTAATGATTCAATCAGAATTATCATCAGATCATTCTAATGTCACATATTAAATTATGACCTTCAGACAGCAACATTGTAAGAAAGGCATTTGACATTGATGTGAATGCATGCACGTGTAGCTCTTTTCATAGATTGTGCAAATGCTGTAGTATAGCTTGGACACTTTAACATGATGGAGACAGCTGTTTAGAAATAATATTTATCACTAGGTGTGAAAAAGGCAAAACATTAATCAGGTGCAGTGTACAAATAATTACTATAACACATATATTCTGTTTACTTTGATGGATATATTATTCCACTATAATGTAATGCTATATAGAAAACACTTAAAATGGCTACACATAAACTATTACTAACTTAAGGTACTGCAGCGCTGTTCCCCCAACCCAATGTGAGATGAGGTAGCTACTACCAGTACGTGTGTGTGTGGTGCTTTACCTGTGGCTCACAGGAGGCCTGAATCTCAGCTGCTGGGAGCCTGGGGTGTACCTGATCCATCTGGTGACAGTGCCTCCATCTGTGTGGGATCCTGACAGCGCCAGATAACCCCTTCACAGGACCCAATGCAATAACTACACACAGTGTATATAACAGTTTACTGCATGTAGATAATGATAGAGATAACAATATAACACACACCAAATAGGACACGCACGGCCGTAACCTCCCACAGTGCCCTCCAACCCAGCGTCCACAACCGGATGGGATATCCCCAAAGTACTGAGGTGCCCCTGGGCACCTAACCACCCAGTGTCCACAGAAGTCAACCCACCCAATATGTATGACAGCGCTGCCCACAACTAAAGTGTTATCGTTTGTACACTTGGAGATATGGTGATACCTGCCGGGTGCTGCAGCACCCGGTAGTGCAGACTGAAGATAGGGTCTGTCCGGTCTCACGTCGTCACCATGAGCGATGGCGTCCGCCTCCACATTGGGTGATATCCAGCTGGAGGGTCCCACCATACTAGTCTCTCTCTGTGTGGTGATCTGGTCCAAGACCACCAGATGCCAGGTCGCCACCGCGTTCCTGATGCTTGGTACTACAGGGGCAATGTCCCAATCTACTGGGCCTGTCCCTGCAGCAGCCACAAGCTCAAAGGGGAGTCGGGGCCTAGATGGGACCTAAGGGGGTCTCTGGCCTAGTGCAGGGGTTCACAGTCACCCTGCACACTAACCCTCAGCTTTCCGTGTCCCAGCTTCGGCTGGCGTGCTCCTCAGCACGCCAAATTGAACAATGTGTGAGAGATGGGGAATCTGGACGCGCGATTGGCTAAGCTTAGCCACCTGACTAGCAGCCCATGTGCCTTCTGGGGGCTGTAGTTCCCCTGCGGAGCTATTCTTATCATGGCTGCCACTTGCGCTTGCTACTGCGCATGCGTGATCCATACTGTGCATGTTCACGCACCACCAAGATGGCGGCAGCCACGCTCCTCAACACTGTGTCGCGTCCACCCACTACTCCGGCGGCACCCAGCATCACCTTGCACGCACACGCACAAGCCTCCACTACCAGCAGTGCAGGAGGTAAGGGGATTCAACGGGGCCAAGGGGAGCCCAGAGGGAGACCTGGCAAGCTGTGGTAAGCATTTAGAAGTTGGTAAGCATGTGGAGGTGACTGGCATAGGATATATTGAGATACCTCTGAATAGAATAGCACAAGAGTTCTTTATGGAAGTTTCAATTCAGGATCCACATCCCCATTCCAAACCAACCATACAAAGAATAGAGAGACAATTAGATGTAAAATATTATGCTAAGGCCACAGCATAAAACCTTACGAACAACATAACAATACTACATATCAAACCATCACAAACAAACCTTATCAACCAGTAATGAAGGGTTAGTTAGCATAACATTAAACATTCAGCTGTCTCCCAGTCTCGAGCATAACACTTTACAATAAAATCAATAAAAACAACCTACTGAAAAACCTGCTGTGAGAACCAATTATTTGTTTGTTTATATGAAATATATGTATTAATGAACAATTAAATTTTTTAAACAGAACCAAACATCAATAGATAAAAGCCTAACAAAGATAAAAAGTAGGGTGGAGTATGAGAGAGTTCTTAAAATGAAGTCGAATTGACTTTAGCCCCTTCAGTATCCTTTGGACATACAGTACAATGTACATCATGAGAGCATGCACTGTGGAGGCTCTTATGACACTAGCCAGAATTACTGGCCTTGTGGCCGCAGAGAAAATCTGAAAACCCGCAGCCAGTCCTGCAGTTCTCCCTCCCTCGCTCAGCCAGCAGATGCTATAAATCTGACCCTGCAGGCTAGATCAGCTGATATAACCTTCAGGAAGGGCAGATGAGCTGTAATAATACAGACCAATACAAGTGATCTGTGTTATTTTTACTGTAAAAATTACATTAAAAGGAGGGTCCCCATTCCCCCACCCCCCTGCACTCCGATCCCCCTACAGTTGAAGGGGAAATCAGCAGTAACTGGGATAAGGGGGAAGTGAGGAGCCCTCCACAAACAAATGAACCCCTAAAAATAATCTAACTCCTTATATGCTCCCCCTGCCGGTTGCCTCTCTGCTTAGTTGTGACATTGTCATGTGTCATGTAATCGGATCGGAGCAGAGAGGCAACAGCCGGCAATGACTGCCAACCCATGGGAAGTGGGAAGGACCCTGTGTTTAGCGTTAATTTTGTGTGTATGTAGCCCTCTTTCCCTCTACATAAAGAGACTACCAGTGCTGCCGTTAACTGTTGGCTCACAGAGGACCCATGCCTACGCCACTGGGAGCCTAGGGTGGTATAATTATCATCTCGGTGCTGCACCTCCACCTGCGAGGGATCCCAGCGTATTGGAAGGAGCCCCTCACAGGAACCAATATACACAGTAATTACACGCAGGTATATTATAACAGTATTTACTAAACACATGTAATACACGACAAGCATAACACGGCCATGCAAGGCCGCACCCACACAATAACACCTCCCGGGTGGAACCCCCAAATACTGGAGTGCCTGGGCACTTAATCCCTAAGTGCCCACAACCTAGTCCCTCCCCAAAGAGCATGTGTGGGATAGCGCTTCCCATAGTGTGTTGGGTCATTGGTGCACGTGAATAATACCTCCCTGGTCTCAGTCTAGACCAGGTTAACAAGTAATGAACTCTGTGGATCCGCGATGTGGTTCTGCACTGCAATCTACTGGTTCCTCTATTGTGTTGATCCGTAGGCGGATGCCTCTGGAGGGGCATCCAGCTGGATTGTACCCCTTTAAAATAGTCTCTGATAAGGTGGCCTTACTCTGCTCACATACTTCAGGCCGCACTTCACCTTCAGATGCAATGTCCTGCTGCTGATGTCTCTCACTGACATACTACTGGGGATGGGTCCCTATCTAAGGCCTTTCCATGCAGCATACACAATCTCCAGTGAGTCGGGGGATCTATCTTGGACCTGGGGGGAAATCTGGCCGAGTCCAGTGGAGAACATACCGGACACCTACAAGCTCATATTGAACCCCCCAAAATAACCACAACATATATATATAAGCATATAAGTGTCAGAGAGGAGTGCTACTGAGCATGGCAATATATATTTAAAACCAGAGACAGAACATGAAACACAGACAGAACTCAGTGCACATCCAGTGAAACTTATACACGGTACAGTGCCTAAATATATATGTATAGATATCTATTAAATAAAATGGTCTTTTAGTTTAACATTTTGGCAAAAGTGTTGTAAGCCCTTGAGCCACTACACGGCAGACCACATTTCAAGGGTACCTAACACTAATATAAATTCTTAATAACCTGTTCATTACCAGGAAGAATGATTTATAATAAATCTGTCAAAATTAGCTGCATAGTTCTATGTCTGATTGAAGCTCTTATTAGCCTGTACATTACCAGGAAAAGCACTATGTATTAGATTTGTCACAATCAAACTGCAAGCAAGCAAGTTCCCCTGATGGCACCCGCAATCTTCCCCACTGAGCTGTCCCACACACGCAGCCCGGAGGTAAGAGTGGGACCTGGCTACATGTAAAAAATAATAAATAAATTAAAAAAAAATATATGTATTTTATAATATGTAAATATTTAGGTATATACACACATGTATGCACTTATGTATGTTCCTTGTGTATGCATACAGGCACACATACAGTATAGATGTAAATATATTTATTTACAGGGTTGCAGACCTGTCTAAGACATGAAAATGACCACACTGTAATATTTCCATTTGCTACTGTATATGCTTTACAGTGGAGGGTTTTTTGTCACTTTTTTACCCACCATAACTTAACTAATGTGTTGTGGATACCTACCCAAGCCAGTATAACCAGCTTCACACTGATGAGACTGTTAAGGTCCCTTCAATCGAAACAGTTGTCTGTGTGTAGGTTTACAGGCTATGCATCTTAACCCAGGCTATGCTGAAAAGCTGTGCAATGCAGCAAGCATAAGCTTATCCTGTTGCAGGGTACATGCAACTACCCATGCGGGGTCTCTTGACAAGGCTTATTTATTGAGCCTTAAAATACATACAGCACACAAAACAAAATAGCTTCTCTTCAGCAGACAAAACAAAATAGCTTCTCTTCCGCATGGCAAACAAAGCAGCTTCTCTTCAGCGTGCAAGACAGACAGTTCATAAAACATGTACTTTGTAAACAGACCTTCTAGCAGTAATCTCCTCAGTATTTCAGTCCTCTCTCCTGACCAGCTAGACTGCATGTGTGCACAGTCTGGGGTTTTTAAAACACCTTGATCATGTAGCTGGTGTCAGACAAATTAAGCAGCCCTTCCCAACTTAACCTCATCACTGCTGCACTGCAAGCCTAAACATAGGTTTGCCAGGTACTGTACATGGCTGGTGACGTTCATTCACCCTGTCACATTCCTCCCGTTAGTGTGTGGCTGGGGCCACGCACGGCTGAAGCCCGATCATCCACCCCTTCTCTAGAAAATAAGTCAACATTAGCATTTTCTTTTCCAGGCCTGTGCTGAATCTCAAATGAGAAGGGTTGGAGGGCCATATACTACCAGGTCAATCTAGCATTGGAGTCCTTCATACTATTTAACCACTTTAAGGGAGCATGGTCCGTCACCAGAGTAAAATGGACTCGTGCCAAGTAATGACTCAAAGTCTCGATTGCCCACTTTACTGCAGGGCAACCCTTCTCAATCAATCACTGAGTAGTTTTTTCCCTCAGGAACAATTTTCTACTCAGAAAAAGGACCAGATGTTCCACTCCCTCAAACTGTTGTGACAACACTGCCCCTAGCCCTATCTCTGATGCATCGGTTTGTACTACAAAAGGCCTGTTGAAGTCTGGGCTTCTGAGGACGGGACCCTCTGATAGACACCTTTTTATGTCCTCAAAGGCTGTCTGACACTCCCTTGACCATACCACTCGTGTAGGGGAACACTTTTTTGTGAGGTCCGTTAATGGGGTTGCAACTTCCGAGTAGTTGGGGATGAACCGCCGATAGTACCCTGCTAAACCTAGCAGAGAGTGTACCTGCGTTTCTGTTTGGGGGGTCGAAACTTCTTTCAGGGCAGCTACCTTGTCGGCTAGTGGCCTTACTTTTCCACCTCCCACTGCATACCCTAAGTATTTGGTTTCTGCCTTACCTAAGGCACATTTTTTGGGTTGGCTGTGAGCCCTGTCTCTCTTAGAGATTTGAGGACCGCTTTCAGCCTATTTAGATGGGCCCGCCAGTGTTTACTATAAATGACAATGTCATCTAGGTAGGCTGTGGCATAAGCCCTATGGGGTCTCAGCACTTTATCCATGAGTTTTTGAAATGTGGCTGGGGCTACATGCAGTCCAAATGGCATTGTCACATACTAGTATAAACACATGGGAGTGGCGAAGGCTGTTTTGCACTTGGACTTTTCCTCTAAAGGTATTTGCCAGTATCCTTTTGTTAAGTCCAGCGTGGATATATATTCCGCGTTACCAAAGGCGTCAATTAACTCGTCCACCCTTGGCATCGGATATACATCAGACTTGGATACCTCATTGACCTTTCGGAAGTCCACACAAAATCTTACCTTCCCATCGGGTTTAGGGACCATAACTAGTGGACTACACCACTCACTGCATGATTCCTCAATCACTCCTAAGCTTAACATTTCCTGTACCTCCTTCTCTACCAGGGCCCTACAACTTTCAGGCAACCTATAAGGACGGGAATGTACTCTTTACCCCAGGTGCTGTCTCAATCACATGTGAAATTAAATTAGTTTGCCATGGCAAATCAGAAAAACCATCATGGAATTGTGTAATTATTTCTAACAAGTCCCCTTTTGTTCAGAGGACAACTGTGTACCCATTGGGATTTTATCGTCACCCTCGATGTTCTCCCGTGGGGGTTGAGGACCCAAATCTGTTTCCTCCTCCACCGGGTAGATGAATAGAGACCGCTGCATCTTCCAGGGTTTCAGCAAGTTCACATGGTAAATTTGTTTACCCTTCCTGGACCCTGATTGAACGATCTCAAAATCCACATCACCCGTGCGGCGGAGTACTTCGAATGGGCCCTGCCATTTGGCTAGGAGTTTGCTCTCACAACTGGGCAACAACAACATCACCTGATCTCCTGGGTGAAACACTCTCATATGAGCATTTTGATTGTTATGTCTCTCCTGACTGTCCTGGGCTGATCTAAGATTCTCCCTAGCAAAATGCCCGACCACATCTAGGCGCTTTCTAAGGTCCAATACATATTGCAGGGTATTCTTAGAAGGGGAACACTGTTGATCCCAGGACTCCTTTAGGAGGTCTAGGATACCCCGGGGTTGGCGGCCATACAGCAGTTCAAATGGAGAGAATCCCTTGGAGACCTGGGGAACTTCCCACACTGTAAACAGCAGAAAAGGGAGAAGTTCATCCCAGGCTCTCTTCTCTGAATCTACAAATTTTCTCAGAATCCCTTTTAGAGTTCGGTTAAATCTTTCCACCAATCCGTCAGTCTATGGATGGTAGGCCGATGTCTAAACAGACTTGACCTCTAGTAATTTTAAGACATCCTGCATCAGTTTAGCCATAACATTTGTACCTTGGTCTGTCAACATAACCTGGGGAAGTCCAACCCGTGAGAACAGCTCCAACAACTTGTTGGCTACTTGCTTCGCCATTGCTGTTCTCAGGGGAAACGCCTCAGGATATCTTGTAGCATAGTCAACTATTACAAGACTAAATCTATGTCCTTTCGCAGAAGGTTCTTGAGGTCCTACCAAGTCTACCCCAATCCTGTCAAAGGGAACTGACACCAAGGGTAGAGGAACCAAAGGGGCTGGTTTTTGTCCCTTTGGACTAGTTAGCTGACACTCCGGACATGCCGCGCATAACTTAGCAATATCACTATGCATCCCTGGCCAATAGAATCGGGATGAAAGATGGTCCAATGTTTTATCCCTGCCACGGTGACCACCCCAAGGGACTGTATGGGCTAGAGTGAACACAGATTTAACAAACGCCTTGGGAACTAATATCTGTCTGGTGACCTCCCCTGTTTGTGTCTGCCTATTCACCCTATACAGGATATCATTTGATAATTTGAAATGGGGGAAAACTATCACCCCCTGTGCATTCACTATCTGCTCATCAATTTTTACCAACTTATCATACTGCCTAGCAAGGACGGGGTCTTCCCTTTGCCTCTGGTGAAAATCAGGGAGGTATAGGTCTGGTAAATCTCCAGGGCCCATATCCCCCTCCCTCTGGCCATCCCCAGCCATCACTTGTGACTTCTGGCTACTAGAATGGTCACCTTGAGACCCAGATTTCTGCAACCAGTCCTGTTTGTCAGAGCGTCTTTGCATCCAACTCTTTGGAACCCAGTGTCTACTGGGAAAAAGGTCTGCCGAGAAGGGGAACAGTTTGCCAGGGTTCTCCTGAGCCATAGGATAAGGCTCCTCATGAGAGACTGGAGCCATTAGGTTCGAAAAGAAAGGCTAGTCCCAGCCGAGCACAACGGGGGCAGGGAGCCAAGTCTCCTACTTCGAGGTAGGCCTCCTTACCTTTTACCTGTAGCCGGATTTTGGCCGTCGGATACCGTTTTACATCGCCTTGTATACATTCTATACTCCATGGAGAGTCAAAAGAACACACGTTAGGCGGTAACAGTTCCTGGAAGACCAGATTTTTCCCAGAGCCTGAATCTACAGGGGCCTGGACGTTTTTTCCCCCAACCTGGGATGGAAGTAGCCAGGGCTTGTAATTTTCTCCAGAGAAGGCTGAGGCGACGGTCCTGCTGAATGAACAATCCATCTGTGGACAGTCCACATGCCGGTGGCCTTGTTCTCCGCAGGCGGAACATGGAGAGGATTCCCTCGCAGGAGGGGGTCATGGATAGCGCTCCGCTGGACCGATACTGGAGACCAGGCATCTGGTGGGTCCTGTAGGTGACGTCCTCGGAAGTTCCTCTCATTTGGCGACAAGCCGACATCAGGAAGGGGTTGAGGGTCTCGGCGGTGCCAGGCGTTTTGACTTCTTCCTTGTTGGAAGGATTGCTCCTTTCGTGGCACTTGGCGGTTGCGCATGAGGGGGCCGTAGCTTCCCTGTTGTTCCAATCTCCCTCTTTGGGTCTCCGCAAGTGCTAGTGAAGTTGAATTCGTCGGGTCCAGGGCATTCGCTTGATCCTCGGCCCCAAGGAAGTTGTCCACGAGTCGGACTGCAAAGCTAGGGTTTCAGCAGCATGGCGTTTTACCCACGAGCGTGCGGAAGGGGGTATTATCTGTAGGAATTGTTCCAAAACCACTTGTTCAAGAATTGCCTCCTTAGTGCGCTCCTCGGGTTGTATCCAGCGAGTACACAAGTCCAATAACCGCTGAGCAAGGACCCGGGGTCTCATCTTAGCGGTGTACTTCAGGTTCCGGAACTGCTGCCGATAGGTCTCTGGAGTCAGACCTAAGCGATCCAGTATGGTGGCTTTTACTTGTTGGTAGTCCATTGCCTGATCTGCTGGGAGGCCCTGATGTAAGGCCTGGGCTTCTCCAATGAGGAGCGGGGCCAAAGCAGTTGCCCAGCGATCTGCAGCCCAGCCCTGAGCTTCGGCAACCCTTTAAAATGTCAGTAGAAAAGCCTCTGGATCCTCGTTCAGAGCCATTTTCATCAGGAGAACTGGGGGTTTGTTTGCAGGTTCTGGACTGGCAGACCCCTGGAATTGGGACAGCAGCCTGGTCATCCGCTCATCCTGTGCTGCCTGCTGCTGCAATAGTCTTTCATCTCTCTCTGCTTGTAGTTGGGCCTGCTGGCACAGAAACTCTTTTAAAAATTCTTCCATTTTTCTCATTCTTGTCTGTGTGTGGCTCTTTTACTGCAGGAGCCTTTCAAAATCCCACTTCAAACACCATATGTTGCAGGGTACATGCAACTACACACGCATGGTCTCTTGACAAGACTTATTTATTGAACCTTAAAAACATACAGCACACAAAACAAAATAGCTTCTCTTCAGCAGACAAAACAAAATAGCTTCTCTTCAGCATGGCAAACAAAGCAGCTTCTCTTCAGCGTGCAAGACACAGACAGTTCATAAAAAATGTACTTTGTAAACAGACCTTCTACCAGTAATCTACTCAGTATTTCAGTCCTCTCTCCTGACCAGCTATGTGTGCACAGCCTGGGGGTTTTAAAACACCTTGATTATGCAGCTGGTGTCAGACTAATTAAGCAGCCCTTCCCAACTTAACCCTGTACGGCATGATCAACGTTTACCCTGACTTCCGCGTCCGGAAGGTCTGGCGGCGAACGGCAGTTCAGGTATGCCTACGGTGGCATACGTCTAGAGAAATGGAGATGATCTCCCACAGTAGAACTGATTACCTCTCCCCCCTCCAGTTAGATCACACACCAGGCCGGAGGTATATTGTAAACAGGAACAGTTAATTACTACGGTCTGCAGTAACACAAAAGGTACTGAGCAGTCTTCTGCCGGATACAGTCTCTTGGCTCAGCTATCAGTGAAGATGGTCCCTGGACCGTTGCTACAGGCCAAGGGCACCCGCACCCGTCCAAGCTCTTCCCCACCTCCCTATCGGAGGCAGAGGTATTGGTCCACACTCACTCCTCCCCGCAGGGAAGAGCACATGGGAAGGCCCCAATCTCAGGCTCCCAGTTGTTTGTCCTGCCTTCCTCAGACGGAAGGAACAACCTCCAAATTTAGGGCGGTCCTGCCCTTAAGTACAGCCAGAAGGCGGGTACCCCATTGTCCCAGCTGCAATAGGATGTACCACCCCCTGCTGACACTTAAGTGCAGTGGCGAAGGTGAAGCGGAAAACCCCAAACATTCAGGTGTGAAGAGCCTTTCTACTGTAATTTGGGTACTCGTTTTGCCAAAATTATATGTAAAACTATACTGTACTGTATATATTTTTGGTCACAATGTACTCTGGAGACCAAGGACAATACTATTGTATATGTATGTCCAAGATTACACTGAGTAGGTTTGAGAAATTTTGAAGCAAAGTTTGAAGTTAGTGGTTTTTATATTTCTCTCATAAAATGACATTGTTCAAAGCTTTCCAGCCATAGCTTATTGTAGTAAAAGACATGTTAACGATGTTTGAATTCCTTGCGGCATGTACATTTAGAAAATGTATACTTTTGTGGGAGTAATTTTCTGCTAGGAGTAGTTTTGCTTTCACAGTAATATTTTGCACCTTTTACATTAAGGCCTGAACATTTGAAGTGTGAAAAGTCTTGTTACTATAGTGTCTGTTTTAGCCCAGAAGGTATGTAAATCTATACTGTACATATCTAGTATCAGTGTAATCAAGAGACACAGGGCAATAATATTTAGTGTTGATTTTAATTACATTCATGAATGTGTTAGAGAAATATTGGACAATAATAAGGAAACAAGTGGATTTGTTTTTATTTTTTCATATTTATGATATCATATCCTGGTTTCATGATATGCAATCTTCCCGAGACAGATACCAATTAACCCTTTGAGTGCCCCAAGATGAAGTCACTACATCATGGGATCTGGCACTCCAGGGGCCCCATGATGTAGTGGCTACATCATGCTCAAGGAAACTTTTTTTTAGATTGGGTCAGTTTTTCCCATGGTGCACAGGACACGATCTGCAGTGAAGGGAAATGGGCCGCTGCTGTCACGTGTGCTGTGCCGGAGGGGCCATGGCACTCTGGTGCTGCCACCCCTGTGGCGCTAAAAGGGTTAACAGCTCAACTTGTGCTGAAAAACACAATATAATATTTTTAAAGGTACAGGGTATATGGAGCTGATCACATGAATCATACTTAAACAGATGTATACCAAACATTTGAAAAGTTGTTTGGACATACAGGTGGCCAACACCCGAGGCACTGAAGGGGCTAATACCACCAACCCCTTTCCATCTAAATTTAACATATGACTATGCACCAGCTGATTAACCAGATCAGCCAATAACCCACTTCCCCAACTATCACACCCAATGTATCAGCCTTTGTCACTTCTTTTAGTCAGCCAACTACTGGAATCCATACTAGAAATTAGGGCCAGCGTCCGGGCAGACATCCTGTCCCGTAGCATAGGGCCAAATAGTCCTGACATGTCGAACACAGTATGCATTTTTTTACCTCATCCAAACCCGACCATACAATAAATAAAAAAGGCAATTAGACATTTAGACAATTAGACATTGCATTAAACTGTAATTACATATAACACTAGCACATATAAAATGTAACCATCAAAAACCTCCCTTTCTTCCAAACCTCCCTTTCTTCCAAACCATAAGGGAAACTTAAATAACAATTAACACGCAGTTCTACCTTCTGGTTAAAACCATAACACTAAACAACGATTTCAATAAAAATGCAGCTCATTTAAAACCCACTTGCAGGCCTAAATTGAAAATATCCAAATCAATATTATACAAGTGGATTAAATACATCCTATAGAGGTCTATCCACTGTTTCCAAATCCACATGCCTAACTGAAAATCTTCCCAATCTAATAAACACAGATATAGCCATGTTTAGCTTCCACTAACAGCTTTCCAATTGTTTTGAAATGACCCTTGAAAAGCAACCAACTAAATTGAACCCCCTCAGACAAGATACCCAAGCAAATGATAAGGCAATTTCTGCTAAATCTCTCTTAATAAGATACATGAATTCTAATGTCTGCATTATGCTTATGTAACAGTGTTTCCCCCCTGCCCCCAATCACAGATAGGGGCCCTAATTGTGGTGTGTGGTGCTTATACCTGCTGACAACAGGAGGGCTGAGTCATCCGCGATGACTTGGGGATACAGGAACAGGCTTCTTGGGTTCATAGAACAAATTAGTGATTCATGCGCTCCAGTGCTGGATTCTTATCCTTCATAGAATCAGCATAATGATAAAAACACAAAGAATGAACATTGGGGCTAGTGAGATATCATAGCATAAATCTTGATAGAAGTGAGATCAATAAAGGACATATAAATCCCTGAAGGTCAAGGCTGGGACTATATTGGACTTCTAGGGTTCATACCCCACATAATACTTAGCAGTGCAGTGCCTCCATCTGCTGTAGACTCTAGAGAAATGGAAAACACAATAAGGCGAGCGCAAACAAGAAGAAAACAAAAAACAAAATCAGTAGACCAATAAACTTGATTGGTATATGGAAATGACGTGGGTGGAAGGGTAAATGAGTGAATATAAATATCAAAATCACTCACAAGGCCATGTGTGAGTGTAAACACATCACATAATAGGCAGCTTTAGCCTGGAGCTTGCTTCATAAATCACTATTCCTGGAGATGATCTCAGAAGAAAATCCATGCCTCACTTGTGGAGCTCAATCCTCCTTGGTCACTCGTACATAAAATATACCATGGATATAAAACCCAATACTTTTAATCAAAAAACAAGTTAAAATGTCCAATAAAAAGTCAATAATGTCCCAGAACTCACAGCAGCTCTCCTGTACGGCACGATCAACGTTTACCCTGACTTCCGCGTCCGGAAGGTCTGGCGGCGAACGGCAGTTCAGGTATGCCTACGGTGGCATACGTCTAGAGAAATGGAGATGATCTCCCACAGTAGCAGTAGAAGAACAGAGTTCATCAATAGTGCTCTAAATGACTATGGATAATGAAAATAACAATGTCAATTCAGATATTCTTGATAGAAGATGTCTTGATGCAGGCTATTGATATACAGGTGAGTATTGGGTATGTAGGTGAGCGCTGTGTAGAGGACATATGTATTAAAGTCCTAGAGGTGTTGTGAATGAAGAGTGTTAAGCTCCATCACATCACTCCTAATGAGGACAATGTCACACACGCTTGAAACCACCCTAGTGTATACCTCCAAAATAGAATAAAGGATAAACTCACATGAAAAAAGCCTGGTTTCTTCTTGTTGGTGGCGTGCATCCGGAAAAGTGGTAGATAGGTGGGTATTCTGCTGGAGGCAGTGTATCAGAGCACAGCCATAAATGATCAGGAAAGCAGCTTGTGGTTAAAAGAGCTTCCACTAACAGCTTTCCAATTGTTTTGAAATGACCCTTGAAAATCAACCAACTAAATTGAACCCCCTCAGACAAGATACCCAAGCAAATGATAAGGCAATTTCTGCTAAATCTCTCTTAATAAGATACATGAATTGTAATGTCTGCATTATGCTTATGTAACAGTGTTTCCCCCCCCCCCCTGCCCCCAATCGCAGATAGGGGCCCTTATGGGGTGTGTGGTGCTTATACCTGCTGACAACAGGAGGGCCGAGTCATCCGCGATGACTTGGGGATACAGGAACAGGCTTCTTGGGTTCATAGAACAAATTAGTGATTCATGCGCTCCAGTGCTGGATTCTTATCCTTCATAGAATCAGCTGTGGGCGCTTCCTATCTGCTGTACACTGTGCTCCTTCTCCCTTTATTAGTAATCTTTGCTGGCTGCATCACCCCGCAGTGCCCAGTGATTAGACCTCTGCAACCTCCTCCCAGAATCCTTGTGCCATACGTCTAGAGAAATGGAGATGATCTCCCACAGTAGAACTGATTACCTCTCCCCCCTCCAGTTAGATCACACACCAGGCCGGAGGTATATTGCAAACAGGAACAGTTTATTACTACGGTCTGAAGTAACACAAAAGTTACTGAGCAGTCTTCTGCCGGATACAGTCTCTTGGCTCAGCTATCAGTGAAGATGGTCCCTGGACCGTTGCTACAGACCCAAGGGCACCCCACCCGTCTAGCTCTTCCCCACTCCCTATCGGAGGCAGAGGTATTGGTCCACACTCACTCCTCCCCGCAGGGAGAAGACAAGGGAAGGCCCCAATCTATCAGGCCTCCCAGTGTGTGGACCTGCCTTCCTCAGACGGAAGGATCAACCTCCAAAATTTTAGAGTGGTCCTGCCCTAAGTTACAGCCAGAAGGCGGGCAACCGTGTCCAAGCTGCAACAGAATGTACCACCCCCTGCTGACACTCAAGTGCAGTACCGAAGGTGAAGGGAAAACCAATACCAAACTACTGGCAAGCCTGTTAATACCAGGGTTTACTGCCAGCCCATTGGGTAGAATAGTAGCCAAGGGGTACCCCACTACACTCTCCCTCTGGTGTATTCCCAATGATCCCGCTTGGGTCCTACATTTCCGTTGTCCCAGCTACAACAGTATGTACCACCCTCTGCAGTACCAAAGGTGAAGGGGAAAACCCCATACCAACTACTGGCAAGCCTGTTAATACCATGGTTTACTGCCAGCCCATTGGGCAGAATAGTAGTCAGGGGTGCCCCTGCTATACTTACATTTAATAATCTCCCAGTTCTTTAAACCTGTTCTTTCTGATCTTTACACCTGTTCTTTTAACCTGCTTTTCCTGGCTAACATCAACAGTACAATTTCAACCCATTCTAAGTCCTAATGTCCCAGTCAAATAGCTGAAACTGTATCCCTATACAAACATAACCAAGACCCATAAGGCGAAACTAAAACACTCTTACCCGCCCAATGGATAAAATAATTGCCAGGGATCCAAATAAAAGTCGTAGCTACACCTGGAAACACAAATTGTAAAAGGAGCAACATTAAAGCATTAACAATGTCATTCTATATCTGCCAAGGCAGCCATTTGGGTAGTTTTCAGTCAAATTTGTCACTGAAGTCAATTGGGATTTTCAACCGAAAACTTCACAAATGGCTGCGTCAGCGTATTTAGAATAACGCCCTAAATCCTGTCTAATGTACTTTTAACTGTAAGAGGGGTTAAGGCTGCACTCCACAAAAAAGAGAAAGATGCATACAATTTACCGGTGCTGCTGGTTCAAGGAAGTACCTGCCATAAACTCCAAAGTACACTGAGGAAAAGAAGGGATCCAGCGCTCCACGGATTTCTGAATAAGAAAGATTTATTGTGCCACACAACGTTTCGACCTTATGGTCTTATCAAGTGACTAGTCACTTGATAAAGACCATAAGGTTGAAACGTTGTGTGGCACAATAAATCTTTCTTATTCAGAAATCCGTGGAGCGCTGGATCCCTTCTTTTCCTAATGTACTTTTAAAGCATCAACTGTAGATTCCCAAACAACTGATTTTTAAAATACCCAAACATAAATGTGCCACTTCTGTAGCCGCACAATTGTAAAGTCTTAACAACAGATTTCATCCAAACGTAAAAATAAATTAATTAAAAGCTGAGTAGTTAATGGCCTCCTCCTATCTTGAATAATACAGATGTAGCAAAACATTATTACCCTCGCTAATGAGTTAAATAGCACATATTATCTGTTTCACTACTGTTTTCAATAATGCTACTGTTAAATAACACACCAGGGAACGGTAATGTCTGCTACATCTGTAACCACCATGCTTGTAACATTTAAATATTTGTGTGATTACATTTTTTTAAAGCGTCTAAATAATTGAATAGCTTTCACAATATAACATATGCCGCCCAAGTAGCTGGCAACACTGGCTGCCTAATTAAACATTCTACCTCATTACAGATACCATAAAAAGACTGTACATGCACTGCTTTCCTTGTCTGCTTCTGATGCCAAATGATGATAAACCTTCCACTGTGAATGAGGAAATGCATCTGCTATCACATTTAAAAGCCAGGTACATGTTTAGCTTCAAACCAACTATTAAACTGTAAACAACGAAGCACTAAATGTCGAATTACAGTGGGCAAAAGCGGATACCATGTTGATTGCTAAGGCTGCGCTTATAGTGATGGCAACGCGACGTCGCGTCAAAACAAATGCATTGTCGCCGTCGTTGGTGCTTTTAGTGTACGTGACGGCGTGATAGCGCTACCAAAAATCTGGTAGTCAGATGGCCAATCGGAGAGCTTCTCCGTCCCTCTGCCGTACCCCTTTCTGACGTCATTGGCCTTGTAGCCAGCGACGTCGCCTAAACTTAAATTACAACTATCGCGACAGGTGACGTCATCGGTCGCGTCGCCGGCAGTATAAGCGCAGCCTAAGACAATTCCTAGGTTATCTGCACCAATGGCCTTTAAGTAAGGAGAAAAACACCTAGTCAATCTGCAGAATCTAGAAACAATTCGAAATCACACTGGAAACAAAATCTTCCAGCTAGCAAGAACTGCCATTGTAATGGATAAAAAAAAAATCCATGCCTTCGATTCCTCATGTGAACCCTACCCATGTGCATTGCTTTGCAGGGAAAATTTAAATTACCTAATTTGCAATAGCTTTATCTTAATTGTAATAACTAACTGAGCTAATCTAATTAATGACTGCAACTTGGTAACTGTAGACAGCGGCAAACTGATCCGTATCAATTACTATTACTAGATACAGTAGGTGTTTATTGTTGTTGGCTCTGGTTTATTCCCCAGCTAGTGGCTCACAATGTTTTCTTGCCATCCACTCAAAAGTCGCTCACCTTTAGTTGTTAGTTTTCTGGCGAAGTTCATGAATTTGTATCAATTAAATTGTTAGATGTATGTTTAATACATTTACTGCGTCCTTTACTGCCAATTTGTTGTGCAAGTTGGTTTTTACTTGACTTGTGAGTTCATTTCTTCAGATTATTTAATTGCGAGGGAGTTTTATTCCCTGGAGAATCGATCTTATTGATTATAACAAAACAGCAGTGTTTTAGAACTTTACCCTATTTTTTTACCGTATGAAACAAATTTGCCCAAATTGTTTTTCTGTTAAACAAACAGTTTAATGAAATTCTTATCACAGAACAACTTTATATATGTAGGGGTATTCAAATAGTTGAAAGACTTTCAAGTGCAAAATGGTAATAAATGCTAAAGTGACCCAAATACTAACTTATCATTACACATTTACTGCTCTTAGGCTGCAAAGAAAATTTTCAAGAAATTAGAAATGCTATACAGTATAAACCTTTCGCCACTGAGGATACTTTACAGATAAAATTGCGGTCTTTAAAACAAAATAAAAAAGGTATGTATCCATGAATGAATTGCTAAGAAGATAATTTCCAGCTTTATGATAAAGCTAATGTAACCCTGGTCCCCCGTAGCCTCCTGGAGCGGGTGCGCTAGGCTGCGTAGGCGGTGGCAGGTTCCGGTGCCGACGGGAAGGTTACGCAGGTGAGCGCATCGCCGCAGGCTCCCGGTGGCTCCCTTTGCAGGGCGCCGGCATACGGTTCAGACGCGCGCATGCGCAGTGCAGTTGCACATGTGCAGAGGAATCCCCAAGCCCGGCGGCCATGTTGTGGTTGGCGCAGAGTGTCGGAAGGCACCGCCGGCCATTAGAGAGTTTGCGCATGCGAAGCATGACCCTCAGAGAGGTCCCCATTAGGGGGACAGGCTCGCAGGGGACTACAACCCCCATGATGCCTAAGGGCATTGTACCACATGGCCTAGAGCAGCCAATAGGGCACTAAGATTCTCCTGCTCTGCAGATTGTTTCATTTTGCGCATTTCTGGGACCATGCAAGTCCGAGCTGGGACAAGAACAGGGTAGGAGGTATGTGCAGGTGTCTGTGACATCTGCACTAGGCTAGAAAACCCCTGTTAGGCCCCAGCTAGGCCCCAACCCCCTTCAGCTTGTGGTTGCTGCAGGGACAGGCCCATAGGATAGGAACACAGCCCTGTAATACCAGAGAGAGTGAGGGACACAGCCAGGACGCATTGGCAATTGGCGATTCGGTGATCTGGTACTAGATCACCCTCAGAGACTAGAGACATTGTAAAGGTGGATCACTCCACGTAGGAGCCATCCAACAGTGCGGCACTATTGTGTGTTGATTATTATGCATACAGTAAACTGTTCTAATTATACCATTGTGTATTGTTTATTGTATGTGGGTCCTGTAACAGGGTTATTCTACACTATAGAATCCCGTACAGGTGGAGGTGCTACCGAGCATCATTCCAGGACACACCCCAGGCTCCGAACAGCGGAGGCTCAGGCCTCCTGTGAGCCACCAGGTATTGCACCCTACACATACCGTAGCTACACATCTCCCAGGAGGTGGGGGAAAGTGCGCTACACTAAGATGACTCTTTTTTGTCTCAATCATACCGTACAACTATTCTGTGACAGTTTTTTCTTGTGGGTCTTTAGCCTTCTTTAAATCAGCAACTACATTTCATAAATTGCAAGGACATATTAAAACAACTGCAGTGTTATGGAAACCTCCCATTCTCTATAACTTGGCCATTGATAAGATTACTGTGATGATGGTAGGAACCTCAAGACAAACTTTGCACCCTACTGGCTGACCTGCAAAACATATTTTAAGTCAAGAAAATGCAGAAAAACGATTCCCCTTCCATTACAGGGTGTTAACAGAAAAAAAATCAGCAAATTAAATAGAAGTCTTCCTAAAACAATAGAAAGAGTTGGTCAGTTATCTTGCACTGAAATAAAAAAAAGTTGAAATCATTACTAATATACCAGCTAAAGGTGTGTAGTGTTACAACTACATAGGACAGAGTACATACAGTATGTCCCTATTGGATTTACCTTCAATGAGTGGGTTATTCATGAAATTGCGATAGTGCATTGATTTTAATGGGAGTTTATGAGCAATAGTATCTCGATAGTGCCTATCGGGACTATTGCCGTTTCATGAATTAACCGCAGTATAATTAACCTTTTCCTACATATCTACAGAACTGCAATTGTATCCAGTAATGTTTGGGATTTAGATGAAACAAAGCTAACTATGGGCACAACAATATTTTTAGAACTAATTTTTAATCTCATTGCCTGAAAATCTCAAGATATCATCAATCTGGAAATAAAATGCAGTCCTAATCTTCAGCCTTGCTGTCCATTATAAAACCGAAGAGCTTCTATTTGATAATTGAATGAGAAGAGAATATATAACATACGTAAAGAGCAGCAGAGTCTTCAAAGCCAGGAAAGAAGGGATTTTGTTGTATAATATAAGTAGACTATTTTTAAGGAGGAGATTTAAGCTTGTAAACAGGTCAATCCTTTTACACAGTAGCCTAATGCAACAGTAACGCACACACAAAAAAAGAAGCAGCTGCTGTAGATAAGGTTATTTACAAAATACCCCCATTACTAATAATTTTTCTGATCAATTCTTAAAACATCGTTCTAGGTAAATTGAGAACTTGACAACATTTCCGCAAATAATGATTTCCCTATATCTACCATAGAGTATGCTGAATATCAGACATAAAAAGGCATAATATTCCCTTGCACTAAAACAGATACAATCTAATTTTGTTTCAAGCGACTTGTTCAAGGTCACACATAGCTGACACTAGGTCCAAATTCAGAATATCAAGAGATGTACTGTAGGTAATGTCTGTTTTATTTTTTCTCCATTCACATTTGATTTACATTTCTCCCCTTGGCCTTCTACTACAAAACATATACTGTAATGCTGGTTAAATGCAATTCTTCCCACAGCTACTGTGCTCTTAGTGTGGCATCTGGGTGGTTTATGGCATTGGATGTTTATATTTAACAATTTTACAATGTAATTTATACTGGAAAATATAGCAGAGCAGGAGGTTTACATTTTTACTAGCTCATAATTTCGAAACATTAATGTTATCTGATTAACCTTTACCCAGCAATAATTCAAAGATATTATTGTGATAGGTCCAAAATATAAAGTGGTTGAGTGACCCATGTCCCATTTAGGAAGCAAAAATTAGAATTTGTTTTAACCACTTTGCTGCCAGAGTGACCATCAACACATTGCAGCGCCATGCAGCGCTGGTTGCCCATCTGGCAGCATATGGATTAATATACCCACAATGCCAAGCATTTCAGGATGGACAGTGTGGCCAAATATGTGCCTTCAATTACTTTTTATTGTGTATACTGTATTTTTTTTTTTTGAAAATGCCACGTAATGTATAATATAAAATAAAATGAGCATACCAACAGTCACAGATAAAGTTGATGTATATAAAAATGATGATAACTACAAATTATTTCTTTACATGGCAACACCATATACATTAATACCAACGACTTCAAAATAATAAAATATAAATGTATTAAATATTTAATAGATTATGTGGTGGATATTTTTTATATTTATTTATGAAAATGTTTTACCAAGAAGTAATACACATTGAGAGTTACCACTCATTTTCAAGTATGTCCTGGGCACAAAGTTATAACAATGCATGGTTACATTAAAAGAACAGAGGTTATACCGTCAATTCACAGACATTTCATGGACAGATAGGGTTGGAAAATTGGGTACAGGGGATAAGAGGCCTGGTGAGTTTCAGGTTGAAATAGAGAAGCTTTAACATCAGCGAATGGCAGCAAATGGCTCACACCCTTTAGCTGCCCTTCGACTGCGCCAAAGGCTGTCCGCCTTTGGGACGACACAGATGTGCACTGAAGGGGTTCCGAATGAATGTAGCTGCTAATACAAAGTTCTTTGTACTCTTGGCTCATTAACATTCCAGTGGGTGGGGTTGACGTTCCACAAAGTACAAGCAAATGTTACCCCTTAGCATATAACATTAGTATATTATTTTGACAGTAACTTGGAGTGCTGCTATTAATTTACAGTATGTTGTTCATGTTTATATTGCTGGGCAACATGTTTCTAGATTACTTAACCACTATTACTACTAAATGTATTTATTCTATGCATCAAAAGTTTTTCTCTTTCTATCACAATCAATTCCTTTCCCAAGAGTATGTTTCCACAACTGTGAGTCTTGACATCTCCTAGCACAATATCAAACCACTGTGTAGTACTGTAAATATTCTGGTGCAACATGCCATTCCCAACCCTCTAGTACTTTCAGCTATAATCATCTTGCAGTCCAGTAAAATATATGTTAACTCCTTAGTAACTTGAGTGACATCTATCACACCGCTATGCAATGTGTGCTGCACTGGAGGATTGAACCACATGCCATGCATTATAACTAAGAATAATTGAATACATTCATTGGAGATGTACTGTACTGTATAATCTATGAAAACATTTTGAGATACCATGCAGAAGGAGCACCAATGTTTAATGTTCTCACTTTATCGTTCTAAATGATAATCACATTCGCATTGAAAATAAAAGATCTAAAGGTTAATTCAATAAGACAGTGACTATTCAGTGACAGAAACATTTTGAATGTCTTTTTCTGGTGCACATACTGTATGGATAGTTTTCCGGAGCTGCATTGCTTTTAAAACAAAAAAAGGCATATGGATAGTTTTATCTTTTTGTACAGTAATTCATATAAAAATTCAACATTCAAGAAATCAATGCCTTCCTCTTTCCTTAGGACAAAGAAATGCATTTCACACACACCATAAGTTAATGAAGAATGCAAATATTAAATATAATGGGAACATTTGTTTATTAAGTTAACCTTTTATGCCAACTGAACATGTTGACTACCTGTATGTCATAAGCATAACTTTTTTTTATTCTCCCTAAATCATAAACTGTAAAAGGATTCATTACTTAATAGAGCTGTCTGGGCTATTGGGGTAAGAAGCAAGACATGTCAAACTGGTCACTAAAGAATTACATCTTTAGCTACAGTAATGTACATGCTACATAAATTAAATCAAGAACTATAATTCCCAATATAGGAAAATTTGGGTTACTGATGCAAATACAGTTATTATTTACATTTGATAAATCATGCAGCAGAATATTCCCATGTAATTGGTTCATTCAATTCATTACATTTTTGTTTATTAAAATAGACCAAGGAATTTTCTTTTTCCAGCCTCTAGGTTGCTTTTGCAAAAATGACCAGTGTTGGAGTTTTAAAGCTTCTTATTGTGGAGCACAACACCTGTACAGTATGTGAAAAACAATCCTTACTTACCTCAACTTCCTTGTTCTTCTCTTTGTTTCTTCCCATTGAACTTCTTCCATTGCTAGCAGTCTCTTGTGCAGGGACTACAGAAATTTGCTGCACAGGCATGTTGTTGGTGCTGCAGGTAGCCTATACCTGATTGGATGCCTTTGGTTTTCACTCCCCCTTAGTAGCCCACCAGTATACTTGCTCATAGCCTTGCTTTTTCAAGCTTAGTTCTAAACAAAAAAAGGGGGAAATATTATTGAGAAAGGCTGCATAAAAGTGGATCTTCTAACAAAAAAAAGCAAAGGACACCAAATTTGCAGGGGAAAAAAAAGACACAATCCAGATAGTTTTGCAAAAGGATGGAACACAGCAAGTTCTAAGTCTGGACTGTCACTCGAACACCCTTTCACTCCCCTAAGAGCAGTGAGCAATTCAATTTCTATGGTACCTAATAGCTGTCATGGAAACCAAGGAAACCTGGGTCTCACAGGCCATTATTAGCAAGCGCATTCTCTAATGGCACAGGCTTCCACATTTGCAGCGGCTGCCACTTCTGCTTTTGTTTCCCAGTTGATTCCCCAGGAGGCCACTGAGCACCCTGAGACACTGCACCGTGCTGACTAGGTAAATAGACATAAGGCTGAAAGGCTTAGTGCCCTATTTCGGAGCCAAATCTCTTCCTTGAAAAGCGTAGATAGATTGGTGCCTTGTCGTTCCTGCGTCTAATCTAATCTGTTTAGCTCAAATGATCTGCCTTCAAGTAAGGAACAGCGGTGAGTGAATCAGGTGTAAAAAAAAGGAATACAAAACCCGGAAAAAACAAGCGTTGTGCTTTTCTGAGACTGGTATAAAACAGCAACCACTTGCTGTATCATGTATCTGTAAGACAAACAGCTGCAGCACAGGCAAACTCAACAGGCAGCAGAAGAACACAACAGAGTATCGAAAGATACAGTAGATATACACACTCACAATTTGCATGGGTTTCATATATACAGTATTCTACTAAAATGTAAGTGAATTATTGTTATCCCACATTCTCTTTCTTTTGTTTTAGCACAAGGATAAAAACGAAATATTAATTAGAAAATTAATGGTCAAACTACCATTAAAAAAAGTTGTGAACTTGTGGTTAATTGCAGGAGATGGCAACCCCCAGTATATGGATTTTTATAAATATGTTTGCTATGTTTATGTTATGCAAACAACACGTGAATATCCCTTTTAAAATAGATGCATTTTTTACAATACATTTGAAATAGAAGTGGGACATTTTGAGTGGTGTAATGTACTATTCCATCAGACTTATTATACTAAAAACTTTCATCAAAATGTACTAATTTTCTAATGGACTCTAGCCCTTTTTTCTCACAAACATTGTTCAGGATAATAGGACTGTGTGCTTGCACCCTTTGATTAATCTTGCTAAATGTATTATTTTCCCTTCTATTGAAGTAGACCAATTATTTAGAAGAATCCACTTCTGAAAGGATAATGTACATTTTTCAAACATGCAAAGCAACAAAATGATTTCAATGATTTCTAAGCTAACAAAATTATGTCAAATGCAGATCTTGGAACCTACATACAGCATTACAATGTACCCCCTTTCCCGAGCTCTTACGTTTACTCCTAGGGTTTCAAATACTGTATGTCAGGCCTGCACAACATATGGCCCCCGGGCCGCATGCGGCCCACCGGGGCACCCTGTGCGGCCCGTGATGGACCCCATCTCAACCCACCCCCCTTAAACCCCCCTATCAACCCACCCCAGTAAAAAAAATGCGAACAAAACCAAAATCGGACAAAAAAGGAAACAACACAAACAAAAAAGGAGAAGAAACAGGAAAAAAAAAGGAAAAGAGTAAGAAGGAAGAAGATCAATAAACGGAAAGAACAAAGGGGAAAAGAAAAAGGAACAAAACAAGCTTAAAACAAAAAAATAAGGAAAAAAAAGGAAAAAACACACAACAGGACAAAAAATAAAAGGAAAAAAACGGAAAAAAAAATACGGCAAAACCAGGAAAAACAAGTGAAGAAAAAGAAAACAGAAAAAGAAAAAAACAAAGTGCGTAAACAACAAAAAAACCAAATCTGCAACAACACTTACACCAAAACACTTCCACCCCATTACACGCCACCACCTATAAACAAAAACTAATAACCAATGGACACACACCAACAAAATTAAAAATAGACACCACAACACCCACAAACCTTACACTAACAACCACATTCAACCCCCCTTAACACATCACTTTCACCCCACCACCCCACTTTACACCTGCCCCCTTCATCCCCCTCCATCCATTCCACCCCCCCTTCACCCCTCTCCCCCCCTTCACCCCCCTTTTAACCCCCCTTCACCCACCTTCCACCCCCCCCAACCCCCATCCACGCCCCCAAACCCCATTCCACTGCCCCCTTCACCCCCTCCCCCCCTTCCACCCCCCCTTCACACCCTTCCACCCCCACCCCCCTTCCACCCCCACACCCCCCTCCCCCTTCTCCCCCCCCCACTTCCAGCCCCCCTTCACCCCCCAACACCCCCTTCCACCCCCCCTTCCACACCCCCTTCACTCCATCCACCCCCTTCACCCCCTTCCACCCCCCTCACCCCTTCCACCCCCGGGTCTGCGCTAGAGCGCGCTTCCCCCAACTTCTGCGCCGCCGACGCCACCTCTCTTGCCAACGCCACCAACAACGCCACCAACGCCAACATCATCAGGTAGGCATTTGGCAAGGGGGTTGTTCATTCATGCGGGGGGCTGCCGAAATGGAATGGGCTGTGGGGCTGCCGAAATGGAATGGGCTTTGTGGGCTGCTGTGAAATGACTGGGGGGGGCTGCTGACTTGGGGGTGGGGGGGGCTGGCTGACATGGGGTGCTGTCTTGGGGGGGCTTGCTGAAATGAAATGGGCTGGGGGGGGCTGATGAAATGGGCTGTGGGGCTGATGAAATGAAATGTGCTGGGGGGCGGATGAAATGACTTGGGGGATGCTGAAATTACTTGGGGGGATGCTGAAATGACTTGGGGGGGGGGTTGCCAGTGGGATGCTGACTTGGGGTTGGCTGCTGACATGGGATGCTGACTTGGGGGGGGGCTGTGACATGGATGGGCTGGGGGGGGTGCTGACATGAATTGGCGGGGGGGGCTGCTGACATGGAATGGGCTGGGGGGGCTGCTGAAATTAAATGGGCTGGGGGGGCTGATGAAATGGGCTGGGGGGCTGATGAAATGAAATGGGCTGGGGGGGCTGATGAAATGACTTGGGGGATGCAGAAATTACTTGGGGGGATGCTGAAATTACTTGGGGGGGGGCTGCTGACATGGGATGCGACTGGGCGGCTGTGACATGGGATGTGACTTGGGGGGGGGGCTGCTGATGGAATGGGCTGGGGGGGGCTGCTGACATGGAATTGGCTGGGGGGGCTGCTGACATGGAATGGGGCTGGGGGGTCTGCTGAAATTAAATAGGCTGGGGGGCTGCTGAAAATGACATGGGGGGCGGGTGCTGACTCGGGGGGGATGCTGAATTGAGGGGGGGGCTGCTGACATGGGATGCTGACTTGGGGGGGGGGCTGCTGACATGGTGATTAGGAAATTAGTTAATTTGAATTAAAGTATTTTAGTAATGTATTGTTTCAAGAAACATCGTAAATAAATGTGTTATTTAGAATAATAAATGCTGTTTTACCCGTGCGGCCTGACTCTGTTTTCCTGTGAGGTGCAAGGGGGGAGAGTGATGTGAGGGCCGGGGGGGGGGGGTGGGGGGGGGAGAGTGATGGGAGGGCAGGGAGGAGGTGTTTGATTGTGGAGGGGGGGAGGGGATTGTGTGTTTGAGTGGGGAGGGTGGGATTGTGTGTTTGATGTGGAGGGGGGGATTGTGGGTTTGATGGATGGGGGGGATGTGTGTGTTTGATGTGGAGGGGGGGGATTGTGTGGTGATGTGGACGGGGGTATGTGTGTGAGTGGGAGGGGGGGATTTTGTGTTGATGTGGAGGGGGGAGTATTGTGTGTTATATGTGGAGGGGGGTATTGTGTGTTTGATGTGGAGGGGAAGTATTGGTGTGGGTAAGGATGAGGAGAGATGAATGGGGAGTATCGTAAAGGTGATAGTGAGGGGTTCTGGGGAGAGGATGATGATGATATGATGATATGATGATGATGATGTATGATGATGATGATGATGATGATGATGATGATGATGATGGTGGTGATGGTGATGGTGATGGTGATGATGATTTTACCCGTGCGGCCCAATTTTTTTTTCCTTGGAGCAGTTCGGCCCTTCTCACTTTACGAGTTGTGCAGGCCTGCTGTATGTTGTACCCTGCATCACACAATGTTTTTGTCTAAATTTAAAAACAAAATAAGGCTTTTTATAAGAAGGCATTGGAGATGTGTAAAATATTCACCAAAGTAATTTAAAAGTTAGCCAAATCTAAGACAGGGAGAGAAAGAGGAACATATTTATATTCTAGGTGGAGAGATACCTGGGAAATAAGCAAGCCTATTTCCAAATTTAACTTAGCATTTACATGTATCTCAGGTGTGCTCACAGGTCTCTGTGGAATATATAAATGATTTTTTAGAGGTATATAAGTGACTAATTTCATGAAATTATAAACCCTGTGAGGTTTAGCAAAATGTGGAAGACAAAATTGGAACCACAGTCGGGAAACGTTTCTACGTTCATAGAAGCATTATGCTGTTGGCACCACTTTTTTCATTACTACTATTTATGAAACACATTATGAGGCAGTTCAACAAAGCTCCGTTATTGACTTAACAAGATGTTAACTTAAGACAACGTGTCATTATGTGCTAAAGAGTTTTTTCAGAGCTCACAAAGGCTGAGGACATGCTGCGGATGGCCACCCGCCCCTTACCTCCTGCCTCTCTGTCCCCGCTGCCTCCTTCCGACGAGGCTCACTACGCGCTGTGATGCGTCAGCTGCCAGGGGATGCAAGAGGATTGTGATCTGAGTGGTGACTCATCACGTGGTGCGCTGGTGAGCCTATCAGCGCCAGGGGCTGGAGCGTCAGAGCTTCCCCCACATCCAAAAGGTAGGGGGGGAAGTGTATGTGTGTATATGTGTTGTGTCTATTATGTGTGGGGGGGGGGGGTGGACGGACCTACGGACCGACCGGGGGCGGGGGGGACGAACGGACCGACCGGGAGGGGGGGGAGCAGCACTGAGAGCGAGCAGCAGAGGGCATGTGTGGGGACTCGCTGCACCCTCTTGCAGCTTGGGAGACCCCCGCTGCAGCCCTCCGCTCAAACCACACACCCCTCAAACCACGCCCCCCCTCAAACCACGCCCCGCTCCAGCTCCCTATGGACCGCAGGTAGTGGTCAATTGCCTCTCACGCGCTGCCAGCATGCAGTGCGGCGCGCTGACTGAGGCAGTGGGGCCTCGTCCTAACACTGTGTTAAGTGATGTTTTCAGCCATAACAAGCTTTTGTAAGAAGGAGCGTCTCAGGGATTAAAGACACTGACTCTCAACATTGAACTTGAATAGGGGGAACCTGGTTCAATTCTCATAGTCAGCTCCTTGTGATGTTGGACAAGTCATTTTATCTCCCTGTGCCTCAAGCACCAAAAATATAGATGGTGAGCTCTACAGGGCAGGGACTGTGTATGTAAATAAATCCCAGGTGTTGCGTACCATGCACTACAGTATATTGTAATCATGAAGCGCTTTGAGTCCTATTGGGAGAAAAGTGCTATATGAAATAAAGTTATTATTGTTGTTTTACTATAACGGCTGTTAGTGCTAATTATATGAAAATTATCAATGCCTATCCACAATAGCCTGTTAAAGTTAATGTGGGACTTAACACTGTTTTTTATAGGTCATATCTCGGCGTGCCACGCGTCATCGACGCGCGGTCACGCGTCATCGGGTGCCTGCGCCCCCTGCACGCACGTCCAGGGCTCCCCGAGGGAGCCCTGGTGTCCCGCGATGTGGGGGACGGCGGCAGGGGGTTCCGGGGGACCCGGCGGACCCGGCAGCGGGAGGTAGAAAGCCCCGATCGGAGGGCGCTCCTCCGTGTCTTCGGCGCGCGCCCGGCACCCTCTGGCGCGCGCCAGGTTACTGCTGCGGCCGAGAACGGGCAAATGCTCGAATAAACTCGGCCGCAGCAGTATACAGGTGCAGCCATGCATATTCTAACACTTGCCTTGAAAATCTGGGGCAATACCCCAGTAAAACTGTGAAATTTCTGTGACATTTATGCAGACAGACTAATGGCCCATCGGATTAACACAGCGGGGGTCCATGGAGGTCCCAGGTACCTACACTGAATATATGCAATAATTGTCCCATGGACTAGTGATACAATGGGATAAAGCGCTGAAGGGCTTAAATAAAGCATCGTTTTGTTTTTCTATATGTAAAGCCTATCTTTTTACCAGCAGCAAACTTCTATAGGGAGGAGCACGGTATTATGTACAGTTTCTGGAAAAAGAAAAGAGGTTCTCCAATTACCATGGAAGGATCAGACATATCTGCAGATCCCATGGAGGAAAATGGGGTCCGAGATGTCTTGTAGCCTAGAGGAGAATTCATCCCACAGATGACCGAATATCCAGAGGACCCAAGGCAGAAGTCATGTTCCCAAATAAGTGTGTCTGGTACTGACAGTGAGAAACCCTCAAATTATAACAGGGAAACGGAGCCGGAACCAATGAGTGACGATCCCTTGACCAGCCCTGAAGATGCCCTGGAAAATACCAGGCAGGACTCTGATATCCTCTGTAAACAATTGAAACAGGAGATAGAAGCTAATGCCAAGCTACAGAGTGATCTGTTATCAATCGCCTTTGACTGTGGGACAGTGATGAGCAGGGAGCATGGATTATGTAGTGACAGAGGACCGGATGACTGAGCTGAAGACAGCAAACAATATTGTTTCTGCCATGGTCAAGAAACAGACCCGCTCAGACAAAGTTATTGCTGACTTGCAGCAGAAACAGGAGAAGGTTAAAAAAAAGCACTATGTCTCAGTGTAGAGCTTTGACTATCTCAGATGGAGTCTCAGTCTCAGTGCAGAGCTCAGAGACTCTTGAAAGGAGGTTGACCACCTCAGTACGGACCTCAAAGTCTCTTGAACAGAGATTTGCAGTCTCCGTGCCGGGCTGGAAGTCTCCTAGAGTTTCACAGCCATGGTACCGAGCAAGAGATCTTCCAGAAAGATGGCCAAACACTCAAGTTTAAGGTGGATGTTTCTCGCCAGGAGGTCAACAGTATCCAGACACAGGTGGACATATGGCAGAATGAGGTTCAAACTTTCCGCATAGAACTGGATGCCTCACACCAAGCAGTCAGCAGTTGCCGCACAGAACTAGAAGTCTCTAAAGGAACTTCACAGTCTCATCGAGGAGCTGGACATCTCTCAAAAAGACATCCACAGGCTTAATATGGATCTTAAAGTCTCAGAAGGACCTTCAGATCCTCAACCTAGAGATAGAAGTCTCACGCCAGGAGACCGGAAGTCTGAACTCATAAGAGAGTAAATGGAAGGAGGAGTACAAGGAGGCCCTGAAAATTATAGAGACTATAAAAAGAGAAAATACCAGCCTGAAAGAGGTAAATTCTGATTTGACTGACCACGTCAGTGAAATGAATAGCAATCTTCATGAGCTAGAAAAAAAGGAATAGACTATTGGACTATGAAAAGTTTGAAGTATTGGAACAATTTAAAACCAGAGACAGAACATGAAACACAGACAGAGCTCAGTGCACATCCAGTGAAACTTATACATGGTACAGTGCCTAAATATATATGTATAGATATCTATTAAATAAAATGGTCTTTTAGTTTAACATTTTGGCCAAAGAGTTTTAAGCCCTTGAGCCACCACACGGCAGACCACATCTCAAGGGTACCTAACACTAATATAAATTCTTAATAACCTGTGCACTACCAGGAAGAATGATTTATAATAAATCTGTCAAAATTAGTTGCATAGTTCTAAGTCTGATTGAAGCTCTTATTAACCTGTAGATTAGACGAGATATGTGTTTACCTCGCTCAAGCCCCCAAAGAATAGAATGGTCGCTTGCTGCCTGGGAGTGAGTAGAGTATAACAAAAAGGTGTACAGAGTACACTGAAGATCCCAAATGATAGCGCACGGCAGACCTGAGTGGTATTAGATCATGGTCCAGAATGCGCGACTAAACAAACATTTAAAATGACTTTATTACAATTTATTAAATAAAACCGTAAATCTACAGTTAGAGAGAAACTAGCCTCTATCTGGAGAGTGTTAGGGACCAATAGGACCTAGGTGAAGAGCATAGAAGTGTAAAGCGCACCAGCACAAACGAAGCAGGAAGAACCCAAGACAAAAAAATGATTAAAAGGGCACTTTAATGTGGCAAAAGACCCATCCAATGCATTTCGAACGTCGCAGCGTTCTTTTTCAAGGATAAAACACAATGTGATAACATCCATTATATACCCTCTTACCTGTGGGCCATTTCGCGCCAAAAATCAGAACCTGATGACGTCATAACAGAGCGACTCAGTGCCGATCTCAAGTGCAAAGGAAGTACCAAAGGCAGTGTGGCCATCGTGGATGTGGGCAAACATAGGAACACATAAAACAAAGTTTATTGACATTCCAAGCAGAACAAAATACATTGCTGCTAACTACAAGCATATTTAAAGAAACGAAATAAAGTATATTAAACTAAACTAATGCTTTAATAAAGGTGACTTTAGATCAAGAAAAAAATGAACATGGTGATTAATAAACTAGCTGTGTTGCTAAGTTATATACAAAAAAAAATTAAAAATAAAAAACCTCTAGACATGATTAAAAAAATGTGACAAGAAAAAGATTTAAAGAACATATTACACATACATTCTGATAACACAGATTGTGTCCCTAAATCATAGGAACCAGGGAAATACAACCATTATAAAATATGAAGTTATCTAATCCACAAGATACATCAAGAAACAATTTAAGCTTACATATTAGCATAATATTTGCATGATAAGACATAGGTTCAAAGGTTTAATGATAAGAATATAATGTCCAATATAATGACAATTGTCTATTTAATCTGTATTACCAACTAATTACACCATAATACGTCTATCACAAAAATGTTTACACAAAATGTGTTAGTTGCCAGTCAATGTTCAAGCCCATAGGGAAGCGCGTTTGGGAGAGTGAAGATCCAATCGCCTCCCTACGGTCCAGAAGTTGATATGATCACCTCCTCTAGATTTAGAAATAACTGATTCAACTCCCAAAAAGGAAAAATTATTAATTCCTCCCTGACCACATTCAGTGAAATGTTTTGAGACTGGATGATTAGTGTCTCTCAATTTTATGAGCCTTAAAGCTGCTCTAACATCCTGACCTTAGGGCTCTATCTGCGTCCTCCCCCATACCTCTTGCCACACAACCACATGTTATTAGATAAATCACAATATGACTTTTACAATTTATAAAACTGCTCCTCTCTGTATGTAATGCATTTCAAAGCATTGCTAATGTGATTTGGGGTATCCCTTTCCAAAAATCTCCTTGTAAGTTCCTCAGACTTACATTAAATTTTCATTTCCATCACATTGAATTTCTGGATCTACAATTATTTGTAGACATAGACAAAAAATCCAAACGGATGTTTTATAGGAAGCAAAATGCCAGGAACACCTTTCTTAGGGCGGACAGCTGCCACCCCCTCCCATGTATAAGGCCATACCAAGGGGAACGTTCCTCCGTGAGAAGGAATTGTTCCACTATGAGTGGTTCCTTTCTCAGTCTGAGGAACTTACAAGGAGATTTTTTGGAAAGGGGATACCCCAAATCACATTTAGCAATTGCATTGAAAAATTGCATTACATACAGAGAGAGCATCATTGTTGCCCACACATCCGATTGGAGATTCTCGCCTTGCTAACAATGTTAAGACACTTGGTATTAAACAGGACTCACATGGACTGACAGAATTAAAAAACAAATGTCCTCTTTTTATTTCACAATTTAGTAAACAAAGTGGAAAAGTAAACTCTATAAATTTCAAAACATTGGAATGTCTTATCCA
Source organism: Ascaphus truei (assembly GCA_036426205.1). NCBI lineage: Eukaryota > Metazoa > Chordata > Amphibia > Anura > Ascaphidae > Ascaphus > Ascaphus truei. Next base: position 223,222,840 of record CM071567.1, on the reverse strand, counting down.
TGACCCTGTCCTTAAAAAATATGTGGATTCTGTCCTACTTTTGTATATCGTAGAGCGAGAACAATTGGATCTCATGTTTCACCAATTGAAACCAAATCTTCTGTTCAAAAAACCTTTTTCACTAGGGTTCCTTCAAATGTGGCTCTTGTAGTGCATGTAAACACATGAAGCCTGCCAAAAGTTTTTTCCAGTTTGCCTTGCCACCGCCACATGTGTGAATATATTACCAAATAAGGAATTTAAGATTAAAAGTTTATAAATTGTAAAAGTCAATTTGTGTTATCTAATACAATGTGGGTTTGTGGCAGAAGGTAGTGGGGGACGACTAGAGCCCTTAAGGTCAGGTGTTTAGAGCATTTAAGGCTCATAACAATTGAGAGACCTAATCATCCATTCTCAAAACATTTCACTGAATGTGTCGGAAGGAATTAATAATTTTTCCTTTTTTGGGATTGAATCAGTTATTTCTAAATCTGAGAGGTGATCATATCAACCTTCTGGACCGTAGGGAGGCGTATTGGATCTTCACTCTCCAAACGCGCTTCCCTATGGCTTGACATTGACTGGCAACTAACACATTTTTTGTAAACATTTTTGTGATAGACGTATTATGGTGTAATTGTTGGTAATACAGATTAAATAAACAATTGTCATTATATTGGACATTATATTCTTATCAATAACCTTTGAACCTATGCCTTATCATGCAAATTATGCTAATATGTAGCTTAAATTGTTCTTTGATGTATCTTGTGATAATACTTCATATTTTATAATGGTTGTATTTCCCTGGTTCCTATGATTTAGGCAACACAATCTGTGTTATGCATTATGTATGTGTAATATGTCTTATTTACTTTTCTTGCACTTTTTTTAATCATGTCTAGAGGTTTTTATTTTGAACTTTTTTTTTTGTATATACTTAGTTGCCCACGCTAGTTTTTTTAATCCACCTTGTTCATGTTTTTTCTTGATCTAATAGTACCCTTATTAAGCATTAGTTTAGTTTAATATAGCTTGTTTTTGTTTAAAATTGCTTGTCCAGTTAGCAGCAATGTATTTGTTCTGCTGAATGGTCAATAAGCTTTTTATTGTTGTTCCTATGTTTGCCCACATCCAAGATGGCCACACTGCCTTTGGTACTTCCTTTTGCCCTTAGATCGGCACTGAGTCGCTCTGTTATGACGTCATCAGGTTCTGATTTTTGGCGCGAATTGGCCCACAGGTAAGAGGGTATATAATGGATGTTATCACATTGTGTTTTATCCTTGAAAAAGAACGCTGCGACGTTCGAAATGCATTGGATGGGTCTTTTGCCACATTAAAGTGCCCTTTTAATCATTTTTTTGTCTTGGGTTCTTCCTGCTCCGTTTGTGCTTGTGCGCTTTTTGGTCTCCCTTTTCCCTGTATTGCATTGAGTAGCTGCTCAGCCTGCCTGCCTGCCCTACCAGGATGTGAGTATTTGCATATTTTTCAGGGGAACCTGCCAATGAGACTGATGGTGAGTGGGTTGCACCACACACCACCTGTCTTCAGGAGGATAGTACCCATTATATGACACAATAGGTACTATATCAATTGTTAGTACCCTGGTACAGTGGTCTGGCTTATTATCATTTTGAGATATACCTGCATTTGAGCGCTTCAGCTATTTTCCATAAGGCCTTATATATGGCCTATGTTCGTCACATTTTATGGGCAGATGGTACAGCTCCAATCCGATTTGATGCTGTATCATGTGCCCGCCTCTTTTTTTTCTTTTTTTATGATGTGACGTCATCTCCATGGGAGGTACGTTACATTCTTAAAACCACATGACATTACACCCAGTGGGATTGAAGACAATTCCATTGGTTGCTGTACCATGTGATAGGTTACATAAGTTCAAAAGGATGTGACATCACTTTAAGGGATGATGTCACATCTTTTTGAACTAATGTAACCTATGCATGCCATATACTGTATGAGGCCTTTACATCTCATATTACCTCAAGAAGCTGACTAGAGAAAATCCTGTTCTGGATTTACCATAGGGCTTTGGATTGACAGATGAAGAAAGAAGAGTAAAGAAAATAAGAGAATAATGACAGATGAAGAAAGAAGATGGTGATAGAAGATAAAAGAAAGATTTTATTTTACCTTATGCTGGTCTTCAAGGTGGATGGTGTTGGATTGCGGGTGATGATGTCGAGGTACGAGAATTTGCAGATACAACGGGATTCGGAGGGTGAAGACTTCTAAAGGCAAGAGAAAAAGTGAATGTATGTAAATGTCTTTTTTTCACCGAGTATTTTCATTGTATTTATTTTTTATGTTTGTGATTTCCCATTGACTGATAATTTATTAATCTGTGCCCCTATAGGGTACAGATAAATACGGTGACAGCCAATGCATTTTTTGGCAAATGCCTGTTTTGAATTGATTGCAATTTTTGATTAAATTGTTTGGAATTTGGATGGCTCGTTTTTAGTACATTTTGGGATTGGTTAGCTTTTTAAACGAATTAATTGTTTTGTTGGCTAGTGTTTAAATTTAATTAATTGTTTTGTTGGTTAATACTTTTATTTCTTAAATTGGGGCACTTAGGTAATTGTGTATATCTTTTATTATTTTGTATTTTTAGCCTTCATGCTTTTTTTTTTAGCGTGACCATCGACCGCTATTGTGGCTTATCATGCCCATATTATATGGGTATGATGTATCACTATGCCAATCAATGGGTAGAGGGTGAGTATAGTGGTCCAGGGGTGGGTGGTTAGGCCTCTCGGGTGGCTAGCGGGCTAACTCCTTAATTACTATAGCGATTATAAACCATTAATGTGATTAAGGGGTTAGGGGCCATTAGATTGTATTTGTTCATGTATTCTTGCATGGCATCGGAGGACAAGGACCTGCAGTATGCTAATGAGGATGCCCTTCATAATGGCAGAGGTAAGTAGAAAGATTTATTTACTTTATTTATGTTGGATGGCTAATGTTTTATTTTATAACGGGCAAATGCACTATTATCCATATCTGGATAATAGTTATTTTGCCCATTACTTTACTGTATGTGTTGGGGGAGTGGAGCAGGGTGTATTTATTTCAATGAATTTCACATTTATTTTTGCCACAGGATTGGTTCCGCCAGCAGCAGGAACCGCAGGGACCACCCAAGACCCCCAGACACTGCGGGGACCACCCGAGGGCCCCCAGACTCCACAGGGACAACCTGAGGAGACCTGCGTCCTCTGTTATCAATCATGTGGTGGTAGAGGAGGTGGGTATTCGTGTTTATTATGGGTAGCGTTGGTTGGTGAAGGGGGTATTTTGCCCTTGGTGGGTAGCGGGAAGGTTAAACCCCTTGATTGCCTTCGTGGTTAGCCGCTAAGGTAATGAAGTTGCCTGTAAATGCATTTTTATTGCATGGGATTCATGCCAGGTGTCTCCGGTGCTGATATTAAGGGATATCAGCTCCAGAAACTCCAAGCATCAAATCGATGCAGAAAAAAAAAATACAAGCATTTTTTTTTCTAAGTCTTGTATCACCACCTCTCAGCAGCTTCTCACCAGCCTCATGCCTTTTGCTGGCGTGAGGATTTGGGAGAAACTCGCCATTCTAGAGCCGCGATAACGTAATCGCAGCTACTAGAATTGCACGAGTTCCGAACCTGCCAATAAGTTGCTTTCACCGCTCACCTGGCGATCTTTTTTTGATTGCTGAATAATTTGGCGATTCATTCCTTTATCGCCCACTTATCGAGGCTTACAGAATCGCAGTAGGCATTTTGATCGATAAGTGCTTGATAAGTGGCTTACAGTATGAATGCTTATACCATAGGCCCCTTAGTGTCATCAGAAAAGATGGAGACTTTGCTCTCCATGCGAACCTCAAGGTCATTAATAAATAAGTTGAAAAGCAGGGGTCCCGGTGCTGATCCTTGAGGTACTCCACTCACGACCTTAGCCCAACCTGAAAATGTTCCATTTATTACAACTGTCTGTCCTTCAACCAGTTTTCAATCCAGGTGCAATTTTTTACAGATTTCAATTTGCTTTATTTTGTACACTAACTTCTTGTGTTGAACTGTATCAAAAGTCTTTGCAAAATCTAAGTAGACCACATCAACTTCCTACTTACCTCCCTCAAAGAAACTAATAAGGTTCGTTTGGCATAACGTATCCTTCATAAATCAATGTTACCCAAGTGTTCTTGGACTTCAATATTTGTTATTACGTCTACATTGTTTGATATTACCAAATACAGTATAGCCCCTCTCCTTGTTGGTTCAGCAATAATTTGGGTCATGTAATTGTCTTTAAGAACCCCCCCCCCCAAAAAAAAAAACAAGTTTCCTTTTGTTGTAATGCTAAATCTCAATGCTACAGTTTGTCTGGATAATTGAAAAATATATGTGAATATATGCGTATGTATTTATATAATGTAGTTAATATGTTTTTATAACAATCTTTTAAACCCAATGAAATTGGCTATTTCTTAAATATCATACATTGGTTCTCAGCAAAGATTTGGCATTCAACTAAAAGACTTCACTTCATTAAGCACTGAGTTGGAAGTGCTAAAAGCATGCAGAACCCGTCTCACAAGGGAAGATAAGCACTAAAAATAACCCTGAGTATTTTCTACAGCTTCTTCACTTTGTAAAGTTGAAAACAAAGCAATAGTGATTACACATGTTCAGTGTTAATATGTGATAGCTACGGTAGTGTAGAGGAGATAAAATTTAGCATGCAAGATTGTAGTAATCAAGTTTAATCATATGATCTCACTTCTGAATCTTGAATGGAATACCGGTTCCATTTATAAAGAGACAAAAACAGAAAGGCCAGTGCAACATTCAAAATGACACAACATATAGTACAATACTTCAGTGCTTATCTGCTCATGAGTAAGGGTCATTTAGCTAAACCCTTTGTCCCAAAGGTTATAAGCCTGCAGCCACTTCACGGCATGACCAATCTGCAGGTCCCAACACTTCTTGGCACAATTCTCATGTACCTTTTTTCTGCTGGGGGAGAAAGAACATACTGGGTCTGTGATCATGATAATAACTGCTAATTGGAAAGTGGGGCAGGACGAGCTTTAAACCATGGGGAGGAGGGCCACACCTCCTCACACCGTTTGTAAAGAGAAACTTTTTAAGTGGAAGCTTGATTAGAATTAACAGTGAATGATTGCAGAAGTTGCTTGTTGGCATACGTGATTGTTCTTGCTGCTTATATTTTAATGTTAATTATGTTCATATTTCAAAGATTTTGAAAACATGAATTATATCATACTGTGTCTATATTTATAGTATAAGTGTAAGAATAGAGTGAAGTATCATAAACATGATAAGTGACTCGGGTTCTTTCTTCAGGGTCTGTTTACAAATGAAACTCTGAAAACACTACTATTTATACGAGGAAAGGTATGTCGAACAAATATCTTTAAGCATACACTGAATCTTTAATTATTTCTAAGTAATAATTACAGTAGATAGTATGGTTTATACTTAAACATAAGTTTTGTTTTATGGTTATTACTGTGGTTTATACCTAGTCTTTTTTTTGGCTGTGAAATACAAAACAACATTATTGCGTGATGGAAGAATATCTTTATTATATTGTTTTGTCCTAATTTCCTTAGTCTTAAATACAATGCATAACTATATTGTAATGTAGCTTTTAAAATTTATTTTTTAATCTTTTTACGCCTTCACTGATTCAGTAGGTGTTTCAGACCAATGTTGGCCAGGTTCGCAAAGACAGAAAACATTGATTTTGCAGCTCATTGATGAGATTTGAGAAACCTTTACTCTTAGTAGGTTTTCATTATGCTACTGTAAAATGTATATTGAAATCCCTGTCACAAGATGTTATGTACAGTTATATGATTTACAATGTATTACCCTGAAGTTATGCTCTTTGGTATTCTGCCCTATGCCGCTTCTGCACTGATAACCAGGTAGTGCAGTCTGTCTGCAAACCTCAGGAGAAGCTTTTGATTGTACTAGTATAAAACCAAGCATAACACTTTGGTGGGCCAAGTGTGATGTCCTTAAAACCCAGAAGTAGCTTTCCACTGGGTGCTAAATTTGACATGCTCAGTAGGTTTCATGTCAGAAATACAGTGGCAGTTCTCAGCTCCAATACAAAGACAGATGGGGATATTCTAGTAACTGCGAGTTGTGCAGAAAGAGACCCATTCTGTAAGCATTTCTTGCATCTCCAAACTGTGCAGGATTTCTTTTTTTTTTTGTAAGATGTAGCCCTGGCTAGTTTTGGGCTATTTTTCTGTCCTCCTCCTGGCAGTAATTCCTAGTAAGGGTTGGTTGCCAGGAGTAATCATGGGTTTTCCCCACACATGCAGCTCAGTGAGTCAGAGAAGGTGGGCAATCAGGCCTGCTGTCCAATCAGTGACAGAGGGCTGTTCTCACTGGAACTGTTTTAGTGAGTTGCACTTCCTGATTTAGTCAGTCTGCCTCTACCGTGAGAGGGGCAAGGTTTACCCAACTAAGCTGTCAGGGCTCTGGCAGGCTTGAGGCCCTCCCTCCGGGGAACGGTGTGGGAAACCTATACCTCATCCCACAAGGGGATAAGGGAAGAGCAAGGACCACTCTCGGTGCCCTTTGACTGGGAGTGGATCCAGGGACATCCTGAGAGTGAAGACCCTTCTATTGCTCTCTACCTGTGGCTGCTGAAAAAGGAACCCAAATAAAGTATCCTGAGTTTTATAATAATACCTCCTGCCTAAGAGTGAAGTCTATTGGGAGGAGGGGGATGTTATTCTTCTGCAGAGACTTTACCCCATACAGCTGGGGGCTGCACGAGATGGATGCGCTGCACCTGTGAATAGAATTCGGGCAAGACCCCAGAAGCCTGTCCTGTTATTCCCCTATAACATTGTGCGGGAGACCCAGGGCCCCCTGTTACCTGCAGATATGCACCACACAAAACCATGTAACCGGAGTATGTTTCCCACAGAGATGCCCTATGTGAGATTGGGTGGGGGAAACAGGGTTACATATGGAGGCACTGCTGAGATTAATCAGGACAGGCTTTCAGCGTAGCAAAACTGGAAGAGTAAGATGTATACTTCCAGAGCAAGTGTTGAAGAAAGAGGGAGTCTAGGTGTAGTCAGCAGGTCCCTGAACCTCACAAAGTACGACCTAAGACTGACCTAAAAGAGGTGAACAGAGTTGGCAGCTGAGCTATAGCTGTTCTAGTTCCCTGAGGTGAGTGATCGTAGGATGCCTGAAGGAAGTATACTGGGTAATGTGGGTCAGCAACTTCTGGAGAGGGTCTGTGGCACTGGCAGCTAACACGAGGTGACGCCCGTGCTGCGAGGGAGAAGCCCCCCAAAAGCACTTCTAGCCAGTAGCCAGCCTATCACCACAGAGCACTTGACTGGACTGTCATCGTGTGCAGTATACAGAGAAAGAGTTTTGCCTAGCCTGAGGTATGCTGATTATCACTGGTTAGAAGCGGAAATGGAGTGCAGTGGTCACGAAGAGCGAGTCCCCCTATAAGCAGTGAGGGTTGCGCTACAGTGAACACCGTGGGTTCAACTAAGAGGGCGGCTGCTGTATGTGATAGTGCCCCGCGCGGCGCTAAGAAGTTAAAATGGAGGCTCCCGCCGGGTCTGAATGGCACACGTGCTGCGTGCATTCAGGCTGCAAGAAAGCTGTGTGCAAAGATTTGGCCCACTTCCTAACAGGCCCAGCATACTAAATTATTCTGCGGGTACGAGTCGTCGTCATCATCGTATGGCCTGAAGGGACACTTTTGTAAGATTACGTACATTGCAAAACAAACATTTCACGTCGGCCATTTTAAAATCCTATTTTTTTTTTTCCCCACACCCGACAGGGCAGATTTTACACAACACGCGAGTTGGACTTGATTTAAAATTTCTGAACCTTCTTGGTTCTTCTTAGTGCAACATCTTTGCAGTAATCCATTTTCACTTTCTTTTATACCTGACAGGGCAACCTTTACACACAGCACTTGTTAGCTGCACATTCACTCACATCAGCAAAAGGCATTAGCTTTACACAGCAATCCTTTAATAACCGCCGTCAAACTTTACACTCAGCACTGCCTAGCTGTAAATTCACTTGCTTCAGCAAAATAAAAAAAACATTTCTGCTTGAGTTCTGTGTCTTAACATATCTTCATCTACTGACTTCTGTGTACTATTGCATCCATACATCACATTCACTGTGTATGCTGTAAGCACAACTCGTCATACACAGTGGGACAGGCCTTGCTTGCTTTTTACTTCAGTTGGGTGGCCATCCCTGCTTTTATCTTCAAACCCACAGGTTCCGCTGCTCGGTGCCTTGTGGACTGCCCGCATTAAACTCCACCATATTGTGATGCCAACACCACGTTGCAGTCTCTTTTGTCCCAAATCAAGGCCGGAAACACTGTATCTTCTAAGCAGGGGTTTATTTACAGGGATTAAATCATACAACAGGCCCACCGTCCCTTTAAGAAAACTAAATAATAAAATAAAATCCTATTCCCGTTAGGGAAACTAACTGACTTTTCTTCAACCCTTTCTAAAGACCGCTGGCCAACAATAATGGTTCCCAGCTAAGACAATCTATACAGTCTTTGCACATAGGGTTTTTGCTTATCTGTTTGTATGTCCTCTGGAGCAGACGTCACTGCTTCAGCACAGGCCTTGTCCTCCTTTCCTTCTCAAGGGAGCTCGGTCCCACATCAGCCCAGAGAAACTCCCCTTGTAGGTTCCTCTGTACCAGCTTCCGCAGCTGGGGAGCAATTGTATCTCCCCCCATCTCTGGGGAAAACAGCCTCTCTGCATAGCAGTTTCAGTCTGTCTTTTAAACCACTTCCTTTTTAAGTTCATTCAGAGCAGGCATGGTTAGCTTCAGCTGCTGCTTTTCTCCAGGGAAGATTTAACTCTATGTGCAGCAAAAGTCCTATAGCTGCCCTATTCAGCCTCTAGAGGACAGTGATGGTCCATATATATATATAGTGGTCGACAAATCACCCAAAAATCTACTCGCCGAACAAAAAATCTACTCGCCACCTAGTCCCGCCCCAACCCCGCACTAGCCCCGCCCCCAACCCCGCCCTAGTCCCGCTTTAAAAAAATCGAATAAAATAAATTGAATAAATTCCTAGAAAGAACAACATTCGTTTTTGACATAAGTTTATTTATTGTATTACATTATACTACAATTAGTCCTTGTTACGTGTGTGTATGTGTGTGTGTATGTGTAATCTTACCTGATCCGCAGTCCAGGTACCTCATTCCCACAATGTTATACAATATGTTGGAGGTGAGGTGTTTCTTACCTGTCTTCTGGGTTAGGGGGGACAGACACACACACTAACAAACACACACACTGACAGACACACACACACTCTGACAGACAAACAGACACACACACACACTCTGAGAGACACACACACACACACACTCTGACAGACACATACACACACTGACAGACACACACACACACACACACACACACTCTGACAGACACACAGACACACACACACACACACACACACACACACACAAACACTCTGACAGACACATACACACACTGACAGACGCACACACACGCACACACACACTCTGACAGACACATACACACACACACACACTCTGACAGACACACAGACACACAGACACACAGACACACACACACACACAAACACTCTGACAGACACATACACACACTGACAGAAACACACACACTACCAGAAACGGCGCCGGGAGTCCCGCTCACCATCGGAGGTATGTTGGAGTCATCGGGGGCTGCGGGCTACATCGGGAGCTTGCAGGAGACATCGGAGGTTTGAGGGGGCCTGCGGGGGCATACGGCGGCCAATGGGGGTATGCGGGGGCCTGCGGCGGCAATTGGGGGTATGCGGTGACCATTGGGGGTATGTGGGGGCCTGCGGGGGCCATTGGGGGTAAGCGGGAGGCATTGGGAGGTATGCGGGGGCCATTGGGGGTAAGAGGGGGGCATTGAGAGGTATGCGGGGGCCATTGGGGATATGCGGGGGCCATTGGGGATATGAGGGGGCCTGCGGGGGCATACAGCGGCCAATGGGGGTATGCAGGGGCCTGAGGCGGCAATTGGGTATATGCGGTATATATACACAGTACATGCATACATTTAGAAAGACACTTAATATTATATTTTTATTCTACTGAGGTATTTTTGTTTTCAGTATTTTCATACCTTTTGGCATTAACACACTCATTTGACCCTCTTAAAGATGAATGGTGGCAGCTTTCTCTAAAAAGTATTAGCATCTCTGTATTCAATATAATTTCAATCCTTTCAAGTATGGTAGTTGTCTGACTCAAGCACTGTGTGATTGTGTTTTTAATAGTTCCCTAATTATTGACCAATTAGACATTTACTTAAAGTAATCTACATGTGCATAGAGAGCTTTTCAAGGATTTCCATGTTTTAGGTGGAATATTTTCTTTCAATTGCTCGCGTTTGAATTAAAATGTCCACTGGCCTCTGGCATCAATCCTGGGCAGAAAAAAATATAAATGTTTATATGTGGAGGCACAGCGGGTGGGTGGGTTGTGATTGGTGGTTAATACATATTGTAATGTTTATTGGGGGCAGCCATCAATAAACCTGCTATTGTGCCTTAACCCCTTCATTGCCTTAGCGGCTATCCTATAAGGTAATGAAGCTGCTTTAATGTCATTTTTATTTATAGTGTGCTGGAGCAGGGGGTCTCCTGAGCTGAACCGCTTTGGTTTCTGCTTCAGGGACCCCCTGCTTCCCAAGTTACAGTCCCCAGTATGGGGCATTGGGTGCCGGTATCATGAAGCAGTGGGTCCCCAGACCTCAAATCAATGAGGTTCTGCTCTTGAGACCCCCTGCTACAATACACTAGTATTAAATTTCATATTAAAAATGTTTGATCTCTGGCAAGATTTGCGCAGTGAGAGGTGGCTCTCTCTCTGCAACAGAAAGAAATCGCTGGGCTGCTTAAATTTCCAGTTTGGCAATTGTTGCTATCACAGGTATTTAGGTATTCTGGGCTTTCTGCATACCGTGATAGCAACGCTGTCAAAACTGGCAATTTAAGCAGCCCTGTGATTTTTTTTTCTGCGTTTAGTGCATAGGCCCCATTGTCGGATGCAAAAGCACTGATTTTATCACTGCTTTGTTAATAGGCCCCTATGCAAGTGTTCGTTTTTAAGTGCTTTTACATATAAAATAATTTTTTGTATGATTCACACTATGGGGCCTATGCAGAGAGCAGCGCTATTTCGAAATTCGCCATTTTTTGGAGAAAATCGCGCAGAAAGCAGCAGAAAATGGCGAGTTCCGAAAAACGCGCCAATTTTTCTTTTCTATTTGTAAAACTCGCCTCTCGGCTGGCGAGAACCTCAATCTCGCCAGTTTTAAAAATATCCGTATGCAGAGAGGCGCGAACGGCATCTAGCGGCTGTTCGCGCCAATAAAATGGCGCGATTGTCTCCTTTTTGCCTCGCCAGAAAAAACTGGCAAGAAGCTGCCGCTCGCGGCCATTGCAAAGGGAAAAAAAAGGCGCGAATTTGTTTTTACACGTTTCTGAAGCGCGCATCTCGCCAATTTAAACTCGCCACACGCATCCATGTTAAACATAGCTGAATTCGCACTTTTCTGCATATGGAGAATAAAACTCTCCAAAAAAGCTACTTTTTAATAAATTCGCCAATTTTAAAATTCGCTGCTCTCTGCATAGGCCCCATTGTTTTTTTTCTCTTTAAGCTGAGACTTTTACATACACATCACTACGAGAAGCAAGGAGTTTGAAAATACCGGACTTGTGGGCGACGATCGGATTTGAGATTCCTTTAACCCTTTTGTGTATTTGCCACAGTTTTGGAAGTGCCTATTTTGACTTGCAAGAATGTGAGTGCCCCCTTCAGAGGTTATTATTGGTAGTCAATACCTAGTTGAGAATATATTAGACTATAGTGTTTTCTATTTTTGTGGTTAAATCTGTGCTCCCCAATTCCTGAAGACTAACCCTTAATACTCTAATCTTAAACCCTCCCCCTAAAAATTGTAACCTTAACCCCTAACCCTAGAAATCCTAACCTTAAATACCATTAACCGTAATCCCTATCTCAGGAGAAAAATGACCACAGCTAAATGGGCTTAGACAACTGTCCCTCTGCAGCTGAATGGCCAGTGCAAAACGTCCACAGTGAAATGGCCTCGACAAAACCTTCATGGCTAATTGTTCCTTTCTGAGGACCACTAGGTGCCAGACGCCATGATGTGCTGGCACCCAAAGTGTAAAATGTTGGACCATGTTCATTTTCTGGGATATGGCCTTAAATTGCTGCTTTCATATTCTTGTACATGCATCTTTGCTCTATTCAAGACAATAGTTATCGTAAAATAAACTGTTGTAATCTTTTTTAGGCTTAGTTAAAATTAATTGTTGTAGTTTTATTTCTGTTTAGAATTTAGTGCAAGTAGTTGTCCTGATGTAATATAATTGGAATGGAAGTATCCTATTATTTAAGCTAAGACTGAGGAAATTGAGGAACATTTTCTGCTGTGTATAATATAATCATGACAATAGAATCATGATATTTACTTTTTATTGCATCATTTATATTTACTGTACTTTCACCAAGCTAGGAATGTTTACCAGACACTGCATTCCTGTTTCCAGGGCAATGTTGATAGAAAACATAAGATCTCCTCTTAAAATTATAGACATTTCTATAACATTGTTAATTACAATATTTTTTACAACTGGATCAATTATTGAGTAAGAGCTAAGGGTTGAATACATATTAATTTACATCTCATATGACACAACAACTGCAAACAAAAAAACATGTAGGTAAATACTACTGTATATCAACAGGAATTTAAAGCACTGTACGCTTACATTTAGATCAAAATGTAAATGAAGTCAAGTGAGCATTTTACACATTCAATATTCAATATTCAATTTATACTGTACTTTTTTGTTTTTGCTTAAAGACATCTATTCCCCCTTATCCTGTCAATCTCTTTAATCTTTTATGTTCTTCCATGAACCAACAAAGCAAGAAATACTGCTACAGTAGGTTTGTAAAACTGTGCCAGAATGTCTCAGGGGGTGAAAAAATATCTTAATAAAGCTAGAAAAGTCAAGATAACAATGTAAAGAGCACTGTAACAGGGGGCCTTCCCTGTTTATGTATTTTAACAGGGAAAAATGTGTGGAGAGCTTGAGCCCAGCACTGAGAAGTTTAATTCAGAAAAGAATGTACTAATTGACCTGCTCAGCTGGCTCGTTAGCTCTTTTAAAAAGTGGGGGGGTTATTTGAGCGCACTGTCCCTCCAAGAGCTCTCCCACGGCTATTCCAATCTTCCCTGCAACTCCTAGTCTCCCGTGATCAGCGGGGCATACTCAGCACATATAAACACAAAAATAGGAGCGCATGGAAAAGAGAGCCAGAAAACCGGAATTAGTGCACAATTCTTTATATTAAAAAACACATACACATCGACAAATTATTACAGATTTAATGTAGTGAAAAATAAAAACACCACATACATAACGATCAAAATGTGTCAATTGAATGAAATCCAAAACATCCACAGAGAACAGGGTATAAATACCCAACCAACCATAGGAAGACACCCCAGTTGTTAAAAGGTAAAGAACACTCGACAAGCAAGTTGGTAGTAAATCAGACCTTGTGTCTCTATAAGTCTCCTAGGAGCGTCCTCGTGGTGTCCTGGAGCAGCAACCCGGAAGTCCGTCGTCACTGCGTATGACGTCACCACCTACGCGTTTCGTGTCAAATGACACTTCCGCAGGGCATAGTCATATGGTAGTATGGTGATACTTATATACCTCAGTGGATAGATGTCTCAACCAATAACAAACCACTTATAATGATTGATAATACAACCTTCCAATCAGAACTTAATAAAGAAAAAACTTTATGAAAAACGGAGATCAACATTAAACACACACAATAAAGGGCTACACCACAATAAAACAAATAATATGAACAAAGATTTAAATACATTTAACAAAACAGATTTATCAAAATAAATGATAATTGCAAGAGATGGTGGATAAAGATGTATCCTAAACATCGCAGCTTGCAAGGCAAAACATTAGGGTCGGAGCAATTCTCGCAGGACCCATAATATTGTTTACTAAAAAATACTAAATTAGTAAAAAATACTCATAAACATTGCTATAATTCATCATAGAAATAATTAACCCTATAAATGGTTTATAAACAATGTATATACACAAAGACATATAAATAGTGATTGTATACACAAAAACATATGTAAATAATATGTGGTAAATAAATAAATAAGCTAGGGATGAGATATTAGAAAATAGAATATTAATATACAGTATCCCATCGCAGCTAGCTTAAAAAGAACCCTGGTCTGAGAAATACTTGCAGGACCTAGGGTACTATAAATTTATAGATCAAAACCCATACTAAGTACTCATAACATTATTATTAATTGGTTAAAAATGAAATGAAAAAATAGAAGAGTAAGGGTAATTGAATGCAATACATAACCATCAATATATTAATGAATAAGTATAACCAAACATACACATATTCACATACAGTTCCCCACAATATAAAATGAAATAAAAATAGAATAAAAGTAGGGAAATTAAGTCATATATGATGTTGGTCAAAAAATAAGGGATAAATCGACAGTTAGTAAGGGATCTAAGAGCTGGAAACCCAAAGTTGAAGGTCGTTTAAAAAATGGTGCCAGTTCTATAAGCTCATTAAGTCCTCCGGGGATTTACTACCCAAAGTGTAGATCCAAAATTGCTCCCTCCGGAGAAGGGAATTATCCCTATCCCCTCGCCTTGGGTCTCTAGTGATCACCTCAATACCCCTAAAGTGAAATCTGTCCACTTTCCCATCATGATGGGTTAAAAAATGTTGGGCTAAATTATGAATAGTTTTGCCTCTATCCAAATTCAATTGCGCATTTTTTATTCCATTAATGTGCTCACAAATACATACTTTTAGAGCTCTACTTGTTTTCCCAACATATAAAAGTTTACATGGACAGTCAATTACATAGATAACAAAGGTGGTTAAACAATTAATAAATTGGTTAACGTTGTAGATTTCACCCGTTTTATTGTCACTAATTCCTTTGTCATTTCTCATATACTGTATTTGCAAATCACACATCTGCCACATGTGTAGTTTCCAAAAGGTTTGACTAAGAAGTTACCAGTCTAAGGTGCATTAGCATTAGCCTTTTTCAAAACACTTGGCGCCAGACAGTTTTTAATATTTTTAGTTCATCTGAACGCTATTTTTGGATTTGGGGGTAATGTATTTCCTATAATGGGATCCATTTTCAGGATATCCCAATGTTTTTTGAGAATACCTCTCACTTTATTTTCTTGTCTGCAAAACCCAGTGATAAATATTGGAATATCACGATAAACATTTTTCTCTTTAAAAGTAATTCCTCTAGATGTGGGAATAAGTAAATCTTTTCTTAAAGTTTCTCTACCCTTCTTGATAAGTTTTTCATCATATCCTTTATCAATGAACCTGGTAGCCAGACTTTGTGTCTGTGTATCGAAATCTGTAATCTGGGAGCAATTTCTACGGACACGTAATACCTGGCTACAAGGGATGTTATCTAGCCATAACTTAGAATGATTGCTATTATGGTCTAAGTAGGAATTTACATCCTCAGATTTGAAAAATGTTTTTGTATTGATATGATTATCTTGAATCAACATTTTAAGATCCAAGAAATTGATTTCTTGGCTGTTATTGTCACCAGTAAGGATAAGATTTCTATCATTGGTATTTAAATACTTAATGAACAAATCAAGATCGTCATGTGTTCCAGACCATACAATCAAAATATCATCAATGTATCGTCTGTAGTACTTAAGATGTTGTTTATAAACATTGTTATTCCAAATGACATTGAGTTCCCATTTTCCCAAGAAAAGACCAGCATAGTTGGGAGCAAAGCGGGTCCCCATGGCTGTCCCAGTGGTCTGGAGATAGAAGTGACCTTCAAAGGAAAAATAATTGTGACAGAGTATAAAATTAATACTATCTAAAATAAATTGTTGTTGAACAGTGGATAAAGAATTATCAAAATCTAAAAAATAAGTGATGGCCTCTAAACCTTGTGCGTGCCGTATAAAAAAACATGTAGGTAAATACTACTGTATATCAACAGGATTTTAAAGCACTGTACGTTTACATTTAGATCAAAATGTAAATGAAGTCAAGTGAGCATTTTACACATTCAATATTCAATATTCAATATTCAATTTATACTGTACTTTTTTGTTTTTGCTTAAAGACATCTATTCCCCCTTATCCTGTCAATCTCTTTAATCTTCTATGTTCTTCCATGAACCAACAAAGCAAGAAATACTGCTACAGTAGGTTTGTAAAACTGTGCCAGAATTTCTCAGGGGGTGAAAAAACATCTTAATAAAGCTAGAAAAGTCAAGATAACGATTTAAAGAGCACTGCAACAGGGGGCCTTCCCTGTTTATGTAGTTTTGCAGGAAAACCTGTGTGGAGAGCTTGAGCCCAGCACTGAGAAGGTTAATTCAGAAAAGAATGTCCTAATTGACCTGCTCAGCTGGCTCGTTAGCTCCATTAAAAAGCCCTAGACAGCTGAAGGGATCACAGGGGAACTGAATCTGGCCATGAAGCAACGGGACACTGGACCCCTAAGGAGAGAAACCCTGTACAATGACTTGCAGAACCCTAACCAGCAGAAGGTAATTACTGTATGTTGCCTAGTTTTGTTGTTTGAAAGGGGCCTAGCCACTCAACCGTTAGATAGGGTGTATGGGTAAGAGCTCCAAACAGAACTTAGGTGTTTTTTTGTTGCTAGCAATAAGCTGTTTGTTTTAAAAATTGTGGTGAATAAAAAGCGTATTTTTATTTTTTCTTAAAACCTCTCATTGTCTGAAAACATCTCCTACAAACTTATTGTATCTCCAACAAGATTTGACGGGAGTCCACTGTTTAAGGGCTGTGATGGAGACCATTGAATCGAGTGCTGGTGCACCTTTTTAGAAAGTGCTCTGTTCAACTGCAACAGCAACTTGACAAGTTTAATGTAAATTAAATCTGACAAGGCATCTTCACACTTTTTTTTTTAAATTATTATTATATTTATAACAAATCTACGTAAGTACCAGCACTCACTGTCTAATAGCTAAATGATGAAAACAGTTGTAATGCAGAATAAACATTTAATAATAAAACGAACCAGAAATAAATCAAATGTGTTTGCAGAAACCAGTATCACAAATGGGCATGTCACAAAGTGAGGGGTGGGGGGGGGGGGGGAAGGAAAAGGGGAAAAAACATGAAATCTAAAGGAATATACACAAAAAACGGTGAACGGAAAGTATGCTAGGGGGGCGACGTTTTGAGGGACTACCTCTTCATCTGGCCCATTCCCCCTGGTCCAAAAGGTCCCAGAGGTACTTCCTAAGCCTCCCTTCCCCTATAACTGGTCAAATCAGACACCCCTGAAAATAGATAGCAAACATACAGTATAGGCTAAATACAGCTAAACAGCTAATAGCAGGGCAGCAAGAATCCAATAAAGTAAATGCCAGTAGTTCAAGTACCACAAGAAACTGTGGGCAATGGTACAGTAAAGGCTGAACACAGCTTGCAAGAAAGCAGCTTGCAAAGAAGCACCAGGAGTCCACAACAGTCAATGAAAGGTTAATGGGAATAGCAAATGAAAACAGTAATCAACCCCTCTGTGGCTCTGCTCCTTGTGCTCGTGTGGCACTCCCTTTTTTTCACTGTGGGAACTATGTAACCATAGTGATTAATCATCTTTGATACTGTATTACTCATGCTTGGTTTACAATATTGTAATTGTGTTACTCTTGGGTTTATTTATATGATTTTTTGTTCTATCTAGTCAGGCAGGCTCTTCAGTCAGCTGGTTGTGTTTTTTCATTATTTTTTTGATTTAATAAATTACTATCATTATTTTGCATATATTTGTCTGAGTGCTTTTTAGAGGTTTTCTTTTTTGTGTTTATATATTTACTTCTTTCCTCTAGCACCGCCTAGCAGTTAATCTGTTTTCTGTGATTTCTTTTCAGACACTTTTTCTGGTTAAGATAGGTTTAGACATTGCACATATTTATTGATAGTTGACGCGGTATTCACTTTCTGTGTATGATATATATATATATATATATATATATATATATATATATATATAGTATATATATATATATATATATATATATATATATATATATATCTGTGTCTTTGAATAAAGTTTTAGGTCATTTATTGACAAGTTTAATGTATTAAATAAACAGCCACTAGTTAGTTCTTGCAAAATTAGTATTATTATCATCATCATCATCATCATCACAATGGGGCTTATTCACAAAGCGGTGATAAGTGGTTTAATGGGCAATAAGTGCCCTTATAGCGTGATACTGCCTGATCTGCTATTCACAAAGCAGTGATAACAGTGCAGTATTGCGCTATAATGGCTTTTTAACGCCAATTAACAGCCAGAGGCAAAAAAGTCATCCGATATTCCAAAAAAAGGCAAAAGATCTTTTTTTGCCAGTAATAGCTATTCACAAAGCAGTGATAATCTTATCGGCCTATAAAATCTCTCAATATTTTGGCAATATATATATATATATATATATATTTGTAAATCAAAATGGTCAGTGCTTTTTTGTGCACTGTTATAAATGATGCCAATGATTTATATACATTCTATTTCTATCTTGGGTGTTATTTGTTATGCTTTCAAAGGAAAATCTTTCAGCAGCAGAAAGTAACTGAAATAGTATTCATAACAAAATCGCGTATACATAAAAAGAATGATTGAGTGTTCAGCAAAGTCTTGGATGTTTGAATAGCTACCATCTGTATACAGTCTGACGGTATACAGACATTACTAAAGGCAAGTTGGGTGTAGTTGTTTTAATGTACAGTAAAGATGCATAGTTTTACTGAAATCATTTTTTCTGTAGACATACTGTATTGTACAATCTGTTTTAGGACAGGGATGGAAATATTCCAGAGCAGGGAAACTCACAAGGCTAACAAAGCAGTCAGGAACAAGACAAGGTCTACGTTGAATTGACTTCAAGCAGGCAGCTGGTTTAAATATCCTGCAGCTGCAGATGTAGCAGATGTTACCCCTGGTAATGCAAACTAATGCACAACATAATGCGTTAAAACATGTGTGTTATCTCCTAACTATTCTTTTCAATAGCACCACTGTTAAATAATGTGACAGTATTAACACCTCGTTATCAAATCATTTCCTAAGATAGCTGCAGGTTAACTACTCTAATACAACAATGTAAAATAATATATCTTTTACTCACATACTGACAATTGCATACAGCAAAAATGGAAATCACTAGCATATGGTTAGAATGGCTCATTCGTTACCACAAATGTATGTGTATCTTGTAGCATAATTACTGTCAATGTTAGACGAACAATATACAGTACCTCTATTCACAACTTGATAAACGTGGTTTTTGCAATGATTTTCTAAGTAGTGATGCCTCCAGCAGAAGAGCAATGAATTGGATTTGAAAACATTGTATATCAAAGCAATAAGATGCAATGCAGAGATAATGACAAAGCACGCAATCTCTCATTTACACCGAAAGCAGCATGATTCTTGAGATGCCGTGTATTTTAATGCACTTTGTCACTCCATTGACAGCCTAAATTATAATTTAACAATGTTTACAATCTGTGCACTAGACGGCATGTAATGCTTAGGGCAGTGGGTGTTTATGTAAATAATTCAAAAATCTTTTCTGCTCAGGAGTAAAATCGAAATTCTGTGTCTTTGAATAGAGTTTTAGGTCATTTAATTGACAAGTTTATTGTATTAAATAAAAGGACACTAGTTTGTTCTTGCAAAATTAGTATTATTATCACCATCATCATCATCATCACAATGGGGCTTATTCACAAAGCGGTGATAAGTGGTTTAATGGGCAATAAGTGCCCTTATAGCGTGATACTGCCTGATCTGCTATTCACAAAGCAGTGATAACAGTGCAGTATTGCGCTAAAATGGCTTTTTAACGCCGATTAACAGCCAGAGGCAAAAAAGTAATCCGATATTCCAAAAAAAGGCAAAAGCTCTTTTATTTGCCAGTAATAGCTATTCACAAAGCAGTGATAATCTTATCTGCCTATAAAATCTCTCAATATTTTGGCAACAGCTAAATGCTGGTGCTAAAAAGAGAGATAAATAAAAGCTTGCTTTTTATGGGGGTTTTTTGCACAGGATTGAGACTGGAGGGGGTGTCCGGGGGCCCCACGCGTGTCCGGGGTCCTCGAGTGGTCCGAAGAGAGACAACACATCCTTTCCAAAAATTGACCCAGTTTATTACAACCAATCAGATTTTGAGATGTATATCCCCAATCTGATTGGTTGAAGTAACATGTGACGGCAGCATTCTTGGTTTTGGTGACGTCACCTTAAAGGGAAAGGAAGCAGAGCCTTTCTGATTGGCTGGTTTCACTCCCTTTACATGACATTACATAAAAAAAAAACTGTCACATGGTTATCCCAGCCAATCAGATTGCTTGGAACCATTTGTCATTCAAATGGGACGTCACAGGTCTTACTGTATAAATATATGTCCTGCTTGTTTCTCCAGCTCCACTCAACAAAAGTGCGGACATCAATCGTTATGTTTGGAAGATATAATCAATATACATCCCATTTAGTTCAAAGCAACTCTTCATGTTATTCACACCTGTATCTTCACAGGAATATGCTAGACATAATTCTGATGTTTCTTTGCATTTTGGCACCTGTCTGGCTGATGGCATAGTGTATGTCATTGTCTATGGAGGACCCCGTGCAGGCCATATGTGTATGTTTGAAAACAGGTGCCCGTGGTAGTATATGTCTTACAAAGCAACATTGTTTTATGGCCTTGGACACTCAAGACATTATCAAAATTGTGGTTATTTTCGTTTTATGTAACTAAATAGGAAATGTTGATGCGTCAATGTGTGCCTACTGTACACATTTACTTCGAGTTATTCCTTGGGGCAGGCAAGGCCACTGCTTATAAACGACTCGAATGCACCATCAAATATCTGTTTTTGTTGTGTTTTTTTCAGCAATTAATAAAAGAGCAGATAAGAAAGCCATTGTATCAAATATATGACTATCATTCGCAATTATGAATACTTCAAATATTCATTTAACCATCGTGGGTGGCAGAATTATGTTTGCTTTATTCACACACCGACATACCCAGGGTGTGACAAGGTTTTTGGTCAGTACACCCATATTTTCTTGGTATGTTTGATGGCAATATAAGGAAAAGAAACGGGACCGAGCGATTGAATAATACTACTTCCCCATCTTGCAATGTGACACCATCTGAGTATCCCTGAACTCATCCTATTGTGACTTCTATGGATCGTTATGGCTACCAGTTTCAATACCAACTGTATCATCAAGGTTTCTAACGAAGGTGCATTTCTTAAGTTTGTAGTAATTGGTTAATTGAATATTTTCAGAAGATAAACTTAACTTTCTAAATTACTTTATTGCACTGTATATGTATGGCTAGAAAATCAACCTGGTCTATTGACATGCGTTTCAATTGAAGTAATAAAGTAAACATTTTCATTTTATATTTTCTTATGCTATTGTAGCATGCAATTGCACATTCATTTGGAAAAATTAGAATCACTGGTGTAACTACATACAACATTCAATCATTACTTAAAGAAGTGTTTGTATTTTGTTTCAGAACAGAACGCGTCAAATAGACAGCAGTAAGATGATGGTGGGGAAGTCAAAAATCTACTTACTCTTTTTATGATATTTTTTTTTATTTACACTTTGATACTTTTTTTATAAACACTTGGTTGGCACCTTTAATAAATACAATTTTTGACTGCTCTTTCATGCGTTGATCCCTTTGTGTGAAATTTTGCAAATCAAGTCAAGGAAACTGCCAAGCTACATTTAATGTTTGGGCAATGCATGCTAATTACAGCTTTGTTTATGGTGTGGGCAATTTGTTTAGATGTTTGAGGCTCCTTGCACCACACTCCACCCCCTCCCCAATAACCATATACAGGGGCGGAGGGGGTGTTGAGAACATGGAGGGATAGGGGGAAGGGGGGGAGAAAGGATGGTGTCTGTGTGTTATAATATTTATTAAATCTGTCCAAGTGTCATGGGAGACCAGGTTATTTACACCTTTTTTACCAGGATCATTCATTCAGCAAAACAAGGTAATGAAAAAAATTGTAATTTATTTGGCATAAATTCGCTTACACACAATGGAACACAAAATACAGACAAAAAAGACACACTTACTTTGGGACTGGGGTCGAAAACTAGACTTTCCTAGATGCAGGAAACTCTATTGGAGAGTTTAGCCCAGAATCTCCTGTAACCCAAATCGGCATATCATTCCATATGCCACAGCTACGTTCTCTTCCGAGACTTGGTCCCTTCATGACCACGACTTAGTCCAAATCTCCTGGAACTCAAATTGACATACAATCCTAGCTGTGGCTGTTACGTTAGTTTCTGAGAACTTGGTCCCAAAAAGCTGGAAAGACTTCCGGTATGGCGCCAGGGCTGTGAGGACGCACTGAGAGGAGCTCCGCTGGTCTGACGGGGAAAGCCGCAGTAACCGCAAGCCGATAGCCAGCAAAACATCTCCAAAATTAAAGGGACAGATGCCTCAAAAAGCGGAGGTACCTGCATGGAGAAATATCTCTCCAAAACTGCAAACTGGGGGAGGGGGGACAGAAAGGAGTAACAGTGGAGGGAGAGCCAAGAACGCCTCAGGCAAGGGAAAGGAAAAGGAGAGAGGGGGAGGGAGAGGGGGGAAGAAGGAATTGAAGAAGGGGGGTAGGAGAGGGAGGAAGCAGGGAGGGAAAAGAGGGCAAGGAAGGGAAGAGGGGAAGAGAGGAGAGGAAAGGAGTACGAAAGGGAGGACAAGGGGAGGGGGAAGAGAGGGGGAGGGGGAAGAGAGGGGGGGGAGAAGAAGGGGGGGGGGAAGGAGGAGGGCGAAGAAAGGGCAGGGGAGGCGAAAAGAAAAGAAGAGGCAAAAACAAAAAGCATAAAACCATAATAATGTGATTGTCATGCAATAACCTGAATGTTTTTTCTCCTATTGTTTTCTTATCGAGTCAAACCTACATTGGGCTCCTGGTATCGCAACTGGGAGGAAGCAGCATAGTCAGAACAAGAAGAGACAAGGACAGACACCGGACAGAAACCGAAAACTTAACAGCAAGAAAAAGACCGATCCCCAAGGGGGACAACCATGACACTGATGTAAGGTATACAGTTACACAACCACAGAAATAAATACAGAAGCAAGGGATATTTTCTTTAAAGACATTAAAATACCTAGAGTGAGTCAAGAAGAAATAGACAGTTTAAACTCCCCTATTACTCAAAAAGAGATAAAGGACACAATTCAAAACCTTAAAAACTGTAAGGCCCCAGGCCCGGATGGTATGTCAGGAGAATACTACAAACTCTTAAAAGAAGACCTGATAGAACCACTACAACAATTATATCATAGGCACTGAAAGACGCCACATTTATGCAAACAAGTGAAATGGCCCATATAATGATAATACACAAACAGGGGAAGGACCCCCTAAGACCAGAGTCATACAGACCAATCTCACTGATTAACCAGGACGCTAAAATATTCACTAAAATTATGGCAGATAGGCTAGCGAACATTCTCCCGTCCTTGATACACCCTGACCAGTCGGGATTTGTCAAGGGAAGATCTGCAGTGAAAAACATCAGAAAAGTATTAGTGGCAATAGAGTGGGTCCGACTACACAAGATAGGGAATACAGCCTTCGTAACTATCGATGCCGAGAAAGCATTTGATAACATAATGTGGGAACATGTGTTTTTCGTGCTAGACAAATTTGGACTTAGGGGAAATTTTAGTAACATGATAAAGGCAATGTACAACACCCCAAAGGCTAGAATAATAGCAGCAGGACACCTATCAGACCCATTCCAACTATATAGAGGGACACGCCAAGGGTGCCCGCTATCACCCCTGCTTTTCAATCTAGCAATAGAACCTCTGGCTATCTACCTGAGACAAATGGAGGATTTTAAGGTGATCAAGATAAACAAAACAGAACTGAAACTATCAATGTTTGCAGAGGACATACTAATGTTCATGACTAACCCAGATGAATCAATCAAAAAGGTTCTACAGCAAATAGAGACATTCGGGTCGTTCGGGGGCTTTAAAATAAATATATCTAAAACTGAAATGATGTACATTAAAGAACCCCCAGACACAAGGACACCGTATAACTTCCCTGTAAAAGTAACAAAAAAAACCATTAGATACCTGGGGATCATGCTGGAGGCAGAAATTTCCAGACTATACGAGAATAACTTTATACCTATCATAAAAAAAATAGTGCAGGAACTAAAAAACTGGATGACACTACCCTTATCACTATTTGGGAGAGCAAGCGCGATCAAAATGATATCGTTTGCCAGACTCCTATATCCCATGCAGACTCTCCCTATGCTCCTCAAACATGAAGACATTACTGAAATAAATAGAGCAACAACAAAATTCCTATGGGGAAATAAGAGAAGCAGAATAGCTCTAAAAAATTACAATTACCAAAGGAAATGGGAGGTATCACCCTACCGAATATCAGGAACTATAACATAGCAAGTATAATGAGACATGTAGGAGACTGGATAAAAGACACCAATCATTACTCCTCCCTAGAAATAGAAAAGGAGTTTTCTCCAGAGACCTCCCTGAGAGAGCTAATACATACTAAATGGGGAGACATCCCAGTGACCCAAAGAAACAATATTCTAATCAAAGATACCATAGTAACGTGGAAAACGGTCAGAAAAAAGTTTTAACTATCACACACAATTTCTAGATATCTACCAATCCAAGACAACCCCAAATTTATACCAGGGCATACCCAAACATCATTCCAAATTTGGAAACTAAAAGGCATTACATGCCTAGAGCATGTGATTAACACAGACAAACAGGAATATATGACATTCCAGGAGCTCGCACAAAAATGGGACATCCCCCAAAATCTAATACACGCCTTCTCATATACACAGCTAATCAGTTATTGAAAAAAATTGGCAAACCATAAAATTACAGTACTAAAGAACAATAGAATAGACGACTATTTTAAATCAAAAGAGCAGGACAAAAGCAAATTGTCAGAACTATACAGCATTATTAGAGATCAAGACATAGAGATCACACATGCCAACAAACTCAGGGCATGGAAAAAAGACTTCCCAGAAATACAAAACATGGAACAGCTAATACAGGGCATACACAGGGTACACAAAATTACTGTATACCATCAGAGACATGGCGGGAAATGCAATACAAAATAACACATAGAGCATACATAGCATTCAAACGACAGATAAAGACTAGGACAGAAGACACCACGTTCTGCCCTAAATGCAAGACACCAAAGGCGGACCTTAAACACTGCCTCTGGACATGCATACATATATCCAGATATTGGGACCAAGTGCTAGACTATATGAAAGCAAAATTAAAAATCTCATGGACAAAGGACCCAATACCTATGATATTTGCGAACATAGAGAACTGGACGGAGGGTAAACAAATCAGCAGAGCAGTAACCAGACCCACAGAGGTTATACTACTAGCGGCAAGAAAGACCATTATGATAAACTGGATACAAACACAACAGTCCTCAATGGAACAACTACATGACATACTATACAAACTAATGACAATAGACAAACTGGAGACATCCATAGACAGGAACAGAACAACGGAAGATTTCCGCCAAAGATGGGACTGGTTCCTTGAGGAAAGAAACTTGAGGACAGGGGACGGCTTAGGGTAAAGACATGAGACAGGGGACGGAAAGGAGTGAACAGGACCAAAACGACAAGTTGCGTTAGAGTATAAGTCTAAAGTTTAAGGTTAATTAGATAGGAATCGAGCTGGAGAAAATCGTAACCATAATGTATAACTCAAGGGTGTAACAAGGAGAGCATAACCGAAGAAAACAAAAATGCTCGACCATATGGCAAAAACGAACTCAAGTTCGAGTTCAAAGTTAAGAGAAAATATGTTTAATATATGAAAAATTTGTAAACAATGTATGTGAATAACGGGTGACATAATATGCATGTAACAGCACAAGTTTTCAAGCTGATCGCCTGTATACTGAAAATGTACCCAATAAAAAAGATTTGTGGAAAAGATGGAAAGACTCTGGCGGGCAGGCTTTTCAGGCTCAAAACCGAAGTCGGTTGCTCTGCTATTCACACAGAAGCAACTTTGAAAATCCTACTCGTGCTCTTACTACAGGTAACTCAGAATCTGATTGGCTCACAGGTTCTTATAGTATTTTCAGTTTCATTCACAAAACTGAACAGCCAATCAACACGTGTGAACTTTGCTAAGCAGCAAATCAGAGCCAAACCGGCTAGAAAAGCCGTGTCAGTGGGAAATCCGAAATAGCCAAGAGACATGCGCAAGCCTGCCACCGCTCTCCCTGGCTATCTCAGTGCCACTCACCAACAGGTCTGGCAGAACAAGTGGCATCCCGGAGGACTGCCATTGATCTCCGGACCTGATACTCCACCTTTCCCCTCTGACCAAATTTTATTCACACCTCTGGGCATCCTCTGACTGCTTTGAACTCCGATGTCCAACAGACCAACCGGCGCCTATGGGTTTGCACGAGCTGCCAAATTTGGACTTAGGGGAAATTTTAGTAACATGATAAAGGCAATGTACAACACCCCAAAGGCTAGAATAATAGCAGCAGGACACCTATCAGACCCATTCCAACTTTATAGAGGGACACGCCAAGGGTGCCCGCTATCACCCCTGCTTTTCAATGGTGATATGTAAACTGAAAATGGGAGCGTGTTCTCGGTGAAATGTGTTCTGTAAGGGAATGATGGTGTTGGTGGGTACTTCTGAATATAATCTTGTAATAAACACACGGTGTTTAATGTTAGAAGTTTGTCCCTAAACAGTGAAAATTGTGAGGATGTGTTGCCAGGTGTCTATTAGTAGTGAGATGAGTATGTGAGGTGGGGTGTTCAGGTAGGGTAAAACAATAAGTAATTTGTATGCATATGGGTGACATTGTATGCTTGTATTTCTGAGTGCAGGGCGGGTGCTCAAACTAGTGGTGGGTTCAGGCAACCCCACAGAGGCGGGGGGGGTGCAAGAGATTTTTCTGGGGGTGAGGTGCGGGAGCGTATTGACCCGTCCGCCCCAAAGCTCTTCCTCAGGTGTTACCGTGAGGCATTGGTAGACAAGAATACAACATAGGCGGCAAAGGGGGAGGGTCACGTGAGAGACTGCTAGCAGGAGGCAGCTAATACTGGTGACCCTTCAACAAATCTGTGTCAGCGGTTACTTGTGAATGTTCCAAGTGAAGCAACGGGGCCCGGACCAAAGGAGAAAGGTTCGAATGGTAGAGAAAGTGTCAAGTTATGAGCCATGTGTCAAAATGTACGTTGCCAAATGTCACGTGGACGTGCAACATGAATGCAAAGAACACAGGGTCGGGGCGTGTCAGGGTGTACAGGGCTGGGGGTGGCGTGCAGGTGCAGGATACGCAGTACTAAAATGTGTAAGATAACGCGCTGATGGGGTTTGCATGTGTAGATTGGTTTGTAGATAGAGTGCGTAAATCCTTAACTTACTCGAAGATGGGGATCAGATATAAAAGTATCCTGGTTGATAAAATTATCTTTCAGACACATTGTGGATCTATTGTACTGAAATGTCGCGCGTCTCTTGCAAGTATGAAGAGGTAGTGTTTTAAACTTGTGGATTTTGTTATTGTTGGTAGAAAGTGGATGGGGTATTTCTGCGTAAATGTGCAAGACGAACCCTAGAGTGGGTGTTTCATTTTCAGGTTTGAATGTTTCATTGTTTAGGTGAGATGGATCATTTTTAGTTGTCAAGACTGGAGGTAGGAAACTTTTTAGATGCATCAACCATTCAGTGCTCAATTGTAACTAGTTACTATTTTTATTATAGATGCATGTAGTCAACGGGCGATACCCCGTCGTCCCAATGTGAAAAAATAACACGATGGTCCCCTTACGTTATCAAAGGCAGCCTAAGGGTTTCATCTGTAGTCAAGAAAAAGAAGAAATTATGGCAACGCAGCATTAAAGTATCTTTGATAATGATGTTGTGGGCCCCAAATTAAGAATTTTGTACATTTCTACCGAGGATCTCTCTAAAACATAACCGTGTGATCACAATGTGCCAACGAAGAAATAATGTCATATATCAATACATCAACTTTAATTTAATGTGAAAAAGTCCCAAGTAATCAATTAATAGAGTCTAAGGGTGCTATGCACTAAGCTCCAAGCTTCGCCGCCGGCTGAAAAAAATTAGCCAACGGCTCGATAAAAAATGAAGCCGTGCCCGTGCGATTCACTAAGGGCCCTCAGCCCAAGAATTTTATCGGACGTGCCCAAAACTTGCTTATCGTGCGTGCATGTTTTCCCCCCTGCTATCGCACTTAAAGTTCCCGTACGCTAGCTGATTTGGGCCATCTCCATGCAAGGCTGTTCACAGGCGATCGGAACAATAAATAAATACATTTTATTATATTGTACATGAGCGGGGTCTCCCGAGCTAACGCATTGGTTTCAGTTCCGACACCCCCCTAATTCAGGAAAAATCAGGCCCCTTTATGGGGGGGCCGGGATCCCGTGCAGAAATTTCAATGCCCGGTCATCGTGACGCGGACAGCTTGAACGTGCCGGGAATCGGCACCCCTAATGGTGGCCTGTATCTCCTGAATTATGGGGTCCTCGGACCTGAAAACCACGCGGGTCAGTCCAGTATACCCCTGCACTCTACACTATAATAAATTATTTTTTAAAAAAGAATTAACAAACCTCAATACACGACCCCCCTCCCGCCCTCCTCCCGACACATCCAGTACAATAATGTGCCAATTACTATTATCCGATATGGATAATAGATTTTTTGCCCATTCTTAACACTCTGCCTTAGCAATTCCTCAATAAAGAGTCAATAAAACACAAAGCAGCCAGCTAATCTCCAAATGAATGAAAGCAGTAACACATCAACAATTATTAATTTAAAACCTTAACCAATGAAACCAATTAATTCCAAACCAACTCAAATGAATCAGACACTAAAACCATATCAAACATTATTACACTGACTTTGATGAATGTAAACATTAAAAGGACAAATACAATACATTCAAACAATCTTGAAAGAACATAAAACGCATTAGCCAACATATACACATGAACTACAAACGAACCCAATCCGCAAACATTTTTTATTACCTAAGCAAAAAATACAAACAATTACCAATCCACATAAGAAACTGACATAAAAAACCACGAGCCATACCCCGCCAGAAATGCCCCCAATATTGCAATCTATGTATTAATCTGTACCCTAATTGGTTACAGATTATCTATTATCATCAATGTGCTCCTCCCCCAAAAAATCAACACTCACATCCAATAAAAAAACCTGTACAAAAGACATTTCAAACATTCAATATATTCCTTACCATTATAAGCGGTGGCCCCTCCGACTCCCGGGTAAAAGGCAGCTCACATACCTTTAAGGCCTCCAACAGCATCCCCTATTCCATCCGCCCATGAAGAATCCGGAATCAGGTACCCCAATCTTCTTTTTGTTCTTTCTTAATCATACCTGCTTCTAGCTTCATCTGTACCATTTCTTGTTCTTGAGGCACATTTACTGATAACTATATTAATCTGTACCCCTTTGGGTACAGATTAATACATAATTATTACAATTTTGGAGGGCTTTCTGGCTTGTGGTATTGCTGTTTGGTTTTTTAATGCAGTTTCTTAGTGGGATGTAATTGTTTTGTTTTTTCTGCTTATGTAATAAAATGTTTGCGATTGGTGTTCGTTGTAGTTAATTGTTGTATATGTTGCTAATGCGTTTTATGTTCTTTCAGAGATTGTTTGAATTATTTTTTTTCTGTTAATGTTTACATTCATTAATGTTGTGTATAATTGGTTTGATTGGTTAGTGTTACTATTCATTGAGTTGTTTAGGAATTAATTGGTTTATTGGTTAATGTTTAACTTATCATTGTGGAATGTTGTTTACTGCTTGTATCATTGGATGAGCTGGCTAACTGTTTTTATTGACTTTATTTAGGTATGCTAATGCAGTGTTTAATAATGGGCACATATCCATTATCCATATCTGGATAATAGTTATTTTGCACTTATTGTACTGTGTGTGTTAGGGGGGTGTAATTTAGTTTAGAATATTGTTTCGTATTTTTGTTTGGCAACAACATTGGTAACCGCGCTCCCGCGGGTACCCCGGGACTCTCGCGGTGAGCCTGGGACAGCGCAGGTCAGCCTGGGAACAACCCCGGCGACCCCCGGGGCCTCCCTCGGGGAACCCCTGCTGGGGTCAGCCGGGGACACAAACAACGCCGGCCTGTTGTATTGGTTTTGCGCCTGCAAAAGGTAACAAAGATTTTTTTTTTTCTAGTCCAGCTTTTTTTAATCACCTGCCTTTAGCTGGTGAGCTATTCAGCGCAACTTTCCACGTACGATCAGTTTGCGTGCTTAGTGATCCCATCCCTCATAAGGGCAGATTCAGCGCAACCAGCTGGATCGTACGATTCAAAGTTGGACTTTTGAAAAATTTCAATGAAACGCCAGTTTGAGAGATCAAGTGCCTGTTTGCCGCGGCTTAGTGCTTAGCGCTTGCGGCAGAACTTCACGTTCTAAAACCTTTTTGCGCTCTAAACGACTTATCACCTGCTTAGGTTCATGCCCCCCCTAATATTCTTGTAGTCCTTCAGCCCGAATTCCAAAGAGTTTTTTCTAGCCCTTATTTATGGAAATAGTACGATAAAGGACATCTTGAGGTGCATGAATCCACAGAATCGAAAATGGAAAAGAAGGGATACACACAGTAGAGTAGACAAGGATCCTCTGATGTATAAGACAGTTTTTGGAAAGAGAGAATTTTGCCACCCTCTGGAGATGCCGCAACCTACCTTGGAGCTACCGGAAGTTAAAAAAACGGTTGCACCGTGCATGAGAGCTTGAACCCACACTCCAGCCCCCTTAACAGACTGTGAGACTGCATTGGGATTTATACTATACAACTCATACACTCCAGACACATGTTTGTGCAGTGATATGATCCATTTTGCTAGTTGTGCCTACATTTTTTGTATTACCATTGTTTATTCTGTCATCTTTTTTTCTTTGGGTCGAAAGGTAGTTCTATAAAAAATACAGTATGCTATTTGACCTGAGATTCGTGGATCTGTTAAAGACACAATAATAAAGAAATTTTTTTACAAAAGGTGCTTTATTAGGAGTTAAAGGTGAGTATACTCTCACCACCCAGTTTAGAACATATATTGTTGTCTTAATATATTACACTATTGTGTTTCTCTTTTTTCTTTTTCCATTTCGTTTGTGGATCCATGCGCCCCATGATGTCCTTTCTCGTACTAAGGTTAATATGGCTAGAGTCACTGTTGGTTATTGCAGTACATATCAAAAGTCTTTTGCCTAAAGAATGCAATAATGAAACAAGTTTTGAAATTATATATTCTATGTTCTTAATAAAGAAACATTTTCCAACCACGACTTCAATATTGAAACCAAACTGACTAAATATCTCACATCTGGATTTGTCTAGCTGCATAATGTATACTTCATGAAAATATACACTTTTTAAAATATCCACCTTAGCAGCCAATTATCCATAGATGAATCCACAAATATATCCCTTTACTGAATACATCCTAACATGTTTCTGAATGCCACATACATGCATAATACGTATATGTTTTCTGAAATTGGTATGAGTGACTGGAATTTGATTTTGTAGCATAGCTAGTTGAGACTAATCCTTGAACTGACATTCTGCTATTTTTTTGAGTTATTGAAACTGAGAAACCAGTGAATACCCATACAAAAAGCTTTGCAATTATTTGTAAGTAAAAAAACAAAATATTGGAAAGAGACCATTGTGTAGTATGGCCGTTAGCCAAACATAATAACGTGCAACAATATGGCTTATACACATCTTATACATGTATTATAAATATATACACAGAGGGCTGCCGACAGGGAAGGTGACATCTAGTACTGGTGTTCCGGCCCGGTGACCCTGCGTGGGGCCCGCGGCCGACCGCTGCACTTTTGACCCCGACCTCTGGCCCGGCCCTGCTGACAGTCGCGCCCAAGATCCTCTCCATCAGCTGCAGTCCTCGTCCTACCTCTGTGTCCCACGATGAGCTTCCAATGCTGCCGGCACCGACCGACCTCTCTGACGTTAGTGCCTCGGAAGTAAGATGGTCCTCAGCTTCCGGTGGTGGCGCTGACTTTGGAAGCTTCGTCAATGGGTACAGAGTGAGAAGGGTCGGGCCGCTGATGGGAGCAGTGGCCCGGCCGCTACTGGCAGCCCCCCCCCCCGGCCTGGCCAGAGATCGGCCACTTGCAGCACCAGCTTGCCAGGCCCCCACAACACCGACCTGTCTGACCTATCCCCAAGGGTAATTCTAATTTTTTTTTATGTATGGGGGGGGGGGATTTTTATATGTATTGGAGGGGAGTTGGGAAAAAAATCTTTTAATTATGTATTAGGTAGAGTGGGTTGGGGCAGAGTCAGGGTCTTTTTTTAATTATGTATTAGGGGGTAGTGGGGGTCTTTTTTATATGTATTGTTGGAGTTTTTGTTCATGCATTGGGGGGAGTGGGGGTCTTTTTATATGTCTTGGGGGAGTGAGGGTCTTTTTATTTAGGTATTGGGGGAGTCGGGAATTTTTGTGAATTATGTATTTGGGGATGTGGGGGTCTGTTTATTATGTATGGGGGGATAGTGAGGTGTCTTTTTAACTATTGTATTGGAGGGAGTGTTTTTTTTTAGTATTGGGGGAGAGAGGTCTTTTCAATGTACTTCGGGGGAGTAGGGTCTCTTTTCATATGTATGTGGGGTGGGAGTGGGGATTTTTATTATGTATTGTGGGAGTGGGGGTCTTTTTATTATATGTTGGGTAGTGGGTGTCTATTTTAAATATGTATTGGGGGGAGTGTGTGTCTTTTTAATATGTATTGGGGGGGAGGGGATCTGTTAGGCCGTGTGGCCTGAGATCAGCAGTATTTATAATCAACAGACAATGTGTGTACAGTTCAGCTAGTGTTTAAAGGATAATAGGTTAATATCTTGAACCTTATGACTAGACACACGATATAGGAATACTAGATTGAGGGAGATTAATGAATATCTTTGGGTATAGAGCTTTACGTTTGTAGCAGACCCAGCCCTCTAGGTCATTCAGTAGCTTAATTGGTATTGGTAATAACTACAGATGCAGTGCTATGTCGTCCCGTGGTTGCAGAGCATGTGCTGTGCACCAGTGTGCAAAGCATTGGACCGTCATGGAGCAGTGCATTGCAAGGGGGTAAACGGCCCATAGGGATTAACACAGCAGGCGTCCCCTGCTTCTGAAAGGGGAACCCCACTGTTGTGAAGTCCCACCGGGCTGCCAAACTGTCTGTAAGAGACGCGCGGTCATATTA
This sequence comes from Ascaphus truei, assembly GCA_036426205.1. Taxonomy (NCBI): domain Eukaryota; kingdom Metazoa; phylum Chordata; class Amphibia; order Anura; family Ascaphidae; genus Ascaphus; species Ascaphus truei. Next base: position 223,189,187 of record CM071567.1, on the reverse strand, counting down.
TGAGACAGAGATCAGTCACATCTCCCTGCGGCACCCCTGAACGGCTACCTTGTTTTTTTACACAGTGTTGAAACAGGGAGTCGACAGGAGTGAACTGATTAATGTTAGTGACCTTGGGATCCCCTGCTGTCTGAGTATACGTCAGGCCCCAGTATGGGGTGACAGGATCTCCGCCGTTTACAATTACCCCCGTCACATGTACTGGGACATTTAAACACATGCAGGAAGAATAGGTCCAATCCTGAAACCGTTGACTCGGTTACTCGGAAAACAGGTGGTATCCGGGGCTAACATGAAATGGTTGAGGATCCATGACCCCCCTCTTCAATACTGTGTTATAACATATAAATAAAGCTGCACTTGAACACTCTGGTAGAGGTAGGCAGGGAGAGTGATTCTGATCCTACCTTACTCCACTGCTTGTGTCTCTTTAACTGACTGTTATGTGCCTGGAATTCACACGGCGGAGTCCATTCAGAAGCAGGATTGAGCGTGCCTGCGTGTTAATCAGCTCGGATTGGCATTAGTTCCGCTTACTTGCCGTTGTTAACTGTCCATGTGTATGTAACTGGATTGGAACAAACTACGTGATCACACAGCAGTTTTCTGTGAGTGGCAGAAGTGTGACGCTCCGGAACATATCGTCACATCCTCATCTGTATTTAATGCAAGGTCGTTAGCTGTTGTAGAAGAGTTGAGAGTAGTTTTAGTGCTAAACCTAGTAGTAATGAAGCTACTACCCACATATGTGGTGCGTGTGTATCTGCTTGCAAGTTTAATTGCTCCTCTGTGTACATGACCAGTGACATTACATGGTGCAGGAGTTATACCGTGGTTTGCAATAATAGGAAAAAGCAGGCACACCTAATACACAGGATCAAAAATGGTAAATAGGAAATCGTCAAAAGGAGTCGTTGTGCCCATTAAAAATTGTATTTAAGGATTCTTACAAAAATAACAGCTAGTTATTATGGTGTACAAAGCCCCCCACCAACGTGTTTCGATCGCACGCTCTTTTTTTCATGGATGTATGTGGACAGATTCACTCTAGATTGCAGTTATTTTCTTGCTTGTGATGTCTGGACATTTCTCCATTCGATAGCATTATTCTGGGTCACTTTATTGTGAGGGCCCCCTACTACAGTGCTTGTGGGGATCCTAGTCCACTAGTCGGTAAACCTATTGGAGTTTGGTATTTGTTCCTATTGTCGGGGTCATAATCCCTTTTCTTCTCACTGGGAGTATACATCACAGGATTTCTTCATCAATGTACTTTGGATATATTTGTGGTTCTTTTGGTCCCGTTTATAGGTTGTTTGTTTTTTGAGCACACAATTTGCTTTCTTTTAGGATGTACCAATTAACCGGGGCCTGTAACTAGGAAGTCATGGGTCCCGTGGGCAGAATTAGGCGGTTAAGTTCCAGAGACCTACTCGTCTAATACTATGTAATTAAACATTAAAAATCTTTTGCGGTCACCTGTTAGAGATACACACAGGGAGAAAGGAAATGCACTCTTGTTGCTCTCACTCTGCGCATCTCTTCCCAGACTGGAGCTACCCTGGAAGGATGAACAAAGCAGGATCTCTCTCAGAAGCAGGGACGCCCATGTGATAAGTCCTGATGGAGAAATGTTCCCCTTCGCCTGCACTTGGTTTGTGATTACACTCCCGTTTTGGTCCGCGTATCCTAAACACGTGCATGGCAGGGTGGTAGATAACGCTGACTGCCTCTGTAGCATAGATTTCTATGTGGGAATGTTTTCACATATTACACTGCATGTACAATATGGCTTTTCTGCCCAAAAGCTTAAGAAGCTGAAAGTTAAGTTAGAAATTTATTCGTGTCCAAACCTCTAAGGTGTTTCTTTTAGCAAGAACTAAAGTAAGTCACTTAACATGTTAAATTTGCTTAGTCGGGAGGTTCAGTTTTAAGTAAAGTTTTAATAACTTTTAAGGAAACACCCTAAATGTGTATTGCTGAAGAATTATAGTGTAAGTGTGATATGAAATATTAAGTAAGAAGTAGAACATTTATTTGAGTAAAGAGTTTTTAAAAAAAGAGATTGTAAAAACCCAAGACTTGGTGTGTTATTTGCACATTCTTCTTAATTGACAATCTTCTCTGGCTGTGTTCTTGTACAGTTTTATCTGTGACATAAGTGGTGATTGTATTATGTGTAATAATCGAGAGGACAAATAGACGCATGAATTACAACTGTTGCCTCCGGATACTGCCAGTATAAGAAATGCTGTATGGAACGCATATGCTTTTGGATTTGCACCCTTTGGTGCAATATGTAAACTGTATGGGAAGCATTTGCGTTCTAGTAATGCTTAAATTTGTCGGATATTTTGAATTATACCATACTTTTTTTTGTCGTTCGGGGTACGGGTACTTATTATTGACATACTGACGCATGAGTTATAGCATTTTATCTGAATGGCAAAAATATCATAGCCACTCTAAATGTAGCTTGAGTGGTTTCTCTGCTGACCATTTTGTAAAAGGTCTTAAAAAACCTCTAGCTTATGTATTAAAGTACAACTATGTACAGTACAAGGTACACAGTGCAATGCCAATTTTTATACTGAGACATTTCAGATTTACATGTTACATGTGTGTGTAATTGTGGTCTTGTATAGAAGTTGTGGTGAATTTTTGGCAGTCATTGGGAAAGGATATTCAGCGTGCGTCACGTACTGCCTATATGCATAAATTGAAGGGACTTCTCCTGCACATTTTAAATTACTCCCTGCTGTCCTTGCACTTTAAACCATTTTTCCTGCATTATGTTTAAAGAGTATGTAACACTTTGACTGCTTTCATTAGAAACTCGTGCTGTTCACCATTGCTGATACTTTCCATTAATCTTCCTTTTTTCCTAAAACATAAAAAGTAGACATTTATTAATTGATGTTTCTTTATTTCTTATTGGGCCCTCTATGTGGCTGCGCTGTTGCAGAGTCTGGGTGGACTGGGGTCTCTTCCTTTGGCGAGAGTTGGAGGAGGGGGCTGATCGTGCTTCACTCTGGGCAGTAAATGGGGATTCTTAGTGTAGTAGAAGTAGTATACAGAAAGGCGAATCGTATATATACCAAAATTTCTGGCTGCAGTGTTTAAAAAGAAAACAAATCTCCATACACATGTCTTTTGCATTTGTTGAAACAGCACTTAGTAGAGTACATAAAAGACAAACGATAGTCACAGAATCGGTGTAAAGAATCCCAGTCCCCCATCTGGCCCCTATTGTTGCCTTCCCTTTCTCCCTTCACTTGGTTAAGTAATTTTCCGGTTTGGACGACTGGCAGTGACATGGAGTAGCCTACTTGCTCCTCCTGCTGCTGGTCGCTTAGCCATGACGAAGGGTGTGTTTGCTCAGCCAGTGTCCTCTCAACAACAAAGTATTAAGAGAGTTTAAAACAACAGTATATTGTATATTCATTTGCACATAAACACACACGACATGCAATTATTAGAGTCTGTAGTTAACATATTTCACACATTGGGTCCCAGTTCTCCTGGGAACTCCCGGTGCATGCATGTGGGAATGCTTCGTGGGTGTCCCGCGGCTCTGGTGTGGCGGGTCTAGTCGGCAGGCTGCCATCTTAATAATAAAGTGTTTAGACATGTTTAGTGACTTTTTACATTGTATAGAAAACACGAGTTAAGTTCTTGTGCTGTTTCACGACAGGCCATGGACAAGATTTTCAGTTGTGCCAAAATCAATTACTGAATAGCAATCACATAAATAAACTACACAACTAATTCGCCATGTGACGCGTTTGCAGCTGGAATTCGTGCCTTGTACAACGGTGCCGAACAGCAGTAAGTCTAACTACATCTGTATTATTTTATGGAAATTGTGCCCTCGGGTGAAAAGTGTGGAGAAATTAAATTTAGTGTTAATAGAAAATAATGCTAAATGTATTAAAATCTCAAAGCTACAAAAAAAAAAATCCAATTGAAAGCAATAATACGTATATTTTCTCCCAAATTGACAATTGAAAGTCTTTGCCATTTCCCATTAATATAAACTTAATGCAGAAACTTTAGGTACTGCACTTATAGCCTCTTAGCAACAGATGGCAGTCAGACAACAGCAGATACATTCTAATTGTTTGTAAAACAGTATCATCCCTCTATAGTTGAACACAATTCAGCAATCATACAGTAGGTGCTTTCCTTACTAACACATTATACCACACCATCATCATTGCATGGTAGGGTGTGAAAAGGAAAAGTAGTAACAAAACATACTGTAAATTGCTTTCTCTTCACCACACATGTACTGTAAAGCAAACAGCTGATTCAATTGTTGATCTGTCCTCATGCACAACAATTCCCCAAGGTACATCATATGTACTTGTTGACTTGCTTGAAGATAATACAATGCAATCAACATGATATTAATTTACATTTAACAAAACATGGAAGTTTATTAAAACAATCAACAGATTTTACTTGGCAGCTACTAGCCTCGCAGAGAAAGACTTAAAATAAGCAAACAACAATTACAAAACGCAAGCAATAAATACCAAAAAAATCTTGAAATGCTTTTTTTTGGTATAGATTTTTTTCTCTGTGGTAGTATGTTACTCTTATTGGTTTCTAATGGAGTGTTCCAGTATTATGTAGGGATGGAAGACCATGCTTCTGTTACAGGGTTAAAAAAATTGGTTCAAAGTCCTGTACAGTAGGTGCTTTGGACTAACTTAAGAGTGTGTGTGTGTGTGTGTGTGTTGTGTGTGTGTGTGTGTGTGTGTGTGGTGTGTGTGTGTGTGTGTGTGTGGTGTGTGTGTGTGTGTGTGTGTGTGTGTGTGTGTGTGTGTGTGTGTGTGTGGTGTGGTGTGTGTCTGTCACTGGTATTGTTAAAGAATGTGATAATGCTTCAGATGAAAGTAATTTATACTGTGATCATTGTAAAAGATAATAGAAATGCATCTTTCTAGCCAGCTACTATTAGTGATTTTTCATTCGATATCACTTATCTCCTCCATTTGGTGTTTATCAGTTATTGATCATACTTTTGATATCCTATATATACACACATTCGTGTACATTGGATTTTACTATGTTTATTGCTTCCTTTTACATATTATTATTATTATTATTATTATTATTATTATTATTATTATTATTATTATTATTTCATTGATATAAGGACTTTGGTTTCCCTGTCTTGTAATAGAATTGTCCATATTGATATATACTACTTGAGGTTTGCACTCTTTTTTCTTTTTGTATACTTATACAGATTATGTTTATCCACATTAGAGCAGCATCCCTATTTAATACATGCTTCCCCCTTCTTCACTATTGTATGTTTAGTATCTATTTGATTGAACACAATTATCATGTTTCACATTATATATTTAATGGAGCGCTGGTTCTCTTTTTCACTAATATATACATATATACTGTATACACTAGGGTGACCAGATTTCGAAAAGTAAAAAACGGGTATGATGGGAGGGGGTAACCAGGCTCTTTAATAATAGGTCAGGCCCGTTTTGGTTACCCCTGTTCCGTGTATAGGGGTTCTTAGAGAATTAGCTCTTGGACCCAGTAAAAATGTAACATTCCAATGTACTGAATGTTAATAAAAGCATTTTTTGTGTTTTTCCCTTTCCAGGCATGCAATCAAGCAGGGATTGCTAGAGTATGAGTTTCAAGGGGGTTGGGGGATTTGCAGAGGAACCGTTGACATAATGTGCAATGGAGGTTGGGGTCTGGCATTGTCGGTTCCCCTATAAATGTACTCTGGACTCATGCCTGATTCTCAGACACATGTAGGCACATTGTCCTGGCAATACCTCCCCTTGAAAACACAAGCACGACTCACCACTAGGGTACCTTGCTTCAGCACAGCCTAGAAATGAGAATGAGACACAGGGATAAACATGTATTCCTGTAGCTGAGGGTATCCCTAGGTTAAGGTGGGTACCCCAGCCAGTGCCAAGGTGACCCACAACCAGTATAGGATTCATGGGTGCTCCAACTGTATAAGTTGGGGAGGACTCAGAGTCGAAACTGAGTCCAATGGAAAGTGTGTGGGGAATAAGGCAGATAGAAATAAAATGACAATATTTTTCCCTTTTCGGTTCCCTTCAGAAGTTATTAAAGCTACTTTAATATAAGGTCATATACTTTTTTGATTCGGACGATGTCCAAACAGGCAGCTCGTGCAAAAAAACCCATAGGGCCGGTTGGTCTGTTGGAACCTCGGAGAGTTCAAAGCAGTCAGAGGATGCCAGAGTGTGAATAAAATTGGTCAGAGGGGAAAGGTGGAGTATCAGTGTCCGGAGATCAAGGCATCCTCGGGAGTGCCACTTGTTTCTGCCAGACTGTTGTGAGTGGCACTGAGATAGCAGGGAGAGCGGTGGCAGCATTGCGCATGTCTCTGGCTATTTCGGATTTCCCACTGACACCGGCTTTTCTAGCCGGTTTGGCTCTGATTTGCTGCTGCAAAGTCACACTTGTTATTTGGCTTTTCAGTTTTGTGAATGAAAACTGAAAATACTAAAGAACCGTGAGCCAATCAGATTCTGAGTTACCTGTAGTAAGAGCACGAGTGGATTTTCAAAGTTGCTTCTGTGTGAATAGCAGAGCACCGGCTTCGGTTTTTGATCTGAAAAGCCTGCCGCCCGAGTCTTCCATCTTTTCCACAAATCTTTTTTATTGGGTACATTTTCAGTATACAGGCGATCAGCTTGAAAACTTGTGCTGTTACATGCTATTATGTCACCCGTTATTCACATACATTGTTTACAAATTTTTCATATATTAAACATATTTTCTCTTAACTTTGAACTCGAACTTGAGTTCGTTTTTGCATATGGTCGAGCATTTTTTGTTTCTTCGGTTATGCTCTCCTTGTTACACACCCTTGAGTTATACATTATGGTACGATTTTCTCCAGCTCGATTCTATCTAATTAACCTTAAACTTTAGACTTATACTCTAACGCAACTTGTCGTTTGGTCCTGTTCACTCCTTCTCGTCCCCTGTCTCATGTCTTTACCCTAAGCCGTCCCCTGTCCTCAAGTTTTCTTTCCTCAAGGAACCAGTCCCATCTTTGGCGGAATCTTCGTTGTTCTGGTTCCTGTCTATGGATGTCTCCAGTTGTCTATTGTCATTAGTTTGTATAGTGTTCATGTAGTTGTTCCATTGAGGACTGTTGTGTTTGTATCCAGTTTATCATAATGGTCTTTCTTGCCGCTAGTAGTATAACCTCTGTGTTCTGGTTACTACTCTGCTGATTGTTTACCCTCCGTTCCAGTTTCTCTATGTTCGCAAATATCATAGGTATTGGTCCTTTGTCCATGAGATTTTTAATTTTGCTTTCATAGTCTATGCGAGCACTTGGTCCCAAATCTGGAATATATTGCATGTCCAGAGGCAGTTGTTTAAGGTCCGCCTTGGTGTCTTGCATTTAGGGCAGAACGTGGTGTCTTCTGTCCTAGTCTTTATCTGTCGTTTGAATGCTATGTATGCTCTATGTGTTATTTTGGTATTGCATTCCCGCCATGTCTTCTGATGGTATCAGTAATTTTGTGTACCCTGTGTGCCCTGTATTAGCTGTTCCATGTTTTGTATTCTGGGAAGTCTTTTTTCCATGCCCTGAGTTTGTTGGCATGTGTGTCTCTATGTCTTGATCTCTAATAATGCTGTTAATAGTTCTGACAATTTGCTTTTGTCCGCTCTTTGATTAAAAATAGTCGTCTATTCTATTGTTCTTTAGTACTGTAATTTTATGGTTTGCCAATTTTTTTCAATAACTGATTAGCTGTGTATATGAGAAGGCGTGTATTAGATTTTGGGGGATGTCCCATTTTTTTGCGAGCTCCTGGAATGTCATATTTCCTGGTTGTCTGTGTTAATCACATGCTCTAGGCATGTAATGCCTTTTAGTTTCCAAATTTGAATGATTTTTTGGGTATGCCCTGGTAATAAATTTGGGGTTGTCTTGGATTGGTAGATATCTAGAAATTGGTGTGTATAGTTAAAACTTTTTTCTGACCGTTTTCCACGTTACTATGGTATCTTTGATTAGAATATTGTTTCTTGGGTCACTGGGATGTCTCCCCATTAAGTATGTATTAGCTCTCTCAGGGAGGTCTCTGGAGAAAACTCCTTTTCTATTTCTAGGAGTAGTAATGATTGGTGTCTTTTATTCCAGTCTCCTACATGTGTCATTTACTTGCTATGTTATAGTTCCTGATATTCGGTAGGGTGATACCTCCATTTCCTTTGGTAATTGTAATTTTTTAGAGCTATTTTGCTTCTCTTATTTCCCCATAGGAATTTTGTTGTTGCTCTATTATTTCAGTAATGTCTTCATGTTTGAGGAGCATAGGGAGAGTCTGCATGGGATATAGGAGTCTGGCAAACGATATCTTTTGATCGCGCTTGCTCTCCCAAATAGTGATAAGGTAGTGTCATCCAGTTTTTTAGTTCCTGCACTATTTTTTTTATGATAGGTATAAGTTATTCTCGTATAGTCTGGAAATTTCGCCTCCAGCATGATCCCCAGGTATCTAATGGTTTTTTTGTTACTTTTACAGGGAAGTTTATACGGTGTCCTGTGTCTGGGGGTTCTTTAATGTACATCATTTCAGTTTTAGATATATTTATTTTTAAAGCCCCCGAACGACCCGAATGTCTCTATTTGCTTGTAGAACCTTTTTGATTGATTCATCTGGGTTAGTCATGAACATTAGTATGTCCTCTGCAAACATTGATAGTTTCAGTTCTGTTTTGTTATCTTGATCACCTTAAATCCTCCATTTGTCTCAGGTAGATAGCCGAGTTTCTATTGCTAGATAAAAGCAGGGGTGATAGCGGGCACCCTTGGCGGTGTCCTCTTAAAAGTTGGAATGGGTCTGATAGGTGTCCTGCTGCTATTATCTAGCCTTTGGGGTGTTACATTGCCTTTATCATGTTACTAAATTTCCCCTAAGTCCAAATTTGGCAGCTCGTGCCAAACCCATAGGCGCCGGTTGGTCTGTTGGACATCGGAGTTCAAAGCAGTCAGAGGATGCCCAGAGGTGTGAATAAAATTTGGTCAGAGGGGAAAGGTGGAGTATCAGGTCCGGAGATCAATGGCAGTCCTCCGGGATGCCACTTGTTCTGCCAGACCTGTTGGTGAGTGCCCTGAGATCCCAGGGAGAGCGGTGGCAGGCTTGCGCATGTCTCTTGGCTATTTCGGATTTCCCACTGACACGGCTTTTTCTAGCCGGTTTGGCTCTGATTTGCTGCTTAGCAAAGTTCAACGTGTGATTGGCTGTTCAGTTTTTGTGAATGAAACTGAAAATACTATAAGAACCTGTGAGCCAATCAGATTCTGAGTTACCGTGTATAGAGCACGAGTAGGATTTTCAAAGTTGCTTCTGTGTGACTAGCAGAGCAACCGACTTCGGTTTTGAGCCTGAAAGCCTGCCCGCCAGAGTCTTTCCATCTTTCCACAAATCTTTTTTATTGGGTACATTTTCAGTATACAGGCGATCAGCTTGAAAACTTGTGCTGTTACAGCATATTATGTCACCCGTTATTCACTACATTGTTTACAAATTTTTCATATATTAAACATATTTTCTCTTAACTTTGAACTCGAACTTGAGTTCGTTTTTGCCATATGGTCGAGCATTTTTGTTTTCTCGGTTATGCTCTCCTTGTTACACCCTTGAGTTATACATTATGGTTAACGATTTTCTCCAGCTCGATTCCTATCTAATTAACCTTAAACTTTAGACTTATACTCTAACGCAACTTGTCGTTTGGTCCTGTTCACTCCTTTCCGTCCCCTGTCTCATGTCTTTACCCTAAGCCGTCCCCTGTCCTCAAGTTTTCCTCAAGGAACCAGTCCCATCTTGGCGGAAATCTTCCGTTGTTCTGTTCCTGTCTATGGATGTCCAGTTTGTCTATTGTCATTAGTTTGTATAGTATGTCATGTAGTTTGTTCCATGAGGACTGTTGTGTTTGTATCCAGTTTATCATAATGGTCTTTCTTGCCGCAGTAGTATACCTCTGTGGGTCTGGTTACTGCTGCTCTGTGATTTGTTTACCCTCCGTCCAGTTCTCTATGTCGCAAATATCATAGGTATTGGGTCCTTTGTCCATGAGATTTTTAATTTTGCTTTCATATAGTCTAGCACTTGGTCCCAATATCTGGATATATGTATGCATGTCCAGAGGCAGTGTTTAAGGTCCGCCTTTGGTGTCTTGCATTTAGGGCAGAACGTGGTGTGTGCTTCTGTCCTAGTCTTTATCTGTCGTTTGAATGCTATGTATGCTCTATGTGTTATTTTGTATTGCATTTCCGCCATGTCTCTGATGTATACAGTAATTTTGTGTACCCTGTGTATGCCCTGTATTAGCTGTTCCATGTTTGTATTTCTGGGAAGTCTTTTTCCATGCCCTGAGTTTGTTGGCATGTGTGATCTCTATGTCTTGATCTCTAATAATGCTGTATAGTTCTGGACAATTTGCTTTTGTCCTGCTCTTTTGATTTAAAATAGTCGTCTATTCTATTGTTCTTAGTACTGTAATTTTATGGTTTGCCAATTTTTTCAATAACTGATTAGCTGTGTATATGAGAAAGCGTGTTTAGATTTTGGGGGATGTCCCATTTTTGTGCGAGCTCCTGGAATGTCATATATTCCTGTTTGTCTGTGTTAATCACATGCCTAGGCATGTAATGCCTTTAGTTTCCAAATTTGTGAATGATGTTTGGGTATGCCCTGGTATAAATTTGGGGTTGTCTTGGATTGGTAGATATCTAGAAATTGTGTGTGATAGTTTAAACTTTTTCTGACCGTTTCCACGTACTATGGTATCTTTGATTAGAATATTGTTTCTTTGGGTCACTGGGATGTCTCCCCATTTAGTATGTATTAGCTCTCTCAGGGAGTCTCTGGAGAAAACTCCTTTTCTATTTCTAGGGGGAGTAATGATTGGTGTCTTTTATCCAGTCTCCTACATGTCTCATTATACTGCTATGTTTAGTTCCTGATATTCGGTAGGGTGATACCTCCCATTTCTTTGGTAATTGTAATTTTTTAGAGCTATTCTGCTTCTCTTATTTCCCCTAGGAATTTTGTTGTTGCTCTATTTATTTCAGTAATGTCTTCATGTTTGGAGGAGCATAGGGAGAGTCTGCATGGGATATAGGAGTCTGGCAAACTATCATTTTGATCGCGCTTGCTCTCCCAAATAGTGATAAGGGTAGTTGCATCCAGTTTTTTAGTTCCTGCAACTATTTTTTTTTATGATAGGTATAAAGTTATTCTCGTATAGTCTGGAATTTCTGCCTCCAGCATGATCCCCAGTATCTAATGGTTTTTTTTGTTACTTTTACAGGGAAGTTATACGGTGTCCTTGTGTCTGGGGGTTCTTTATGTACATCATTCAGTTTTAGATATATTTATTTAAAGCCCCCGAACGACCCGAAGGTCTCTATTTGCTGTAGAACCTTTTGTTGATTCATCTGGGTTAGTCATGAACATTAGTATGTCCTCTGCAAACATTGATAGTTTCAGTTCTGTTTTGTTTATCTTGATCACCTAAAATCCTCCATTTGTCTCAGGTAGATAGCCAGAGGTTCTATTGCTAGATTTGAACAGCAGGGGTGATAGCGGGCACCCTTGGCGTGTCCCTCTATAAAGTTGGAATGGGTCTGATAGGTGGCCTGCTGCTATTATTCTAGCCTTTGGGGTGTTGTACATTGCCTTTATCATGTTACTAAAATTTCCCCAAGTCCAATTTTGCAGCTCTTGCAAACCCATAGGCGCCGGTTGGTCTGTTGACATCGGAGGTTTCAAAGCAGAGAGGATGCCCAGAGGTGTGAATAAAATTTGGTCAGAGGGGAAAGGTGGAGTATCAGGTCGCGGAGATCAATGGCAGTCCTCCGGGATGCCACTTGTTCTGCCAGACCTGTTGGTGAGTGCACTGAGATAGCCAGGGAGAGCGGTGGCAGGCTTGCGCATGTCTCTTGGCTATTTCGGATTTCCCACTGAACACGGCTTTTCTAGCCGTTTGGCTCTGATTGTGCTGCTTGCAAGTTCACACTTTTGATTGGCTGTTCAGTTTTGTGAATGAAACTGAAAATACTATAAGAACCTGTGAAGCCAATCAGATTCTGAGTTACCTGTAGTAAGAGCACCGAGTATGATTTTTCAAAGTTGCTTCTGTGTGAATAGCAGAGCAACCGACTTCGGTTTTGACCTGAAAAGCCTGCCCCAGAGTCTTTCCATCTTTTCCACAAATCTTTTTTTATTGGGTACATTTTCATATACAGGCGATCAGCTTGAAAACTTGTGGCTGTTACATGCATATTATGTCACCCGTTTATTCACATACATTGTTTACAATTTTTCATTATTAAACTATTTTCTCTTAACTTTGAACTCAACTTGAGTTCGTTTTTGCCATAGGTCGAGCATTTTTGTTTTCTTGGTTATGCTCTCCTGTTACACCCTTGAGTTATACATTATGGTTCCGATTTTTCCAGCTCGATTCCTATCTAATTAACCTAAACTTTAGACTTATACTCTAACGCAACTTGTCTGTTGGTCCTGTTCACTCCTTTCCGTCCCCTGTCTCATGTCTTTACCCTAAGCCGTCCCCTGTCCTCAGTTTTCTTCCTCAGGAACCAGTCCCATCTTTGGCGGAAATCTTCCGTTGTCTGTTCCTGTCTATGGATGTCTCCTATTTGTTCTATGTGTCATTATTTTGTATAGTTGTCATGTGTTGTTCATTGAGGACTGTTGTGTTTGTAATCCAGTTGATCATAAGGTCTTTCTTGCCGCTATAGTATAACCTCTGTGGTCTGGTTACTTGCTGTCTGGATTTGTTTCCCCCCGTCCAGTTCTCTATGTTCGCAATATCAATGGATTGGTCCTTTGTCCATAGATTTTATTTTGCTTTCATAGGTCTAGCACTTGGTCCCAATATCTGGAATATGTATGCATGTCCCGAGGGCAGTGTTTAAGGTCCCTTTGGTTCTTGCATTTAGGGCAGAACGTGTGTCTTCTGTCCTAGTCTTTATCTGTCGTTTGAATGCTATGTTGCTCTATGGTTATTTTGTATTGCATTTCCCGCCCATGTCTCTGATGGTATACAGTAATTTTGTGTACCCTGTGTATGCCCTGTATTAGCTGTTCCATGTTTTGTATTTCTGGGAAGTCTTTTTTCCATGCCCTGAGTTTTGTTGGCATGTGTGATCTCTATGTCTTGATCTCTAATAATGCTGTATAGTTCTGACAATTTGCTTTTGTCTCGCTCTTTTTGATTTAAAATAGTCGTCTATTCTATTGTTCTTTGTACTGTAATTTTATGGTTTGCAATTTTTTTCAATAACTGATTAGTGGTGTGTAATGAGAGCGTGTATTGAGATTTGGGGGATGTCCTTTTTGTGGCGAGCTCCTGGAATGTCATATATTCCTGTTTGTCTGTGTTAATCACATGCTCTATGCATGTAATGCCTTTTAGTTTCCAAATTTGGAATGATGTTTGGGTATGCCCTGGTATAAATTTGGGGTTGTCTTTGGATTGGTAGATATCTAGAATTGTGTGATAGTTAACAACTTTTTTCTCGACCGTTTTCCACTTACTAGGTATCTTGATTGAATATTGTTTCTTTGGGTCACTGGGATGTCTCCCCATTTAGTATGTATTAGCTCTCTCGGAGGTCTCTGGAGAAAACTCCTTGTTCTATTTCTAGGGAGGAGTAATGATTGGTGTCTTTTATCCAGTCTCCTACATGTCTCATTATACTTGCTATTGTTATAGTTCCTGATATTCGTAGGGTGATACCCCCATTTCTTTGGTAATGTAATTTTTTTGAGCATTCTGCTTTCTCTTATTTTCCCATAGGAATTTTGTTGTTGCTCTATTTATTTCATTAATGGTCTTCATGTTTGATAGCGAGAGGAGAGCTGCATGGGATATAGGAGTCTGGCAAACGATTCATTTTGATCGCGCTTGCTCTCGCCAAATAGTGATAGGTAGTGTCACCAGTTTTTTACGTTCCTGCACTATTTTTTTATTGATAGGTATAAAGTTATTCTCGTTATATTCTGGAAATTTCTGCCTCCAGCATGATCCCCAGTATCTATGGTTTTTTTTTGTTACTTTTTACAGGGAAGTTATACGGTGTCCTTGGTGTCCGTGGGGTTTCTTTAAATGTACATGTCATTTCAGTTTTAGATATATTTAGTTTTAAAGCCTCCCGAACGACCCGAATGTCTCTATTTGCTGTAGAACCTTTTTGATTGATTCATCTGGGTTGTCATGAGACAATAGTATGTCCTCTGCAAACATTGATAGTTTTTCAGTTCTGTTTTGGTTTATCTTGATCCCTAAACTCCTCCATTGGTCCTCAGGTAGATAGCCAGAGGTTCTATTGCTAGAGTGTGTGTGGTGTGTGTGTGTTTGTGTGTGTGTGTGTTGTGTGTGTGTTGTGGTGTGTGTTGTGTGTGTGTGTGGGTGTTGTGTGTGTGTGGGGTTGTGTGTGTTGTGTGTGTGTGTGTGTGTCGTGGGGTGGTGTGTGTGGGGTCACTGGTATATTGTTAAAGAATGTGATATTGCTTCAGATGAAAGTTAAGTAATTATATTGTGATCATTGTAAAGAATAGAAATGCATCTTTCAGCCAGCTATATTAGTGATTTCATTCGATATCACTTATCTCCTCCATTTTGGTGTTATAGTTATTGATCATACTTTTGATATCCTATATATACACACATTCGTGTACATTGGATTTTACTATGTTTATTGCTTCCTTTTACATATTATTATTATTATTATTATATTATTATATTATTGATTATATATTATTATTTCATTGATTAAGGACTTTGGTTTCCCTGTTTGTAGAGAATTGTCCATATTGATATATACACTTGAGGTTTGCACTCTTTTTTTTTTGTATACTTATACAGATTATGTTTATCCACATTAGAGCAGTCCCTATTTAATACATGCTTCCCCTCTTCACTATTGTATGTTTAGTATCTATTTGATTTGAACACAATTATCATGTTTCTACATAATATTTAATGAGCGTGGTTTCTCTTTTCACTAATATTATACATATATTACGGTATACACACACACACACACTCTTAAGTTAGTCCAAGCACCTACTGTACAGGACTTTTGAACCAATTTTTCTTCTACCCTGTAACAAGAAGCATGGTCTTCCAGTCCCTACATAATACTGGAACTCCATTAGAAACCATATAAGAGTAACATACTGTACCACAGAAGAAAAAAATCTATACCAAAAAAAAGCATTTCAAGATTTTTTTGGTATTTATTGCTGCAGTTTTGTAATTTGTTGTTTGCTTATTTTAAGTCTTTCTCTGCGAGGCTAGTAGCCTGCCAAGTAAAATGCTGATTGTTTTAATACTACATTCCTATTGTTTTTGCTAAATGTAAATTAATATCATGTTGATTGCATTGTATTATCTTCAAGCAAGTCAACAAGTACCATTGATGTAACCTTGGATGAATTGTTTGCATTGAGGACAGATCAACACATTGTAATCAGCTGTTTTGCTTACAGTACATGTGTGGTGAAGAGAAAGCAATTTACAGTATGTTTTGTTACATACTTTTCCTTTCACACCCTACCATGCAATGAGATGGTGTGGTATAATGTGTTAGTAAGGAAAGCACCTACTGTATGATTGCTGAATTGTGTTCAACTATAGAGGGATGATACTGTATACAAACAATTAGAATGTATCTGCTGTTGTCTGACTGCCATTCTGTTGCTAAGAGGGCTATATAGTGCAGTACCTAAAGTTTCTGCATTAAGTGTTATATAATGGGAAATGGCCAAAAGACTTTCAATTGTCAAATTTGGAGAAAATATACAGTATTATTGCTTTCAATTGGATTTTTTTTGTAGCTTTGAGATTTTAATACATTTAGCATTATTTTCTATTAATCAATCACATTTAATTTCTCCACACTCTTTCACCCGAGGGCAACAATTTCCATAAAATAATACAGATGTAGTTAGACTTACTGCTTTCGGCACCGTTACAAGGCACGAGATTCCAGCTGGCAACGGTCAGCTGGCAGAATTAGTTGTGTAGTTTATTTATGTGATTGCTATTCAGTATTGATTGTGGCACACTGAAAATCTTTGTCCATGCCTGTCGTGAACAGCACAAGAACTTAACTCGTGTTTCTATACAATGTAAAAAGTCACTAAACATGTCTAAACACTTTATTATTAAGATGGCAGCCTGCCGACTAGACCGCCCCACAGAGCCCGCGGGACCCCACGAAGCATTCCCACATGCATGCACCGGGAGTTCCCACGGGAGAACTGGGACCCAATGTGTGAATATGTTAACTACAGTACTCTAATAATTGCATGTCGTGTGTGTTTATGTGCAAATGAAATATACAATATACTGTTGTTTTTAAACTCTCTTAATACTTTGTTTTGTAGAGGGACACTGGCTGAGCAACACACTCCTTCTGCTATGGCTAAGCGACCAGCAGCAGGAGGAGCAAGTAGGGCCTCCATGTCACTGCCAGGTCCAAACAGGGAAAATTACTTAACACAGTGACGGGAGAAAGGGGAAGGCAACAATGAGGGGCCAGATGGGGACTGGTGGATTCTTTACACCGATTCTGTGACTATCGTTGTCTTTATATTGTACTCTACTAAGTGCTGTTTGCAAATGCAGAATGTGTATTGAATGATTTGTTTTCTTTTAAAACTGCAGCCAGAATTTTGTATACTACTTCTCCTTTTGTATACTACTTCTACTACTAAGTCCCCATTTACTGCCCAGGTGAAGCACGATCCAGACCCCTCCTCCAGCTCTGTCCAAAGGAAGAGACCCCAGTCCACTCCAGGACTTCTGCAACTGCCAGCCAATAAGAGGGCCAATAAAGAAATAAAGAAAACATTCAATTATAATGAATTCCTACTTTTTATGTTTTAGGAAAAGATTAATGAAAGTGTGCAATGGTTGAACAGCACGAGTTCTAATGAAAGCAGTCAAAGTGTTAATACTTCTTAAACTATAATGCAGGAAAAAATGTTTAAAGTGCAAGGGACAGAGGGATAATTTAAAATGTGCAGGAGAAGTCACTTCATTTATTGCATATGGCAGATGACGCACTGAATATATTTTCCCATGCCTGCCAAAAACTTCACACACTTCTATACAAGACACAATGTAACAATGTAACAATGTAACTAGAAATGTCTAGTATAAACATGGCATTGCACTGTGTGACCTTGTACTGTACATATTGTACTTTAATCATAAGCTAGAGGTTATTTTAGACCTTTACAACATGGCAGCAGAGAAACCACCTCAATGCTACATTATGTGGCTATGATATATTTTGCCATTCAGATAAAATGCTTAAACTCTATGCGTCAGTATGTCAATATGAAGTATCCCGTCTACGACAAAAAAAAGTATGGAATAATTATATCCGACACAATTTAAGCATTATAGAACGCAAATGCGTTCCATACAGTTTACATATTGCACAAATGGGTGCAAATAAAATGCATATGCGTTCCATACAGTTCTTATACTGGCAGATATCGGAGCACAGTGTAATTCATGCGTCTATTTCCTCTCGATTATTAACAAATAACAATCACACTTATGTCACAGATAAAACTGTACAAGAAACAGCCAGAAGAAGATGTCAATTAAAGAAGAATGTGAAATAAAACAAAGTCTTTGGGGTTTTTTAATCTCTTTTTTTAAAACTATGTACTCAAATAAGATGTTCTACTTCTTACTTTAATATTTTCTATATTTCAACTATAATCTTCCAGCAAATACACATTTATGGGTGTTTCGCTTAAAGTTTTAAACTTTACTGTAAAACTGTACCTCCACGTAAAATTTACATTTATTAAGTGCTTACTTTAGTTCTTGCTAAAATGAAACACTTAGAGGTTTGGACACAATACTTTCTACTAACTTTCTTAATTTGCAGAACAAGCCATATTGTACATGCAGTGTAATATTGAAACATTTCCACATAGAAATCTTGCTACAGATGCAGTCAGCGTTATCTCCACCCTGCCATGCACGTGTTCTAGTGAACTGCGGACCAAACGTGGAGTAATCACAACCAAGTGCAGAGCAAGGGGGAATTTCCCATCAGGATTATCACAGTGGGAGTCCCTGCTTCTGAGATGAGACTCCTGCTGTGTTCATCCTTCCGGGTAGCTCCAGTCTGGAAGAGATGCGCAGTGAGAGCAGACAGAAGTGCATTTCTCCCTGTGTATCTCTAACAGGTGACCGCAAAGATTTTATTTTAATTACATAGTATTGAAGCAGTAGGTCTCTGGAGCTTAACCGCATTAAATTCTGCCCCGGGGACCCCATGCTTCCTAGTTACAGGCCCCGGTATATCCTAAAAGAAAAGCAAATGTGTGGTGCTCAAAAAAAAAACCTATAACAGGGTACCAAAGGAACCACAAATATAATCCAAAGTACTTGATTGAAGAATCCTGTGATGTATACTCCCCAGTGGAAGAATAAGGGATATGACCCCAGACAATAGGACAAATAACAACTCCAATATGTAACCGACTAGTGGACTAGGATCCCCACAAGCACTGTAGTAAGGGACCTCACAATAAAGTGACCCAGCATAATGTATCGGAATGGAGAATGTCCAGATAAAGAAAATAACTCACTCTGAGTAGAATTGTCATCCAGACCATGAAAAAGAGCTTGCGCTCGAAACGCGTTGGTGGGGGGCTTTGTACCCCATAATACTGCTGTTATTTTTGTAAGAATCCATTAAATACAATTTTTAATGGGCACACGCTCCTTTTGGATTTCCTTTACTTTTTGATCCTGTGTATTTGGTGCCTGCTTTTTCCTATTGCAAACCCGGTATATCCTGCACATGTAAATGTCCTGGTCATGTAACGCAGGAGAATTAAACTTGCAGCAGATACCGGCACCACATAGTGTGGGTAGTAGCTTCATTACTTTAGTGTTTAGCCACTAAATATATCTATCTTATACAGCTACCTTGCTATACAGATGAGGCATTATGGTTAGTCGCGCTGCACTGCCATCACGAAATCTGCTGTGATCACGTTTTTTCCATCTGTTACACAACGTGCAAGTAAGGAGACTAATGGCCCATCGGGATTAACACAGCAGGCATCCCTGCTTCTGAATGGGACTCTCGCCGTGTGAATTCCAGGCTACACCAGTCAGTAAGAGACACGCAGTTTGAGTAAGGTAGGATCAGTCACTCTCCCTGCCTACCTCTAACAGGTGGTCATGCAGCTTTTATTTTATTTTAATAACACAGTATTGAAGCAGGGGGTCTCAGGATCTCAACCACTTTAATGTTAGCCCCAGGATCCCCTGTTTCCCGAGTAACAGGCACCGGTTCAGGATGCCGATATCTTCCTGCATTGTTTAAATGTCCCAGTCATGTGACGCGGGGTAATTTAAACATGGCGGAGATCCTGGCACCCCATACTGGGGCCTGTAACTCAGGAAGCAGGGGATCCCAAGGTTGAAATTAATGCAGTTCAGCTCCTGAGACTCCCTGTTTCAACACTGTGTTAATAAAATAAAATGTCGCCTGTTAGAGGTGCGCAGGGAGAGTGACTGATTCTGTCTCAATATTACCGCGCGTCTCTTACAGACAGGTGCAGCCCGGTGGGATTCACACAGTGGGAGTCCCTTTCAGAAGCAGGGACGCCTGCTGTGTTAATCCCTATGGGCCGTTACCCCTTGCAATGCACTGCTCCATGGACGGTCAATGCTTTGCACACTGTGCACCAGCACATGCTCTGCAACCACGGGACCGACCATAGCACTGCATCTGTAGTTATTACCAAATACCAATTAAGCTAACTGATATGAGCCTAGAGGCTGGTATGCTAAAAACTAAAGCTCTATTACCCAAAGGATATTCTATTAACTCCCTCACCATCTAGTATTCATACTCTGTGTCTAGTCATAAAGGTTCAAGATATTAACCTATTATCTTTAAACCATCAGCTGAACTGGTACACACCATTTCTGTTGATTATAAATACTGCTGATCTCAGTGCCACAAGGCACTAACAGATCCCCACTCCCCCCAATACATATTAAAAAGACCCCACTCCCCCCAATACATATTAAAATGACACCCACTACCCCAATACATAATAAAAAGACCCCCACTCCCACAATACATAATAAAAGATCCCCACTCCCCCCCCATACATATGAAAAGACCTTACTCCCCCGAATACATTTGAAAAGACCCTCTCTCCCCCAATACATAAAAAAACACTCCCCCAATACATATTAAAAAGAACCTCACTCCCCCCAATACATAATAAAAAGACCCCCACTCCCCAAATACATAATAAAAAGATTCCCACTCCCCCAATACCTAATAAAAAGACCCTCACTCCCCCAATACATATAAAAAGACCCCCACTCCCCCCCAATGCATAACAAAACTCCAACAATACATATAAAAAGACCCCCACTCCCCCTAATACATAATAAAAAGACCCTGACTCTGCCCCAATACCCCACTCTACCTAATACATAATTAAAAGATCCCCACTCCCCTCCAATACATATAAAAATACCCCCCCCCCCAATACATAAAAAAATAGACTTACCTTGGGGATAGTCAGACAGGTCCGGTGGCTGTGGGGGCCTGGCAGCTGGTGCTGCAAGTTGGCCCGATCTCTGGCCAGGCCAGGCTGCCAGTAGCGGCCGGGCCCCTGCTACCCATCAGCGGCAGACCTCTTCCTCACTCTGTCCCATGCCGAGCTTCCAAAGTCAGCGCACACCGGAAGCTGAGGCCCATCTTACTTCCGGTGCACTAACGTCAGAGAGGTCGGTCGAGTGCCGCAAGCATTGGAAGCTCATCGTGGGACACAGAGTGAGGAAGAGGCCTGCAGCTGATGGAGATCTGGGGCCGCGACTGTCAGCCGGGCCTGGCCAGAGGTCGGGGTCAACTTGCAGCGTCGGCCGCCGGGCCCACCGCAGTCACCGGGCCCGGAACACCAGTCCTAGCTGTCACCTCCCTGTCGGCAGCCCTGTGTATGATATTTAAATACATGTATAAGATTGTATAAGCCATATTTGTTGCACGTTATTATTTTTGGCTAACGGCATACTCACAACTGGTCTCTTTCAATATTTGGTTTTATACTTTACAAATAATTTGCAAGCTTTTTGTATTGGTATTCACTGGTTTCTCAGTTTCAATAACTCAAAAAAATAGCAGAATGTCAGTTCAGATTAGTCTCAACATAGCTATTGCTACAAATCAAATTCCATGTCACTATCCATACCAATTTCAGAAAAATATACTGTATTTATGCATGTATGTGGCATCAGAAAATTGTTAGGACTGTAATTCAGTAAAGGATATATTTGTGGCATTCATCTATGGGATAATTGGCTGCTAAGGGGGATATTTTAAAAGTGTACTTATTTTCCTGAAGTATACATTTATGCAGCTAGACAAATCCATATTGATGAGATATTTAGTCAGTATTGGTTTCAATTCTTGAAGAGCGTGGGTTGGAAAATGTTTCTTTCTTAAGAACATACAGAATATATAATTCAAACTTGTCATATTGCATTCTTTAGGCAAAAAGACTTTTGATATGTACTGCAATCCCCACAGTGACTCTAGCCATATTTAACCTTTAGTACGAGAAAGGACATCATGGGGCGCATGGATCCACAAAATCGAAAATGGAAAAGAAAAAGAGAAACACAATAGTGTAATATATTAAGACAACAATATATGTTCTAAACTGGTGGTGAGAGATATACTCACATTTAACTCCTTAATAAAAGCACCTTTTGTAAAAAATCTTTTTATTGTGTCTTTAACAGATCCACGAATCTCAGTCAAATAAGCATACTGTATTTTTATAGAACTACCTTTCGACAAAGAAAAAAGCTGACAGCATAATACAATTGTAATACAAAATGTAGCAAAATGGATCATATCACTCACAAACATGTGTCTTGAGTTGTATGCGTTGTATAGTATAAATCACCAATGCAGTCTCACAGTCTGTTAAGGGGGCTGGAGTGTGGGTTCCAAGCTCTTCCATGCACGGTGCAACCGTATACTTCCGGTAGCTCCAAGGTAGGTTTGGGCATCTCCAGAGAGGTGTGCAAAAATCTCTCTTTCCCCAAAAACTGTCTTATACCTCAGAGGATCCTGTCTACTCTACTGTGTGTCTCTCTTTCTTTTCCATTTTCGATTCTGTGGATTCATGCACCTCAAGATGTCCTTTCTCGTACTATTTCCATAAATAAGGGTCTAGAAACTCTTGGAATTCGGGCTGAAGGACTACAAGACTATTAGGGGGCTATGCACTAAGCAGTGATAAGTCGTTTTAAGAGCGCAAAGTGCTTTTAGAACGTGAAGTTCTGCCGAGCGCTAAGCACTAAGCCGCGCAAACAGGCACTTTGATCTCTAAAACTGGCTTTTTCATGAAATTTTTTCAAAGTCCAACTTTGATCGTACGATCAGCTGTTTGCGCTGAATCCTGCCCTTCTGCGGGATTCACTAAGCAACGCAAACTGATCGTACGTGAAAGTTGCGCTGAATAAAGCTCACCAGCTAAAGGCAGGTGATAAAAAAAGCTGGACTTAGAAAAAAATCTTTGTTTACCTTTTTGCAGGCGCAAAACCAATACAACAGGCCGGCGTGTGTCCCCGGCTGACCCCGCAGGGGTCCCCGAGGGAGGCCGGGGGTCGCGCGGGTGTCCCCGGCTGACCCTGCGGCTGTCCCAGGGTCCCCGCGAGAGTCCCGGGGTACCCGCGGGCCTGCGGTACCAATGTTGTGCCAACAAAAATACTAAACAATATTTCTAACTAAATACACCCCCCTAACACACACAGTACAATAATGTGCAAAATAACTATTATCCAGATATGGATAATGGATTATTTGCCCATTATTAAACACTGCATTAGCATACCTAAATAAAGTCAATAAAAACAGTAGCCAGCTAATCCAATGAATACAAGCAGTAACAACATCAACAATGAATTAATTAAACCATTAACCAATTAAACCAATTAATTCCTAAACCAACTCAAAATTAATAGTAACACTAACCAATCAAACCAATTAATTACAACAACATTAATGAATGTAAACATTAAAAGACAAATAAATACATTCAAACAATCTCTGAAAGAACCATAAAACGCATTAGCCAACATAATACAACAATTAACTACAAACGAACACCAATCGCAAACATTTTATTACATTAAGCAGGAAAAATACAAACAATTACATCCACATAAGAAACTGCCATTAAAAAAACCAACAGCAATACCAAGCCAGAAATGCCCTCCAAATATTGTAATAATTATGTATTAATCTGTACCCCAAAGTGGTACAGATTAATATATTATCAGTCAATGTGCCTCAAGAACAAGAAATGGTTACAGATGAAGATAGAAGAAGGTGATTAAAGAAAGAAAAAAGAAGATTGGGGTACCTGATCCGGATCTTCATGGCGGATGGCATCGGATGCTGTTGGAGGCCTTCAAGGTATGTGAGCTTCCTGTTACCCCGGGAGTCGGAGGGCCACCGCTTCTAATGGTAAGTAATATATTGAATGTTTGTAAATGTCTTTTTTTACAGGTTTTTTTATTGGATGTGATTGTTGATTTTTTGGGGGAGGCACATTGACTGATAATATATTAATCTGTACCACTTTAGGGTACAGATTAATACATAATTATTACAATATTTGGGGGGCATTTCTGGCTTGGTATTGCTGTTGGTTTTTTTAATGTCAGCTGTTTGCGCTGAATCCTGCCCTTCTGCGGGATTCACTAAGCAACGCAAACTGATCGTACGTGAAAGTTGCGCTGAATAAAGCTCACCAGCTAAAGGCAGGTGATAAAAAAAGCTGGACTTAGAAAAAAATCTTTGTTTACCTTTTTGCAGGCGCAAAACCAATACAACAGGCCGGCGTGTGTCCCCGGCTGACCCCGCAGGGGTCCCCGAGGGAGGCCGGGGGTCGCGCGGGTGTCCCCGGCTGACCCTGCGGCTGTCCCAGGGTCCCCGCGAGAGTCCCGGGGTACCCGCGGGCCTGCGGTACCAATGTTGTGCCAACAAAAATACTAAACAATATTTCTAACTAAATACACCCCCCTAACACACACAGTACAATAATGTGCAAAATAACTATTATCCAGATATGGATAATGGATTATTTGCCCATTATTAAACACTGCATTAGCATACCTAAATAAAGTCAATAAAAACAGTAGCCAGCTAATCCAATGAATACAAGCAGTAACAACATCAACAATGAATTAATTAAACCATTAACCAATTAAACCAATTAATTCCTAAACCAACTCAAAATGAATAGTAACACTAACCAATCAAACCAATTAATTACAACAACATTAATGAATGTAAACATTAAAAGACAAATAAATACATTCAAACAATCTCTGAAAGAACCATAAAACGCATTAGCCAACATAATACAACAATTAACTACAAACGAACACCAATCGCAAACATTTTATTACATTAAGCAGGAAAAATACAAACAATTACATCCACATAAGAAACTGCCATTAAAAAAACCAACAGCAATACCAAGCCAGAAATGCCCTCCAAATATTGTAATAATTATGTATTAATCTGTACCCCAAAGTGGTACAGATTAATATATTATCAGTCAATGTGCCTCAAGAACAAGAAATGGTTACAGATGAAGATAGAAGAAGGTGATTAAAGAAAGAAAAAAGAAGATTGGGGTACCTGATCCGGATCTTCATGGCGGATGGCATCGGATGCTGTTGGAGGCCTTCAAGGTATGTGAGCTTCCTGTTACCCCGGGAGTCGGAGGGCCACCGCTTCTAATGGTAAGTAATATATTGAATGTTTGTAAATGTCTTTTTTTACAGGTTTTTTCATTGGATGTGATTGTTGATTTTTTGGGGGAGGCACATTGACTGATAATATATTAATCTGTACCACTTTAGGGTACAGATTAATACATAATTATTACAATATTTGGGGGGCATTTCTGGCTTGGTATTGCTGTTGGTTTTTTTAATGTCAGTTTCTTATGTGGATGTAATTGTTTGTATTTTTCCTGCTTAATGTAATAAAATGTTTGCGATTGGTGTTCGTTTGTAGTTAATGTTGTATTATGTTGGCTAATGCGTTTTATGGTTCTTTCAGAGATTGTTTGAATGTATTTATTTGTCTTTTAATGTTTACATTCATTAATGTTGTTGTAATTAATTGGTTTGATTGGTTAGTGTTATTATTCATTTTGAGTTGGTTTAGGAATTAATTGGTTTCATTGGTTAATGGTTTAATTAATTAATTGTTGATGTTGTTACTGCTTGTATTCATTGGATTAGCTGGCTGCTGTTTTTATTGACTTTATTTAGGAATGCTAATGCAGTGTTTAATAATGGGCAAAAAATCTATTATCCATATCTGGATAATAGTAATTTTGCACATTATTGTACTGTATGTGTTAGGGAGGAGGGCGGGAGGGGGGTCGTGTATTGATGTTTGTTAATTCTTTTTTAAAAATACATTTTAATTATAGTGTAGATGTGCAGGGGGTCTCCGGAGCTGACCCGCGTTGGTTTCAGGTCCGAGGACCCCCTACTTCAGGAGATACAGGCCCCATTATGGGGTGCCGGTATTCCCTGCACTTTCAAGCGTCCGCGTCACGTGACCGGGACATTGAAATTCTGCACGGGATACCGGCACCCCATAACGGGGCCTGTATCTCCTGAAGTAGGGGGTGTTCGGACCTGAAACCAATGCGGTTCAGCTCGGGAGACCCCCTGCTCATGTACACTATAATTAAAATGTATTTATTTATTGTACGATCGCCTGTAACAGCCTTGCATGGAGATGGCAAATCAGCTAGCGTACGGGAACTTTAAGTGCGATAGCAGGGGGGAAATACATTGCACGCACGATAAGCCAGTTTTGGGCACGTCCGATAAAAATTGGGCTGAGGGCCTTAGTGAATCGCACGGCCGGCTTCATTTTTTATCGGACGTGCTAATTTTTTTCAGCCCGGCGCGAAAGCTTGGAGCTTAGTGCATAGCCCCCTTAGACTCTTATTCATTGATTACTTTGGGACTTTTTCACATTAAAGTTGTATGTATTATTATATGACATTATTTCTTGTTGGCACATTTTGATCACACGGTTATGTTTTATAGATCTCTGTAGAAATGTACAAATTTCTTAAATTTAGGGGCCACACATAATTATCAAAGATACTTTAATTGCTCGTGCCATATTTCTTCTTTTTCTTTGACTACAGATTGAACCCTTAGGCTGCTTTTATAACGTTCATGGGACATCGTGTGATTTTTTTCACATTGTGTACGAGGGGATAGCGTATAGATAAAATTAACTAGTTACATTAGCACTGAATGTGTTGATGTATTAAAAAGTTTCTAATCCAGTCTTTAATAAAATGACATCTCCCAAAAATAAACAAAATGTAAAATGTAAACACTAGTGTGTTCTGCAGAGAGAAACCCATCATTTAAAAACTACAAGAAAATATATTTTAATTGCAATAGATGGTACATTTCTTACAATCATCAATGTGTCTGAAAGATTAATTCAACCAGAATTTTTAATATGATCCCCATCTTTCTATGAATAAGGATTAGATTTCTCTACAACCATCATCACATTCAACCATTGCTTATCTACCATTTAGTACTGTATCTTACCTTGATGCAGCGTGAAATGATGCCGCGGGGTCATGTGACGTCACGTGACCTGCAACGTAATTTGACATGTATAACGCCACTTCACATGACCCTGCCGCGTTGCTATGGACACAAGTAACGCCGACAGAGTGAAGGTAAGTATAGCGTTGTAGAGTCTTCACGCGATCCCCCGGCATTTTATTTAAATGCCTCAGGGAAGAGCTTGGGGCCTCTGCAACCGCCCGCACCCCCCCAGAAAAATCTCTTGCCCCCCCGGGGGGGTGCGCCCCCCACTTTGCGCACCGCTGCACTAACACATGCATACATGTACCAGCATACAAATACAGTATATGATATAATACATACTCACACATAATAAGACACTGGCACATTACAAATGGAGGGACAAACTTCTCCAACATTAAACCGTGCCAAAATATATTCAGAAGCCAACACATATTCCCAAGAAACAGAGAAAGTCCCATAGTTATATAAACACCTCCAAGTGCTCAAAAAGCATTATTATTATCCTTTATTTAGACCGTGGCTACATATATTGCAGCACAGTACAAAGTGTTGGGAAGTCTACAACAATACAATTACAACATTAATACAGTACTTACTTTTTTTTACAGTAGATAAGGATGGGAGAGTGAAAACAAAGTACAGTGGGAAGAGGTTTGCGTGCCATGAAACATGCTTCTGGGATGCTCTTGTATGTATATACAGTATGCATGTATTAAAAAATTTTTTTTATAGCACCCAACAGATTGCTGTGTTTTAATCTTTTATTTACAAACATTACGATACAATTATTATATATTGTAGGGAGCATAATAATACAGGTGGGACAAGTACATCAAGATATAAATATATGTAGTCATGGCTGGTTTCTGGCTACCATTCTGCCCCCACTGGCATGCAAGTCCTTGTAAGAGCAGGCAGTGCCAGTACTAATCATGGGTTTTCCCCACACAAGGCCTTCCATTGAGTAACAGGGGAGGAGGTGGGATTAGGTCTGAGTGCTGCCCAATCTTGGGTTCAGACCTAGTACCTTCCCCCTACTGTTCTTAAGGGAGGTGCATCCTCAAATTCAGTAGTGTCTCTACTGTTGAGAGAGACAAAGTATCACGTAGGCTGCTGTGAACTGGCAGGCCCTGATCCTCTTCCCTATGGGGGAGAGTGAGTGATTACCTTTTCCCCTGGTCCTGCTAGAGGGCTGGGGAAGTGCAGGGACTACAGTGGGCGCCATTGACTCGTAGTGTAGAACCAGGGACCATCCTAAATCAGAGATCAGAACAGAGACTGTGTTAGGCAGAGGACCGCCGTGTTGCTGTGGAGTGTACAGGTATCCAACTTTTCACTTTACAACGAATGGCATTTCAAATGCTTTACAATATAACCCTAAGGGATGTTTTTCGACGCCGGAATGCGATATCCAACGCTCACCGCTGGACAACTCAGCCTTGTGAACCAACAGGTAGCATGCACCATACACCTGGTAACAGGGGAATCTCCCAAGGGGTGGGGAAAACACCGTTACACATACAACACTGTAAGAAAGAAGTACCTGCCCCACAATCCAATCAGTATGTGTGGAATACAATAGGAATACATTTAAGTGCATTAAATGCGTTTAAGAGAATACTGTAGTTAGTGAGTAGTGATCATCCAGAACTAATGAAATGCTTTATTGAGCAGCTGAGTTTTCATTCAGGGGGTTTGAAGTTATAGAGACAAGGCGTTTGTCAGACATTGAGATATTCTGTAGGAATTTCCATAGGAAGGGAAGAAGGGTTGTTGGTATGAGAGATGTGTAGTGACATGGGGGTAAAGAGAAGAAAGGACTGAGCAGAGTGTAAAGAGTGAGAAAGGGTATAGTTTTTGATTAAAACTGAGATATAAGTACAGTAGGGGCAAAGGAGAGGGAAAAATTGTAGTGCCTGTGGTATTGAAAAGAGAGCCAGCAGGGAGTTTTCAGAAGGAAAGAAGCTCAAGAGAAGAGGAATTTGATCCTCACAGCACCATTATTTAACTTTGAAATATTATATTGTTATTACAACCCAGCAAAAAGACTAAGACCGATACTATATACTTTTGCCGCGCTATCGAGCCTGATGGGAAGTTACTTAGCTGTTGGGCCGCCTCCTTATCTGCTGCCCTCCTCTTCCTTCTGAACCACTGCATCAAACGACGCGGCGGACGTCACCAACGTGACATCACGGCATCTAGTTCCCATGATAACGTGATGTCGCGACATCAAATAATGTCATGACATTGCTTTACCGTGGTAACGCGATGCCGTGCAACATCACGTTGGTGACGTCCTTGGCGTCATTTGATTCTGTGGTTCAGAAAGAAGAGGAGGGCGGTAGGTAAGGAGGCAGTTGCAACAGATGTGCCATGGGGCGGTGGATTTGAAGTACTGATGGAAAAGGAGTAATTTAGAGGAATAAGATGGAAGTGAGAGACACAGGTTATGAAGTTTTTCTTATGCTGTAATGCTGGTCAAGTACAATGAAGGACGCAATGCTGGGGTTCTCTCTCAGCAAGTCGCCTTTGTTTTAAGTATTTGGATAAACAATCTAGAAATGGACACGTGAGGCCAAATTCACTATGTATGGCTGTGCTATAAGACATCTACCAGCAGCTTATGACACTTTTTGGACAAGGTGAATGGGCCCTAAGGTGTCTTCAAGTTTATGGGCCATAAGGTGTCTTTGTCACTGAAAATTGTGTCTTATGACATAGTACTGCTCAGTAAATAAGACCTTAATTTTTCCAACAATCTGGGATGAAGAGACCATAGTTTTTTATATTTTTGATCAAAGATTTAAACCATACAATTGTAGCCCCCTTTCCCCCGTGTCTAGGGAAACTATCTGCGCTACCATTACCTGAGTGGCTAACAGGAGGCCTGATCCTCCGCTTAAGGGAGCCTGGGCTGATCGCGGTCTATCTGATGACAGCGCCTCCACCTGGGAGGGATCCAAGCGCAGCTGGATAACCCCTTCCCAGGAACCCATAGTAAAGAGTAAATATACATACACGGTGGTATACCAACTTACCAACTATAGCAGTACGCACCATGTACCCAATACCATAAAGGCCCCACAAAGTGTACCCACACCCCAACATCACCCTGGTGGAACCCACAGAGTCCAGGCCCACCCAAATAGTGTTTGTGTGGAGTAGCGCTACCCACTGTGTGTTTGGCCGTTGGTGCACATGTAGTGGTGATAACTCCCTGGTCTTAGCGAAGACCATGCTGTAATGGCTGATTGTTCCGCTGATCAGCGACGTGGTCCCACGCCGCTCGGATCCTCAGGCGTCCGCCACTGGAGGGATCTCCCGCTGGATTGTATCCCTGTAATAGTGTCTCTGATACTGTTGCCAGACCGCAGGCTGCAGTCACCCCTCCACCGCAATGGGTCTTCCCTGCAGCAGCCACAGCCCGATGGGAGTGGGGGCCTAGCTGGGATTTAGGGGGAAGATCTGGCCTAGTCTCAGGGCTACTGGCACCTGAGACACTACCTCTCTCCCTGGTGTCCTACTCCTGACCGGCGTGGTACCTAAAGCCCCAAATGTATCCTTACTGCCGACTCCCTGCAAGCGCCCCTGAGGCTCATGGGACTTATACTTCCCTTGAGGAGCCATGGGCAAGATGACCATTGCATTCTGTGACTGCGCATGTGCCGCTCGCATCCTGTGCATGCACGGTGCACAAGATGTCTGCCCCTGCCTTGCAGGCCAGACGTGGAGCTCCCGGCGACCCAATCGACACTCCGGCTCCCACTGCAACGTTCTCTACATCTGTGCCGGGTCCGCCTGCCACTCCGGCAGCACCTGGTGGGCTCCGCCGAGCAATTGTAACCTCCCTCTTCCCCCGCACCAGCATCGGGAGGTAAGGGAGCATGGCTACATCCTCCCCCTGGTGGAGACTCCAATGTCCTGCTTGGAACAACATACATAACAAAAGTTTATATTATAGAAAATGCATTATATAAACGTACAACTTAACTGATACATGCTCTAAACAA
Source organism: Ascaphus truei (assembly GCA_036426205.1). NCBI lineage: Eukaryota > Metazoa > Chordata > Amphibia > Anura > Ascaphidae > Ascaphus > Ascaphus truei. Next base: position 223,158,402 of record CM071567.1, on the reverse strand, counting down.
GAATAAACAGCTCAGTGAACATGGCTATGATCAAAGCCAGCTTGCTCCGATCCAGCTGCTGACACTCATAGTGGGGTTCACCTAACGAATCATATATGACTGTAGTGGGAGGGCGCCTCACTCGCTGACTCCTGTGAGTCTCTTCTTCAGTGTCTCCCACTTGGGAGATTCTATCATAGTGTTGGGGCCTTGGCCCATTTCTATGGAGCAGCAGAGTCTCTGTGAAGTGTTTTTGGGGGACAAAACTTTGGCTTCTGGGCTCCAGAGGATGGCTTGTTGAAGCCACTGGAGTGGTTACATGAGGTTCTGGCCCATTACCCGTTGCTCCTTCAGGAGGTGCCACCAGTCTTCATTGAAGTTGGGGAAAGTTCCTTCTAAAGGGTCTTGGGTTGTCTCTGTTACCAAAGCTGGAGTATCTGCAGACTCTTATGGCTCACTGGACTCTGCAATTGGCTCTGGCTCAGGGTCACTGTCCCCCACTTGAGGAATGGGCAGCAAGTGATTACGGTGCCAGACCTTTACCCTGCAATCCATGTCTCGTATGCGGTAGACAAGGAGGCCTGGCATCTGGGATTCTTCTTTGAAGGGCCCATCACTCCAGCGGTCGGCCAGTTTGTGTTTTCTGGGGATCCCTAGGTTGGGCATCTCCAGCCAAAGTTCCCAATAGTGGACCTTGTAGTCATTTCATTGCTTGTTGCATGCATTCAGCTGGGCTGCGGCTTTTTCCGCCAATTGATATGCGTGGTGCAGGCTGTCCTGGAGTCGCTTCACATATTTATAGTGAGCCATATTAGGTACCCCATCAGTAGATACCTGATGACGGATGTCCACAGGCAGTCATGCCTCTCATCCGAACATCATGAAGTACGGTGTGAACCCCGTAGATTCATGCCTGGTGCAGTTGTACGCATGCACCAGTGCTTTAACTTGCTTGCTCCATTCGGCTTTCTGGGAGCCCTTAGGGTGCCTAGCATGTCTAGCAGTGTTCAGTTGAACCTCTCTGGTAGAGCATCTCCCTCTGGATGATATGGAGTGGTTCTAGACTTCTGGATATCGATCAAGTTGAGAAGCTCCTTGATAAGCTTGCTCTCAAAGTCTCTTGCTTGATCGGAGTGCATCCAATTCGGCAGACCGTAGTGGATAAAGTATTTCTTCCACAGCACTTTAGCCACTGTTATCGCCTTCTGATCCTTTGTCAGGAACGCTTGGGCGTACCGCGTATAGTTGTCGGTCACCACCAGCACATTCCCAATGCTACTTGAATTGGGCTCTATGAACAAGAAGTCCCTGCAGACTAGATCCATGGGACCAGAGCTTTTTAGGTGGCCCATTGGGGCTGCACATGTAGGCCGTGTTTTTCGCTGTATGCACCATGGACATCTCCGACAATATCACTCTACTGATTCCCGCATTTTGGGCCAGAAGAACTGGTCTCTTACTAGTTAGAATGTTTTGTCCACTCTCAGGAGTCTGTGATTATCATCCAGAGACCACAGAACATGGTATTGCATGCCTCTGGGCAGAACCAACTCTTTCCTGCCAGAGTGATTGTGGTAGGGGACAATCCTGTAGAGGAGGCCATGCTCTATGTGGAACTTGCACCATTCCCTCATGATGACCTTGACGGTGTCGTTAGGGACTCGCTTCACCAAGGAGGGATTGTTCTATTGGATGGTCTAGAGAAAATATTATATCTGTGGCGCTCCATACATACACAAATGGTAATAAAAAGGATATATACCGTAATGGTAGCATCGTCGGGTCCAAAGGTAGGCTCCACACGATAGCAGTATCACATGAAAAAAATATAAGGAAATCACATAGCATAATACTGCAGAATAAATATTCACAGCATATAGACTAATGACATGACAAACTAACAAATAACAAATGACATGGGCTGAGAAACACTGGGTGACTGATATATAAATGAGCACATTTAATGTTAGACACAGAATATGAATAAAAAACAAATAAAATACACAACATGTGTTAAAATAGAATAAGTCCCACTGGAAATCTCCTGCTGTGGCTGAAATGAGCACTTACCGGATGTAAGATGGTCAAAGGCAATGGATAATTAGAGAGTATTCTCTCTCGTCTTGGTCAGATCAGCTCCACTGCGTGTCTCCTGGCATCAGGGGCGTGTGGGTACTCCGTAGCCGTTTCCGGATGGGGCGCCCCCCTGCTCACGTGGAAACAACTCTCTTCAGCTTAGTTGGTTGGGGCTTGGCGATCGCAGCCGCAGATTCGCCGTGCAATACCCAGAACGCTGTGCAGATGGTATCAGCAGATTCGTGGATGCTCCGATCAACAGAGGAAACAAGACAGACGTCAGCAAAAGTCAGCAGAGTGACCAGTGGGACCACCCTATGCGTTTCGGAAGTACCAACTTCCTTCTTCAGGGGTAAAATAAAGATAATACAGTTCCTGTGTGTCCCTTGATTTATTGTCCCGATTTAAAGAGACAATGCTCTTGTAATTAGTCCCAGACATGCGCAGTATGGAATAGCAAAGCTGCATGTATTCTCAGCTGAAAAACAATGACAATAAATGACAAATAACAAAAGCCACTAACAACATTTATACATCAAACATGAAACATAATTCTAACACTAATACAACTATACTATGACCTACTATATATATGGAGCACCACTGATCAATCCACAGAAACAATGGATGCATACAAGTCATGGGTAGCTAATAAAGACAAATAGAGTGAAATTCTATACTGTACTAATGTGACCCAATATCTTATTGTGTGGATATATGGCATAAATCAGCTAACATAATAGATATAAAAATAATCTGAAATAATGAAACCAATGGACCCTATTGGTTATACAAACATCAAGTTGTAAATAGTATCTAATATAATTAACCCTAGACAAAACAAATCAATGGGAATAACTAGAGATATAAATAAATCTAAATAGAAATGTGAAAGAGTGAGTCTTGGTGTGCACTTAATGGGTACTGCATAATACCTCTTCTTCTAAAGGAACTCATGTATAAGTGTATGTTTATATATTAAAATATAATGTTGTGCTGTGAATAGGAATATGTCACAATTTGTTTTTCTATTAGATGGCCTGACGTATAGCTCTAGCCACCGGATCATGCATTTGGTACAGTACCAGTTCTTTCCATTCTAGGATGGGGTTTGGGGTGATGTTCAGGCCTTCTGGGTTGCAGTAGGCGGTGGGGAGTTCCTTGGATTGGCATCCCAGCTAGTCGACTACTCTTTACTCAAAGAATGCCACCTTGTCTTGCACAATGGTGGCCATTGAGCACATTGCCCGGATCCCAGGTCCAGGAACTCCAGCTTGTGGGCGGGATAGTTCTGCTCCGATGGTGTTAAGCTTTGGCTTACATACGCCACTGGGCGAAGGCCAGCAGGGAACTTCTGATGGAGTACAGCTCCTAATCCACTGAAACTTGCATCCACATGTAGAATGTACGGCTGCTCGAGGTCGGCGTAAGCCAAGATGGGTGCTTCCATGAGGCTCTTCTTGAGGCCGGTGAATGCCTTTTCGCAACCGGTTGTCCACTTGTCTCCGAAGGGTGTCTGTGCGGATACGGCCTTCTGCAAAGGTTCCTCTGGGTAGATCTTCAAAAGATTGTTGAGGACCTTGGCTTTGCTGGAGTAGCCTTCTACGAAGCGGAGACCTAATCTTAGCCCAGGGATCAAGGCACCAAGGTATCAGACAAGACAAAGCAGTCCAAGAAATAATGTTATTCCAGCCGCAGCCAGCAAGCACAATGCAAAAACACAAATCAGAGCTATACTCACTCAAATAGGGGCATATGGGGGGAATCCTAGCTGGCTAGGTGCCGAGTGCCACATTGAAGGCTTACCCAGGGTTTGCTTTCACACTTCACAGGGGTAAGTTTCCGTCCAGACATCTCTGGTGCAATTTGCGGCAGAGCGCTTTCAAATCTGGTACTTAATTGTACTGCTCTCCACTTCTTCATAAAACACACCATCCCATAGCACATGTGCACTTTCAAATATCCCGCTCAGATAGGCTCCCAGCCTTATTTTTAGGTGTCTCCTGCACTGCCTTGGAGCACACGACTGTGTACACCTCCCCATGAGAATCCAAATGAACTGTGGAGTGCTGATCGGGTTCCCCTTATCTAGCTTCTCTGCTGCCATAAGAAAGCATAGTAGATTGGGGCTAGCGATCAATCACAGTGCAGATGCAGATCAGGAGGTGAGGGCTCGCCTGCATTGAACAATCAGGGCTGGGAGAAGAGCTGAGATAATTAAAGGCTGGAGAGAGAAATACAAACAGACAATGGGAGCAGAGCCTACCAGAGGAACTCTGCAATGGCTTCCCTGGTCAACAGGATATCTCCCACTGAGCACTCTGGCACGCACTTGCTTTGCTTTTCGGTCAGATGGCCCCCCTCCTGATCTCTGCCCCTGGACAATTTCTTCTTTGTCTCCTGCACCCCCCCCCCCCCCCCCCCCCTCCAGTCCCAGCAGCAGAAATTTTCTCTGGCGAGCACAAAGGGGTTCTCAGCCCTGCATGTCCAGAGACTCTGGTTCTGCTTTATTGTTACACAAATCCCATTTTTATACTTTATTACATTTACACAACAAGAATAAAAGAACAACAGTACAAAGTATGCAAGGGCTACTCACTATATTAAAACCGGGTAGTACTGGGGTCTGGTGGCCATATGAGCCCCAGAGAAGGACAGCAGGGGCCAGGGACCAGGCTTAACCTTTATTATACTAGTGCCTGGGCCCCTTTCCGTCACACTGAGAAAGATAGAAATGCAATTGTCACACAGGTTGTCGCAAACATTTATCAGATGAGAGCACAGGACCAATGCAAATATCATTAACATAGGTAAGGACAATGGCTGGTTTGCAATTCCTCGATAATCTACTGCCACCACCTCAACAGAAGGCAGCACACCAGCAGCAACACCTCCTCATGCTGTATCCTCTTCCTCAGAAGAAGAGGTCTTACAAGACAGGACCCAAAGGTCTTGCTTCCCAAACCACAAGCTAAGCCATGTTTATAGATCCAGGGATTGAGGCAGTCAATGGAAAGAAATATGTAATATTTTTCGAAAACATTTCAGTAAACAATATAAATATACCTCAGGCCCACTTATTACCAACATAAAATGTAGCAAGTATTTAAACCAGTTGAAAAGGGCAGAGAAAAGAGTCATGATAAAGGCTACTGCCGGTCTCCTCCACACATGGGGTAGTCATAATGATAGAATTTACAGCAGGAAAAATTTCCAGGACAACAGTTTAAATAGAAATAAAATCAATAACATACAGTAGGTGGCAGTAGGGGTACTGGAGATACAGGAGGGATTAAGAAAAGCAGAAACAAAAATCTTCAGACTATGCATAAATACTCATATTTTTGGAAATTGAATGCCAGAACTAACTTCTTAATCATGGCACAATAAAAATCAAGACTGGGACAGGACCAGGTACAGTGTATTTATGCAGGACAGGGAAGGAAGAAAGAGGGGAGGAGTTGCCTTTTATGTGTCGAACAACATAAGGTTACTTTAATACAAAATACTGAAGAAAAAATACTTTGAGGATGGAAAGAGGAAATGGAAAGGGTTTTAATGGAAGACATCACTGAGATAGAAATTAAAGGAGATTGATCATTATGGGAGACTACAATTTGCTAAATGTGGACTGGAGTATTTCTTGTTGATTTTAAACTTATAAAGGGTGACTTTTCAGTGATGTGAATTGTTTTCAAGTAGCTATCCCACATCACAAAATAAAGTATTTTTCAAATTATTTTTAAAAAAGAACAGGGAGCTTCCAGAGCTATACCAAGGCACTTAAAGTGCTGGGAACCCTAATTCCCAGGATTTGTTGCTTTTGCCAGTAATTGCAAGAAAAAAAACCACAATATGGTTGTAGGGTCACCCACTTGGATGTTGCAATGTCATCTAAGAATGATCTCACAGCTTTCAAATGACTGCCAGTATAAGGCTAGACCCAGTAGTCATATTGTTTCTCCTGACCAATAATTAGTTTAAGGGAATTTAAAAATGAAATATCCCTGAAAATGGGGAGTTCCTGTAGCTGGAGTGTTGCCGTTCAGCTCAGAAGACCCTTGTTTCAAATATGGTAAAAAAATTAAAAAAATTAAAGTACGAATTGTGGATTTAAGACATTTGCCAGCAGAATTGTGTTATTTCATTGTTGGGTGTATGGAAGTGGAGAAGAACTAAAAATTGAATTCTGTGTCCGGCAGATTAGCAAAGTATTGCAAAGGGAAAAAAAAGACAGCTTTTACGAAATAGTCAGACCCAGAAGAACGAACTCATAGGGGGCTATGCACTAAGCTCAATGCTTTTGCATCCGGATGAAAAAAAAAAAGCACGTGCGTTAAAAAGTGAGGCAGGAGACGCGATTCACTAAGGCCTTGAGCCCATTTTCCAACGTACGTGCTCAAAACAGCCACAGCGTACGTGTTGCTTTTTTCCCCTTGCTAGCGTTCTTAAACTTCACGTACGCTAGCTGATAGAAAAAAAGCCGCTTGTAACATTTGCATGGAGATTCTGTATCTCCATGCCAGGCTGTTACAGGCGATCGTACACTAAATAAATACATTTTAATAATAGTGTACATGAGCGGGGGTTCTCCGGAGCTGAACCGCATTGGTTTCAGGTCAGAGGGCCCCCTACTTCAGGAGGTACAGGCCCCATTATGGGGTGCCGGTATCCCCTGCACTTTCAAGCTCCCGCGTCACGTGACTGGGATATTTACATTCTGCAGGGGATACCGGCACCCCATAACGGGGCCTGTATCTCCTGAAGTAGGGGACCCCCGAGGCTGAAACTAATGCGGTTCAGCTCTGGAGACCCCCTACACATCTACACTACTGTCAAAAAACACATATCAATAAACAATAATTCCTTACAGTAGCGGCTATCTGCAATGGTAATGAAGCTGCATTAATGTACATTTTAATAATAGTGAGCCGGAGAAGGGGGTCCCCTGAGCTGAACCGCGTTGATTTCGGCCTCAGAGACCCCCTGCTTCCTGAGTTACAGGGCAAGGTATGGGGCATCGGTGCCAGTGTCGCCACAATCTTTATAGCATCCCATTGCCGACGTGGACGCTATAAACATGGCGGCGACACTGGCACCGATGCCCCAAACCAGGGCCTGTAACTCGGGAAGCAGGGGGTCTCTGAGGCAGAAATCAATGCGGTTCAGCTCAGGGTACCACCTGCTCCTGCACACTATTAATAAAAATACATTAAAGCAACTTCATTACCTTAGCGGGTAACTGCTAAGGCAATGAAGGGGTTAAGGCATAATAGCATGTTTATTGGGGACAACACGGCTATTTTCTGCTTTATATATATATATATATATATAAACACCAATATACAAATAAATGGTTCAGGATTACATAAACATGTCTACATAAGAACATCAAATCTGAATCTCATAATTATCACATAATAAAATTAATCCAGCAGCACTTTTAAATGATACGTCCTCTCCAACAAACCAGCATCTAGACAAAAGTATATGAAATGTGACACAATTGCAATGAGTGTGTACATGATGCAATTAATCTGTGCATCATGTAACACTATGCAAATCTATTTCGAAAAAAATACACTATGACAATGTCCCCTAACCACCAAGCCATCCACAAAATCAAATAGAAACTAAGCAACATAAATCATTTACCATCAATCAATTAACCAATTTCCTAAACCAATTACAATACAATAAAATCAATTATACAATTCCCTATTCAATTCTTAAAGCAAACCATTGCCAAAAATTCTAAGTCAAAGTAATCACCATCATTCCAATCTAACTACCAGAAATAAACCATTAAAAATGATATGTTACTAAATAAAAAATTACATTTCACACACCAATGTATAAATAAAGCTACTAAATACATTTGTAATACATGAAAGAACATAAACATTAGAAAACAATCAATTATTATCCCTTTATGTATATCCATATAGATAGATATACATAACATACAGGGGCAAAATAGAGCTAAAAAACAATGCATTTAATCCCAAAAATCACATATAATACACCCATTCAGTGTCCCTGAATGTAATATGTATATCCATGGGACATAGATCAATTCAGGGGCATTAAATGGAAATTAAAAAATAAAACACATGAATAAAAAATCAAAAAAACCTGAAAAGTTAAAATAATAAACTTTCTTTTGTTGCTCACCATTAGATGCCCACTCACCGAAATCCAGGCGACCCGGAAGCACAGGAACCAATCCACAGGTAAACCATAAAAAAAAACCCTACAATCCACAACGGTGTCTCTTTCTTTATTTGTAATCCTTTCCGGCAGTCTTGGGGTCTTCTTCTTCTTTGGGGTCTTCTCGTCTTCTTCGTCTTCTTACGCCACGCCCTTCTTATCTTTTTAGGAGGGGAGGTCTTCCCTCCTCAGCGTCTGGCTTCAAAATGAGACGACATAGGGGCCTATGCAGAGAGCAGCGCTATTTCGAAATTCGCCATTTTTTGGAGAAAATCGCGCAGAAAGCAGCAAAAATGGCGAGTTCCGAAAAACGCGCCAATTTTTCTTTCTATTTGTAAAACTCGCCTCGCGGCTGGCGAGAACCTCAATCTCGCCAGTTTTAAAAATATCCGTATGCAGAGAGGCGCGAACGGCAATCTAGCGGCTGTTCGCGCCAATAAAATGGCGCGATTGTCTCAGTTTTAACTCGCCAGAAAAAACTGCCGCTCGCGGCCATTGCAAAGGGAAAAAAAAAGCCGCGAATTTGTTTTAACACATTTCTGAAGCGCGCATCTCGCCAATTTAAACTCGCCACACGCATCCATGTTAAACATAGCAGAATTCGCACTTTTCTGCATATGGAGATTTAAACTCTCCAAAAAAGCTACTTTTTAATAAATTCGCCAATTTTAAAATTCGCTGCTCTCTGCATAGGCCCCATAGGCTTTTATAGGCCTATGACGTCACATTTTGGTCAAATGTTTCCCACGGCCCTTAATGGGCCGTGAAAAACATGTGATTTGGGAAAAAAAACAAAAAAATGATGACGTCATTTAAAGGCAATGATGCCAGCCAATCAGAATGGCTGAGCTTCAATTGCCTTTAAGATGACGTCATCAAAACAAAGATGGCTGGCGACACATGGTACGGTAGCCAATCAGAGCGTGGGAACGAAATCTCAACTCGGATTGCTCTGGTAGACCATGTGACAGAGGCTTTGCTTCAGCCAATCAGTGTGTCATGTGTCGTCGGCCATCTTTGTAATCCACTGTAGAAGCCACTGTACAAATAAATGTGTGAAGGGTGGGCATCGAGCCAGGGTGGCTTAACCCTTAATTACCTTTGCGGTTATTATCCGATAAGGTGATTAAGGGGTTAATTGATATCAGAATGTAATTGCAATGTATTGACTTTGTATTTTGTTGGCAACGGAGGACACGGAATTTGCTGTCGAGGGGGCTTCTTATTGATGAGGTCAGTAGAACTTTATTTATTTTATTATGCTAGTTAATGTGTTTTATATGTGTTTTATAATGGGCAAATAATCTATTATCCCTATCTGGATAATAGTTATTTTGCACATTATTGTACTGTATGTATGGGGGGGGGGGATTGATGTATTTAATGTATAGGACATGTTTATTTTTTTTACATACAGGGTTGTTTCCTCAGGTCTGCGGGGGACCTATGGAGACCACCTGAGGTCTCCTCGGACTTCTCACGGGTAAACGGCTGCCTGGTCCACGGGGGACACTGCCGGGGAAGAACCAGACCCTCCTCGGACCCGTAGGAACCACCAGCGGGCCCCCAGACCCCAGTGGGAACCACCCGAGGCCCCTCAGACACCTGTGGGTCTGACCCGGGGCCCCCAAGACAGCTGCGGGCCTACCCGTGGAGACCCCATTGTGACCCGTGGAGACCATCTGGTGGACCAGGGCGCCTGGCGGGGACCACCCGTAGGCCTCCAGACCCTGTTTGAAACATGGTGCTGGGCTACTGTGAAGTCTTTGAGGTGACCCGTCAGGCCCACCGGGGACTCCCGTGGGCCTGGGGTATTAACCCTGTATGTATAATAATAAATCATGTATTTATGGGGGAGGCACAGGGGGTGGGTTATGTATAGAATAAATATAATGATGTTTATTATGGGGCTGTGTATTGTTTTTCTTGTGGGTACTGGGGGTGGCGGAAGGTGGTATTGTCCCCAAGGGTATGTGTGTAGGCCTCCTGCCTGGGTTAGTGGGTGAGGGTGGTTAGGCCTCACGGGATGGGTAGTGGGGGAGGGTATTTAGGCCTCCCGAGTGGTGGGTGAGGGTGGGTTAACCCCTTAATGACTGTGGCGGTTAATGACCGCTAAGGGGATTAAGGGGTTAGGGGCTATTTTTATTCTTGTGTATGTTTTTCAGCACCTGAGGGACATGGGCAGGATGAAGATGGGAATGAAGACGGCCTTCATTGTGGGTGCCTGGAAAAGGTAAGTGTAATATGTATTTACTGTATTTATTGTCATTTATATGTATTTAAAATGGGCATATGCATTATTATCCATATGTGAATAATAGTAATATTGCCCATTACTGTATTGTATGTGTTAGGGGGGTGTATTTAGTTATAAATATTGTTTATTATTTTTGGAGGCACAACATTGGTACCGCAGGCCCGGGGTACCCCGGGACTCCCGCGGGGACTCCGGGATTCTCGCTGGGACCACGGGATGGCTGCGGGGACCCCCGGACCTCCGCGGGGCCAGCCGGGGACACTCGCGTGACCTCCGGCCTCCCTCGGGGACCCCCGCGGGGTCAGCCGGGGACACCCACCGGCCTGTTGTATGGGTGTTGCGTCTGCAAAAATGTAAACAAATACATTTTTCTAAGTCCAGCTTTTTTTGCAGCTACCTTGAGCTGACGTGTTTTGTTGAACGCAACTTTCGTGTACGCTAAGGATGGGTAGCTTAGTGCATCCCACATAAGGGCAAAATTGAATGCAAACAAGGTAACGAACAAGCAAAGTTGGACTTAGAAAAATTTCCTGAAAAAAGTCAGTTTTAGAACGCAAAGTGCCTGTTTGCGTGTCTCTGTGAATCGCGTTCTGCGCAACATCACGTTCTAAGAGCACTTTGCGTTCTAAAAACGACTTATCGGAGCTTAGTGCATGACCCCCATAGAACTATATCAGGATAGATAGAAGACAACTGTGCACTTAATATGATATACAAAGACCCAGGCAGAAGAGAAAATGCCCATCAATAATGAACAGCAACACCTTATTTACTGTAGGTACATAAATGAAAGGAGAAAAACATAACAACACTAAAAACCATAGAGGATTGTCATGTAAAGGGAGAAAAAAGGTATAGCCGACAAGCTTACACATTTTTGCTCAGTCTTCACAGCAGCAGGTAAGGGAGAGGGACTAGAGTAAGAGAATAAAAATGAAAAGGCTGGTAGACAAGTAAATTTACAGATGAGAGAGTTCTAATGGAGCTTTTAAAACATAAGGTGGTTTTATACAGGATGCATCTAAGGATATACAGTTAAAGAGCTCAGGTGAGGGCTGGCAAGTCCTGTTGAACTAGTCATTATTAATGGGTGATGTTCCACATACAGTAATCAAGATCAAATGTAGTCCCACTTCATAAAAGTGGAAGTAGTGGAAGAAGTAAAGTGTTTACCTTCAATGTGTCTCTTCCCACAACTCACAATCAATTTTACAAACTAACATTACTAAGTTTTTAACTACAGGCCAGTGAGCGCGATGTCAGTTGTGGGGACATTAATAGAAACACTGCTGAAATTTTTTGGGTTATATGTCTAAAATCCATTAACTTACAAGCTCCCAGCATGGATTTATTAGGAAGAGATCATGTCAAAGAAATCCAAAAGATTTTTTTTTCACAGGATACCAAGGTACTGTAATTGATCAGCGTGAAGCATGTGTGTATTGAAGATTGCTTGCTGTGATTCAGAGCCCCTTATGGACTCTATTTGATTTATGTCATTCAAATTCCATCCTGTCTGCTATAATCCCTTTTGTTCCCCGGGCTCTATTCTGTAATGTTAGTTTGTAAAATTGATTGTGGGATGTGAGGAAGAGACACATTGTAGGTAAACACTTTACTGTTTATGTGTGTAGGTGACGAGGTACAACCAGGGAGACATGGTTGGGGAAAATAAACCGTGACTTTTATTCAGCCCGTAGCTTCAAACAATACAGTTTAAGGAAGCACACAAATAAACAAACATCCTATCCTTTTGTAAGGGCTAACTCACTTCCAAGTCCCTATCTTCAGGGCTGGGAGCATCGGCCTCTTGCCAGCCTCTGACCAAAAAGTCCAAAGAGGTACCTGTAACCAGGGGGCTCTTTATGGCAGTCTCCGGGTCTGGGTTGGTGTCTGTTGGGGGGCCACCCTCTGGTGGGTTCCAGGGTCCGCTGTGCCCTGGAATATAGGGTCTGGTTCCCTGGGAATCTCTTCTGGCAACACAGTCCCTTTATGTTTAAGAGCCCTATGCAGTTTTTGTAGCACCATTTACCGATGAGCCGGGAGTAGACTGGCTAATTGACTCTAGCTACAAATAACCATCTCCCTGCTAGACTCATCAGCTGCAGACTAGCTCCATGTATGCTGCCTTTGTAAACTGGGGAAAGGCCCTGTCACAATGTGACACAGAATGGTACATAACATCTCATGTATACAAGGTTAGATAAGAAATTGGGCTGTATGCCCAGGCTATTGCTTTGTTTAATTCTGATTTTTTTAAATATAATACACAGCTTTCGGCTTTCTAACCTTATTACTGCTAACAGTCCATGCATAGGTTTATTCAGGGGTGCGCAAACTCCTTGCGTTGCGCCCCCTACCTTCTCTCCTCCTCGGTCGCACCCCTTGCCTCTAATGTTACGTCAAATGACGCTGCAGAGTCATGCGACATCACATTGTGTGACCCGTGGCATCATTTGACGTCACGTCATTATGGCAACAGGCGTCATTTGATGCGGCGTTGTCAAAGAGACGTGTGACTAGAGCCGGGTAAGTTTACAGAGGCCTCGAGCTCTCAGCGTGGGGCCTCTGTAAATGCCATTCCCCCCAAAAAAGTCTTGCACCCCCCCCCCCCCCCTTGGGAGAGCACCCCCCAGTTTGCGCACCGCTGGGTTAATTGGTAGCTAGGAAATAGTTATATGAGCTGTTTGAGAAATGGTGCATCAGAACAGAATTACATAGCACAGGTCTGTTGTTCATTTTTAACCTGTTTTTTTGTCAGCATTTGTCTGAAGCTTATTGTAACTGACTCGAGAAAGAATAAATCATTTGGAACTGCAAGAAACCTGTGTTAGACCAATTCACTGGGAGAAAACAATCTGTATTTCCCCACTCTTGGAATGTTTATTTTCATTTACAAATACAGCCAGTTGTATATCTAAGTGTCCCCAGATGATCCACACATCCTCCACTGTCGCTCTGTGTGGCAAGTAGTGCTGTGCCAAAGCATGCCGTTCTTGTGCCGCCTGAAATTTTGTTTGAGGTCAGACAGAATTATTATTTGTGTTGTTGCAGTGAGTGTCCAGCAGGTGGCACACTGAATATATTTGCCTATGAGACTGAATATTACAGTGCAGTTCAATGTCTGAAGCAGGTGCCTTAGTTTGAGATAAAATGTACAGAACAGTATATACAGTATGTTTCTTTGTTTAATGTCCTTGTAATGTCAATATTATTTCTAATGTTGCGGTTTCACATTTTATTAAAAACCTGTATGTACAGTATTTAACCAAACCTGTGTCAGACATTAACTTCATTTCTGTATATGTATGGGACATGATGGGAACTCCTTGCAGCTAAAGACTAGCTTGTTGCTATGCATAGGTATCACCTGTGCACCCTTGCCACAGAAGATCTGGCCACTACATGGGTGTTTCTGTAGCTTACCTGCTTGGTACAGGAGGTCTGAGTTGCTTCGCGGTTGTTGTATAGAGCAGCAACAGGGCAGGCTTTCTCTGTCTCATGGTGCAGTGCCTCCTTCCCATGAGGATCCTGCTGAAAGCAGGATGGTCCTCAAAGGCAACTCTCCTTCCCAATAATCACACAGCATGGTTGGGCCAAAGGCAGGTTTATTTTACAGACAGCATGGTATATCTCCAATCCCTGGATCAGACCCCAGGGGCTTGAGGCCCCAAGAGTCTGTCCTTATCTCCTTTACCCTCTTGCAGGGAAAAGGATATTACACCCTACCACACACTGCTAATCATAGCACATCCATAGAACACCTCAATTTGGTGGAGTGTCAGCTTTTATACCCGGGGGAAGGGCTTGTAACCCCACCCCATAACAGGGCAGGTCTAGGTATTGACAGGCATCACACCATATACATGTGAGCCAGTCAGTTCCCTCCCGAGGTATGACAATCCAACAGCCGGTTTAGGCCTGCCCCTGGATAAAGCAACATAGTACCCATCCAGGCTGCAATTGCAGGCTATGCCTTGTGCAGGAGTTTAACACCAACACTGCCTGTTCCTATCAGGACTTATAGTGTTGAGGCAAGTAGAAGGCTATAACCAGGGGCACTTGGCTACATATATATGATATATTCCACAATTGAATTTGGAACACTGAAGAAAGCAACTCTATCTGAGATCTATGAGTATATCCTTGACAAGTATGAATACTACAAAAATTCACCAAACCAGGAAGGGTGGAGGAATTCTATAAGACAGAACTTAAGTTTGAATGATTGCTTTATTGGAACACGTCTGCGTCCCGGCAAGAAGTGAGGTTGCTGGTCGCTGCACCCATCTTGGGTGGGTATGTTCGATCAAGGGAACTTTCGAAAGAGAAAAATATCAATAGGGACCAAAAAATGTAATAATAGACCTTCCCGATTGGTCCCTCCAATCTACCACCACCCGCTTTCAGCTCCACTCTGAGTGCCTGCCTCAAAACCAATACCATTTCTACTACAGGACAACCAATACTGAAAACCAGATGAACCTACAACCCAGCTACCTGACCCAACCAGAGTACCAGCTTCACCCTGATTATCTGTCTCCATCTGGCTACCTGTCCCTATATCATTACCAGCTTGCACCAACAAACTCTGCAAACACGATGAACCTGCATCCCAATGAAATGATCGATTAGAGCATCTATGCACATCACAGCCCTAGCATCAACAGTGGGTCACTGCCACCTAATTGTCAAGGTTTATAAACACGGTAAATATAACTGTCATTTCCAATGCGTGCCATAGATTCATTTATGTATGCACACATTAGTGTACATTAACGCATGCACACACATTACATTTGTTAAATATGCGTATGCTCACTGGAGTTAAAGCAGTTTATTATTGTTTATTCATAGTGTACCGTACAGTAAATTGTTTCACAATTATTTTACAGAAATCAAAACATCAAATCGACACCCAGAAGAAGATGTTGATGGAACACTAATACCATTATTATGTGGACAATGTAATACTATATTTGTTACTTTTCCTTTATCCTTATACTTTTTAACTTTTATACTGATGGCACATAGAGAAGTTAGGTACTTTGCCTGTTGCAAAGGAAAAGTGCACCTGGAAGAGAAAAAAAATGCTTTGTGAAAAAGATTTTATATAATATAATATATATATATATATATATATAGCAACTGTAAATATTACTGTATGTTCATTTGCATGTCTTAGACAGGTCTGCAACCCTGTCTTTCCCCATTGTCACCCAGCATACAGCGCTTCCACTGCAGCAAGGGATTCTGGGAAATGACATGCAAATGAGCACTCAGTGCATATATATATATATATATAAATATACCTCTACTCACATTCTTTTGACCACTAAAAAATAAAACATTATCCAGCCAGCATATAGTAAATAAAAATTGTACTTACCCCTGCCAGGATGAAGGCCATCCTCATCTTCATCATCCTCATGCCTGTGACATCACATTTGACTGACAAATGGTACATCACCAATCCGATTGGTGGATGTACCACGTGATTGCTTCCTTTTTTTATGATGCAACGCCATCTTAAAGGAAGGGAAGCCATTCAATCATGTAGCATGCTTCCCTTCCATATGCTTCCCTTCCCCCCCACCCCCCAAACAAAAGGAAGCCATCACATGGTACATCCACCAATCGGATTGGTGGATGTACCATGTGATGCCTTTCCTTTTTTGGAGTAATGTAATGTCATCAAAAAGGGAATCATACAAGGCCCTAGGAGGAAAGGGAAGGATGGGAAGAGGGAGGTCGCAGATAGTCTAAAGGAAAGGGGGGAGATGAGGAGGGCAGTACAGAGGCGGCGGAGACGAAGGTGGAAACAGGTAGGATCAGAAAGGGAAGATAGGAGGTTAATAGATAATAGAGGGGAAGAGGAAGGTAGGAATAGGGTGGGATAAGGCAGGGGACAGAGGGAGGGAGTAGGTAGACAAGACGAAGAATAGATGGAACATAGGGAAGGGATTAGGATAACGAAGGGAGTAGAAGGTTCAAGTACGTAGATAGAGGGGGGAGACATCCGAGGGGGGCACCATAAGAGGAAGGAGAGATGAATGTGATAGAAGAGGAAGGGGGAGGTATATAAGAGAGAGGTAGAGGGAAAGAGGGACGCGGAAGATACAATCAGGTCGTACTAGGAAAGGTAGAGAGGGTGGAACCAGGAGTGGTGAGAACAAAGTAAGTGACAAGGTGGCTAAGAGAGCGTGAGCTAAAGAAGAAAAAGTGACAAGGAGAGAGACGTGAGAAGAAGGTGGAGAGAGACAGATGTAGGGCCCGAAGCTAGGAGGAGCAATAATATAAAGAAGTATCAAAAGGGGACATTATGGGGAGGGACAATTCAGAGACACATCAGGGGGTTTCTTCACGAGGGCATCGACGAAGCTTCTATAGAAGGGGCAACAAGACGAACGGGACCTGGTTGGTTTAGCCAAAATTCGGTAGATAGGAAGATTTAGTTGTTTCAGGGAAGCGAGGGGGGGGCAGAGGGGGGAAGCCTGCTCCGAAGTCTGCATGGGCCTGGCGCTAGGGTGGGGGAGAAAAGCCCCGAGGGGCACTGGTGCGTCCTTTTGGGTTAGATGGTCAAGGAGGGGTGTTAAACATCATGCCCCAAGACTGGACATCCGGCACAAGAGCCAAAAACCCAGAGGCGGACGTATCGGCGAAAGGAGAGATGCAAGAGAACGTCGAGAAATGTTAATTGTTACTGTGTGTTGTGGTGTGTATTTGTTTACCCCCGGTCCCTTGGTGTTTGTTCCCTTTCCCTTATCCTTTCAGAGGGGCCCGGAGAGAGTCGAGCGGGCGGAAAAAGCAGGAGACCCACGAAAAGACAAACTCGGAAAGACAGGATGAAGCTACGTCAGATGGCCCGGCACAGATCTACTAATGAGTAAGGACATAGTGTTAGTATCCCATAATGTTAAGGGCCTCAATAGTCCTGCTAAAAGGAGAGTCGCATTTAGAGACTACAGACGCAAAGGTGCAGAGGTGCTCTTCTTACAGGAGACCCACTTTTCCCAAACCAACTTCCCCAAGTACTTTGATAAGGACTTTCGGACTCACTTCCTAGCCTCAGCTCGAGTAAAAAAAAGAGGGGTCGCCATCCTACTCCACAACCGTATACCATTCAGGCATGACAAATCATATAGCGACAGAGAGGGGAGATATCTGATAATCACAGGCTCCATTAGGGAGTATCCAATAACATTTGCTACAATATATGCCCCGAATGACAACGCGACATCTTTTTTTAGTAGTTTCTTTGATAAGCTAAGTAAAGTTGCAAAGGGGAACATTATAGTAGCGGGTGATCTGAACAGAGTTCTTAACCCAAGCCTAGACCGTTGCACGACCACTAACAAACCACACAGACAGGACGTATTGACTTTGACAAAAGGCCTAACAAGTTGTCAGCTTATAGACATATGGAGAGAGCAACACCAAGGAGTACGCGAGTACACTTTCTAGTCCCACCCCCATAACACATACAGCCGGATAGACTACTTCCTTGTGTCCAATAGATTGGTCCCTGGGGTCTCTCGCTCAGAGATCCATGATATTTCATGGTCTGACCATGCACCTATAGAGCTGCGGTGCACATTGGTTCCGCTGGACAGACCTAGAGCGAATTGGAAGCTAAACGAGATCCTCTTAAAGATCCCGGATCTCTGGCGGGAGGTAGGTGAAAAAATTACAGAATATTTTGAGGAGAATGAGGGGAGCGTGGCGTCACAAGCCACACTGTGGGAAGCTCATAAGGCAACCCTCAGGGGAATATTGATTAATCTGGCCGCCAAACGGAAACGGGAAAGAGAGAAAAAAACTAAAGACTTAGAAACACAAATAGCTGAGCTCTCTGCCCTGCACAAAATGAATAAGCGGGAACAAACGCTTAAACAACTATTAGACGCCAAAATGAAACTTAATCTTCTCCTCACCTCCCAGGCTGAGAAGGAAATGGCTTGGTCGAAGCGTAAATTTTATGAAAAAGCAAACAAACCTGATACACTCCTTGCCAATTAGCTAAAAAAGAAGCTTCAAAATTACTCTATTCACGCAATTCGGACCCAACGGGGGGACCTTACCTCCATACCTGGGAAAATCGTAGAGGCATTTAAAACCTACTACGAAGAACTATATAATGGAGACAAGGTCACTTATAATACTAAAACGGGAGAGTTACTGAACACCTTCCTAAAAGAGGCAAATTTACCAACATTGAGAAGGGACGAGAGAGAGGCGCTGCAGGCGGACTTTACTCTTGAGGAAATATTGGAAGTCATCAAAGCATTAAAACCGGCCAAGGCGCCGGGGCCCGATGGCTTCTCTAATCTATATTATAAGAAATACGCTAAAATTCTAGCCCCACATATGCTAAAACTATTTAACGATATTCTGGAAGGGGCCTCCTTTCCAGCACAAATGCTTCAGGCTTCCATCTCTGTGATCCACAAACCTAGAAAGGACCCGGCAGACTGCAAGAGCTACCGGCCCATTTCACTGATTAATTCCGATATCAAAATATATTCTAAACTCATAGCAAACAGGGTGGGTAGTGTCCTTCCCAGGTTAATCCATGCGGATCAGGTAGGGTTTATCGGAGGCAGGCAAGCGGCAGACAACACCAGAAGAATTATTGATCTGATCGATCTGGCCCAAAAGAAAAAAACACATTCCATGGTGCTGTCTGGATGCAGAGAAAGCCTTCGATAGAATAGACTGGCCCTATCTAAAGGAAACTCTGGGAGCATTTGGCTTTAAGGGACGTCTGCTGAGGGCCATCCTGGCGCTGTATGAGGGCCCAACGGCGAGAGTGAAGCACCAGGGTTTTCCCTCTGAGCAATTTCACATAAAAAGTGGAACGAGTCAGGGATGCCCGCTGTCGCCGTTGCTGTTTGCCCTTTGTATAGAGCCACTGGTGGCGCACATACGCAACAGCCCAGATATCACAGGCATCTCAGATGGAGAGCACGAGTATAAGGCCGCTCTGTATGCGGACGATGTTATCCTAACGCTGTCCAAACCGCTCACGTCCCTCCCTAATGTATTTGGAATCCTGAGCAAATTTAACCACATTTCCGGCTTTAAGATCAATCAGTCCAAATCAGAAGCCCTCAATATAAACCTTCCCAAGGAAGTTGAAAAACTGATTGATCTCAACTTCATTTTTAAATGGCAACCCTCCGCTATCAAATATTTAGGGGTATATCTTACACGGGACTACAAAACTCTATATAAGGCAAACTTTCCCAGGTTAATAAAGGCGCTGAGATAGGATCTCAGAGTGTGGGCAAAAGGGGGCATCTCATGGATTGGAAGGATACACTGCGTAAAGATGAATCTCCTCCCAAGGATGTTATATCTTTTCCAGAGCCTACCTACACTGGCGACACACTTTATTCGAGCTCGGCTAGTCCCACGAACCCGGGTATACCCGGGTGTATTGAGGTTTGTGACTGTTTTCTGCCCGAGTGCATTGAGGTATTTTCCAGGCAGGGATTGAAGCATTTTATTCCCGCTGGCTGCAATACTGCACAGTATATATATATATATACTGCATTACAATTCATGAATTTATGCCATCTGGTAGACACGCGAAGCATTGCAGCCTATTAAATCCTAATCATTATCATTTAACAGATCAGCCGCCCGTCAGCCAGGCATGAACCCAGGCTGGGAAGGCAAACGCAACGGGGCTTGTCAGAGGTGAGGAGCGGCGCATTCCAGGTATCTGCCAGGTACATACTGGGTATTTGCTCGAATAAAGTGTGTCGGTGCAGTATACCGGTGGTTCACTCTGACATCCTCTCCCTGCAGTCAACTATTATGAATTTTATATGGAATAATAAAAACCCAAGAATTGCAAAGGGTATATTAAAGAGACCCACAGTAAGAGGAGGACTAGCGGTACCTTGTTTGTTTGCTTACCACAAAGCGGCCCAATTGGCTCAAATTCTCCAATGGCAGACGGACCCAAGCCTTCGGAGATGGGTAGAGTTGGAGAGAAAGTGCTGTGCACCGATTGACATCCAGAAGCTGATCTGGCTGCCCAAACGTAGGGCACGCCAAATAGGCACACCGCTTCAGGCCATTGACAATTCGCTACGAGTGTGGGAGGCCACTAAATTTAGATGTAAATTAACTACAAAAGCTTCTCTTATGACGCCAATCATTGGCAACCCAGATTTCGCTCCAGGGCTGAACAGTAAAAATTTGACGTACTGGATACAAGCGGGCATCACCCGTCTGAAGGATCTGGAGGGTAGGATACATATTCAAACATTTGAGCAAATTAAATCCGCAAAGGATATCCCAAACGCAGATTTTTGTAGGTATCTCCAGATCAGAGATTTTTACAACCAAACCCCAATTAGACCAGCACGCACCAATTTTGAGCAGCTGTGTTCCAGAGACGTGGACACAAGGGGACTCACATCTAGAATGTACAGGGAAGTGGTCTGTCCGGAGACAACAAGCGAGACCCGGTTAAGCTACATTCGACAGTGGGAGACTGACCTAGGGGAGACGCTAGAGGACGAGGAACGGGAGCAGATCACACAAGCAGTAGCTAAAAGCTCCATATGTACCACACTGAAGGAGAACGCGTATAAGGTCCTGATGCGGTGGTACTACACCCCAGCTAGATTGGCTAAATTTGTTAAGGGCTACTCTCCGCTCTGCCCAAAACAGTGCGGGGAGGTGGTCGACCTGCGATACATGCTGTGGTCCTGCACGAAAGTGGTCCCGATTTGGGAAGAGATTAGAGATTGGTTACAGCGGATGCTCGATTGGGAGATCCCCCTGGACCCGTGGTTGTTCCTGCTGGGCAGACGGATCCAGGGTATGTCAAATGCGACGCACAAATTAATCGCGCATTTTGCAACAGCCACTAGATGCGAGATTGCAGCATTATGGAAGCAACCAGAAGTCCCAGTTATCCCCAAGATTCGAAATAGGATTTGGCAAGTTTGCCGGATGGAGCAATTAACGAGTTTGGTTAATGACACCGGCACAAACTTTCTAAAAGTCTGGTCGCCTTGGCTGACACAGACAGATATCCCTGGGGTGGATGCCACCGCAATCTTGCTTTAATAGGTTCAGGCGCGTTCTCCTTTGGGGGTCAGAGACTGAACGACAAATAGCGACGAACAGGTAGTTGACAGCCCCCTGAGTAGTAGCCCCCCAAAACAAATCAATGGAGACCACTCTACGTGCTCGAGATGGAGGCAAGGAGTGCCAACCAAAAAAGACAGGAGGCCCGTAAGAGACAACACGTCAGCAGGAACACCCTGAGTCGACCCCCTCCCCCCCCTCCCTACCTTCCCCCCCCCCTCCCCTGTCCGTCGTCTGGTTTGTCTTGTCTGTCCTGTATGTGCTGTCCTTGTCCTGTACTGTGGCAGTTATCGCTGCCTGATGTATGTTTAAAAAACATTATTGGGGGGAAGTAACACAATGGAATGTGATACAATGTACGATTCTGTGACCCCAATAAAGAAAAATTTGAAGTTGAAAAAAAAAAAAGGGAATCATGCTACCTGATTACCACTAAGGTAATGAAGGGATTAACCTCTCCCGCACCCTTCCCGGTAGGCTTAACCACCCTTCCTGGGGCAACTACCCCTTCACCCACCCCCGCTACCCCAATAAACCAGGTACTCTGGTTTAACCCCTTCATTACCTTAGCAGCAAAGACACAGGACACCTTAATTTTAAATGCTGCAATATAACATTCTAAAGAATAGCACCGCTACCAGCTATTAGAGCTTAGCTAACTATCACTATGAGCACTCAATACCATGCTTACTAAGTTTCCAGATCCCTGATCATATATGGATAGAGTGTGGGCCTCATTTATCATTATAGCAACTGATTGTAAATGTGGCCTGTGAGGGTTTCATTTGGTACATACTAATAGACACTCTTATTCACTTACCTGTTCCTA
Source organism: Ascaphus truei (assembly GCA_036426205.1). Lineage (NCBI taxonomy): Eukaryota > Metazoa > Chordata > Amphibia > Anura > Ascaphidae > Ascaphus > Ascaphus truei. The sequence continues at coordinate 223,135,942 of CM071567.1, read as the reverse complement.
TTGTATATATTAACCCACTGTCGGCTTCTCACCTGTTTTGCACTGTTATTCTAGATTTATTTTTCTCACCTATATGAGTCATACCAGCCCAGAGGGGAACAAAGAGGAAATATAAAGTAGCGCCAATAATGATATGATAAACAATTAGGGGATATAAAAAAAATGAATAATTATATCCTATAAGAAATAAAAATTATAATAATATAATTTTATCCTATGTGCTCAATAAGTGAATAAATTATAAAGCTATATTACACATCAATACATAAATAAACAGTGAAAGTGGAAAGAGGTGGTAAACCAGTCCTTTTCAAATGAAGTCTATCAATAGTTGAACAATAGATACTGGTGTGGGGGTCTCCGGCAGCTCTCAGATAGGATGAACCACATCGAAGGAATACCTATAGGAAAAAGAGAAGAGAGAGCGCACGCCCCATAGCGTAAAATTGTACATTTATTGGAAAGGAGGAGGGGAGGAGAAGGGGGGGGGTGAAAATTCACTCACAAAAGTAGGTATATAAAAGGCAATTTGTGATAATATCACCGCCAATCTGGTCAGTCAGCATCCAGAATCCGCAGTCCAACTCTTACTTGACACTGCAGAAAGATGGTAACTGGTGCAGGAGTCCAGAGGCTCCATCCGACAGGCAAAACCAATATTGAAAAAGATTATAAATTGTTATACTTAAATATACCTCTACTCACATTTTTTTGACCACTAAAAAATAAAACATTATCCAGCCAGCATATAGTAAATAAAAATTGTACTTACCCCTGCCAGGATGAATGCCGTCCTCATCTTCATCATCCTCATGCCTGTGACATCACATTTGACTGATAAATGGTACATCACCAATCCGATTGGTGGATGTACCATGTGATTGCTTCCTTTTTTTTATGATGCGATGCCATCTTAAAGGAAAGGAAGCCATCCAATCATGTAGCATATGCTTCCCTTCCATATGCTTCCCTCCCCCACCCCCCCCCCAAAAAAAAGGAAGGCATCCCATTGTACATCCACCAATCGGATTGGTGGATGTTCCATGTGATGCCTTTCCTTTTTTGGAGTAATGTAACGTCATCAAAAAGGGAATCATGCTACCTGATTACAACTAAGGTAATGAATGGATTAACCCCTCCCGCAACCTTCCCGGTAGGCTTAACCACCCTTCCTGGGGCAACTACCCCTTCACCCACCCCCGCTACCCCAATAAACCAGGTAACTTGGTTTAACCCCTTATTACCTTAGCAGAAAGAAACAGGACACCCTTGATTTTAAATGCTGCAATATAACATTCTAAAGAATAGCACCGCTACCAGCTATTAGAGCTTAGCTAACTATCACTATGAGCACTCAATACCATGCTTACTAAGTTTCCAGATCCCTGATCATATATGGATAGAGTGTGTCTACTCTCAATGCGTATCTTACAGACTAATGCAGCCTGGTAGGATTCACACAGCGGGAGTCCATTCAGAAAGAGGGCCACCCATGTGTTAATCCTGATAGGCAATTACCCCCTGCCAAGCACTGTTCCACGGACGGTCAAATCTTGGCACTAGTACATGCTCTGCGCATCTGATAGATACAAGTGGCTGCATTGATATGTGCCTACTCCGATTAAGATAGTAAAAAAAAAGTAGAAAATATTACATTGAGTAACAGTAAGACAAATTCATAAGGGAGATCATAGGTTGCTTCACAACCACCCCTCAAAGACCTTTTGCCTTAAGCCTTCAGACTCTATAGGGTTAATATCTGGCCCGTAGTGTATTTGCCTGAGTGTCTGCTCTACATAAGGGATACATGTACTGTACTTATGCTTAGTCATAAAACTAGGGTACAAGAGGTTAACTGACACCGACCCAACGGCTAATTGGTTGTTTCCCCTCATTTTCTGGATTGTGATCAGACTCAAACGGAGTCTGCTCGCTTGCCTGCTAATACTTTTTTTATCTGTGCCAGTATCCCTCTCTGCAATACATCGGTAGATGTTTGTACACTACTGTACACTGTTACACTAGCCTGCTGTGATAATCACAGACGGAATAGTCTACACACTATATTAATCAGGCAGACCAGGCAAGGGTATGGGTTACATTACACGTACCTTTGATCAGGGATCTAACAGGCACATATTCATCTATAGTTTACGATTGACAGACCCTACAGTCTATGCCCTTAACTTAAGGGCAGGGGATATTTGGATTCTCCTCTCTGCCTTGAACACACATCCACACAATTTTTAAGGACATGATATATTTCTACCCTGTTACAACTTAACATTTTATTTTGTGTTGTTCACTTGTGGAGTAAAAAAACAAACAAATAGGTAGCGCTATATCCCACAGTGAGCTGGCAGCCGGTGATATAACCCTGACCCCTAGTCAGGCTATAGAAGTGGAAAAGAAGTTATATCAGTGGCGCTCAACACTGTAATGATCAAAGCAATTCTAATAGATATATAAAATATATATTATAAAATATACAACCAGAGCCAAGGAAATCGCCCGTCCGATTGGATGCTCCACGTGGTACGGGTAAACATGTTAAATATACAAAGAAATCAAATCATAGCATAATACTGTAAAACATACACATACCAAACAACAACACTTAACAAACGCTGAGAACAACAGGGAACTACTCACAATGGTATTTAATATGGCATATCATTAATATCTTAAAATACACTTATTACACATAAAATAGTACATAAAAACATATATTAGGTTCAGGCAAGATTTCAACTCGGTGGGGGGTACCTGCTTACCGAAAACAGGATGTAATCAGGCAATGGATAATTCAAAGAGATCCCCTCTTATGGATAGATGCTGCTGCTGCTGCTGCTGCTGCTGTTGTTAACCACGGGCTCAGACGAGGAGTCTATTATTGGCAGGGACAGGTTTTTCCAGCTAGCTGGTCTGCCCTCAGTCTCTCCCCAGCACTGCAGAAGCTCCAGGACCACACAAGAGATACTTCCTGGTCTGCCCGCACCACGTGCACCAAAACAGCAATGCTGAAATGTTGGATATTCCTAAGCCAGCATGCTGTGTTTGGTGCACGTGGTGGCGGGCAGACCAGGAAGTATCTCTGTGTGTGGTCCTGGAGCTTCGCAGTGTGGGGAGGAATCGAGGCAGACGCAGCTAGCTGGAAAAACCTGTCCCTGCCAATAATAGACTCCTCGTCTGAGCCCAGGTGTTAACAACAGCAGCAGCAGCAGCAGCAGCAGCTATCATAAGAGGGGATACTCTTTGAATTATCCATTGCCTGATTACATCCTGTTTTCGGAAGCAGGTACCCCCACCGAGTTGGAGAATCTTGCCTGAACCTAATAATGTTTTATTGTACTATTTTATGTGTGATAAGTGTATTTTTAAGATATTAATGAATTGCCATATTAAATGCATGTGAGTAGTTACTGTTGTTCTCAGCGTTTGTTAAGTGTTGTTTGTTATGTATGTGTATGTTTTACAGTATATGCTATGATTTGATTTCTTTGTATTTTACAGTTACCCTTACCACGTGGAGCATCCAATCGGACGGGCGATTTCGTGGCTTGGTTGTATATTTTATATATATATTTTATAATATCTATTAGAATTGCTTTGATCATTACAGTGTTGAGCGCCACTGATATAACTTCTTTTTCACTTGTGGAGTAAGTAATTTTCAGAATCTGCCGGCACACACACACACAGTTACACACACACACAGTCCCTTTAAGGGAGCTGATCTGTCAGCCGGAAGCTGACAGCGGAAGTGGAGAGGCGAGAGAGCTGGTAGTTGCCAGATGCCAAGCGGAGGATGAGAAAGCTGCTAGATCCCAGGTGGGTAAATCCTGCGTGTGGTTGCCGCTCTGCTGCCGGGTCTGGGAACACTGGGAGAGTGATCCCTGTTCTCCCCCTCCGGCAGTCGCGGAACCCTTGATCGTGGCAGCCATTTTTTTCCACGATTCCGATTTTAACACGGTCAGATTGGGTGGACCCCGAGCACCACGTTGTAACGGTTTTTAGCTGTATCACCTAATACTGAAGTACTCAAAAAAAGTTGAAAGTGTTATTAGTGTAAATTAGAATTTAGAGATAAAAAACAAAGAATTCAATCAACATTTACTTCTGGCAGTTTCATGTACAGTTAAATTCTTTTAAATAATTGTGAGTGTGAGATTAATTATAATAGAGAAGAAAAAAAATGCTTAAAGTTCACTGTGCCCGCTCCTGTCTATGCACATATGTGTCTTTAAATTTAGGCACATGCGTTTTCAATGGAACGCATACAGTATGCAGTCATTTGTGAATGACAGTTCTATGTAAACTTAAATGTACCTTAATTATCCATGGGCAGGAGCTGAAAATTGGATGGCAGAAACCCCTTGTAGCAGTGGTTTCATTCGATCATGTAGTTGGGGTTTGAGGTTCTCGTTTTGAGAGTTGGTTGGTCCGTAGAGGTACTGAGGCACGTACTTAGGTGGAGACAGGTATTCAGATGCGAGTAAATCAGAGGGATCGATTTGGAAAGGTTTATTCAATCTTTTTCTTCTTCTAAATTTGCCATAATTGAACATACCCACCCACGACATGTGTAGTGCTCAGTACCCGCTCCTCATGCCAGGCGCACTATTCTAATTGAAAAAAAATCATCAATGCTTAAGTTCTGTTAAATATAAATCTTCCAGCCTTTTCTGTTTTGTCTTAGAATGGTTACTTCATAGCGATATCCTGATATACCTCACAGAGAGCTACCCTCTTATCTGTACTGTCTTGAATAGCACAATATATCTTTTTTTAAAACATAGCTATAAGCAGGTCTCATCTTGCATTTATGTGTCATCTTAAACATGGACTGAGACACAAATTTGCTTAATGCATACTGCTTTGAGTAAAGTGTGAATCTGCTTCCCTTGATGAATAGTACAAGGCCATATTAAACAAAGAAAGGCAGTGTTTAAAGCGAGACATTTCTACATCGCATCTTGTATTGAAACACGTGTGAACTCCTTGACATGCGTGGGCAAAGATTCTGTACAATGTGCAATGCTGTTTTCGGTGCAACACAAAACCAAGTGTAAATCCTTGGCATTTAAATGCAATTTGCTATCCTCTTACAACACTGTTACCGCTACTGAGTATCATACTGTAGGTGAAGATGTTCAGTGCATCATCTGCCGGACACACATACAGGATTGCAGTTACAGTACATAAATAACCGCACAAATAATTGCACCGGCTGACCGTAGCCGAGCCGTGGATGAGCCGTGGATGAGCCGTGGATGAGCCGTGGTGAGCAAAGTATTCACTTGGCTGTAATCTCACAGGGGCAGTAAGTATTGCTATATCTTTAGCTTAGAGCACAGTATAATGTATCTCTGATGGAAAAATGATATCAACTTAAGAGATTGTATCAATTATAGATCACAATATAGACCCCAATGAAAGCTTAAAGGAAATATATTTAACATACAAAAAATATTTGTAGAAGTTGTGTAAATGAATGCTGTCAACCTGACACAATGAAGAAAATAGGGCAAAATATAAGTCTTTTAAAACAAGAATATAGAGAAAAATGTGGCTGGGGATAAGCTAAACGTTTTAAACACAAAGAACTGTTGGGAGGTTAAAACACACACTGGCAGACATTAGGATAGCATCCAGGCCTGTTCAAAGTATACCATTAACAATTATACAAAATATACATATACACTAAAGGTAGTGGGTAGATAAGAGTCTGTAGCCAACAAAACAAAGGCAGAGACTAGACAGAAACAGGAAACTTATAAAAATAGAGAATCTGACAGAAGACAGGTGCAAATAGGATACTGAATAGAACCAGGAGGAAACAGCAGTGGGGAAATCCCAGGGAAAACAGGAGCTGCAGCACATTCGGTGGACATGCAAGAGAACTGTGAACAGAGTAAGAGCTATGTAGATATGTCAGGGATGTCGCTGACATTACTTCACCCTCCCAAGAGCATTCTAAGGAGGATCCTCCAAGATTTTCAGGGTGTTCTCAATGGAAGGTCAACTTTAAGTGGACTACCTCTGACGGTTCTAGTAACATAGGCAAAAGGGACAAATTAAGTAGTTCCAAAGTAAAACCCCATGAAAACTCTGATTTGATAGCATCACAGACTCAAATGAGATTACAGGTTTTGTTAACTCTGAAGCGATGACTTGCTGCTCAGCTGACTGTAAATACGTAGGTACCAGTTTGTGATTAGAATCTGAATTTTTGGACATGGAGAGTGGCAGCAAGACTGGGGACCCAGACACAGGCTGTATAATCTTATCGTAAGGCATAAAGAAGGATCACATTTCTCTGTAGGACCACCAGAGCACGACAGAGAAAGATTAGAGGTTAGGTCAGAACCATAAGGCAAAAGTTCTAGTGATGGAGTCAGGCCAAAAGACAGCATATGCAGTGACTATGGGTGTCCAATGGAAGGCTCAGATACTATCCTCTTATAAAGGTCTAGTCTAGTTACACATACCCATTTATCAGTGACCGGTCAACTTACTAGATAATTCACTTCCGTTAGCTTGGCCATTGGTAGGAAGGCTGTTTAAATAGGCAGGGAAGTAAAGAAGAAGAGCAGATGTGATTAAAGATGAGAACATGTTAACATAAGCACCCTAATATTAAAAGGTATAACCTTTTCTCTCATAGCCATATTTTAGTAGTAGTATGCAATTTTTTAAAATAAGGAATTGGAAGGCAATTCATGAGTAGGGGGAAAGCTAATCTGCCAAATTTACAGCACTAAAAAGCAGAAATTAAATGACTGAATAATTGCTGTTTTGACTAACCTAAAACCTGTGGAATTAGTCACAAATTTGCAATTTGTATTCCGGGCCCTAAAATAGGCCTTTTGTTGGACAGAAGAGAGAAAGTGACAGACAGAAAGAGGGGAGAATAGAGAGATACACACCGAGATACCTCGGAAATATGTACATTCAAATAATTTTAATATATACCATATTTCCTCGATTCAAAGACACATCGTTTTTCCCATTTTCACATGTCTGAAATTGGGATGTGTCTTAGAATCGATGTTTAAAAATAAATATATATATATATATAAAGTGGTTGACAAATCACCAAAAAATCTACTCGCCACACAAAAAAATCTACTCGCCACCTAGTACCAAATGTGTGCTGCTTGGGCCAATATTTACTCGCCCGGGGGTTAAATCCACTCGCCCGGGGCGAGCAAATGTATAGGTTTGTCGAACACTGTATATATAAATATCAATTGGATAAGGGACAACCAGAATAGTAATAAATTAATTGTATACCAGTACAAACTTAACAATTTATATTACCGTATTAACTATGAGAGGTGGTCTATTTAAGATTTGATGAAAAGGTGATAATAATAATTATAATAATAATAGCAGCAGAAAGTTTTTTCCCCTAATTTACCTATTTGTATTCGTGTGATGCAATGATGTTGTTTTTCTCTTATGCAGTAAATTGAGCAAAGGTTTTGAAACCAAGATGAGAAAAATAAAGGATAACATTGTGCATCACTGCATGAAATGTGAGATTTATTGGATATCAAGCCATTTATTATGTTGTTTCCAATTATATTTTGAAATGGCACTACTGACATCAAGACATTTTTACCACATATAAATCCTAAACAAATAAACTCACTGAAGCAAAAATAAAAATGTTTTTGCATTTATTAGTTATAACATAATATTTCTACAATAAACGCTTTCTTACATTATCAGAGGCTTGTCTAACCTTATTAAAACCTGGTCAAAAATTGTTAGGTGTAGTAATACACACTTTAATGTACCAACATAGCTAAGCTAACAGTCTTCAGTCCTGTGACTGCAGTGGTCATGGCAGAGGAGGATTAACAATGCAAGGGAACCCATTAGGAAACATGGACCCCCGCAATGTGACCGGGGCAGACACGGTCTCCGGCACCACAGATTTATGCTTCTTCTACCGCGGCGCCGGAGACAGTGAGTCTTGCTACATCTGTAGCTTGAATTTGAGCTACACTGATAATTTTGGCTGGAGATGTGTCTTAACTAGACATGTATGAAACATTTTTGAGCGAGTTAAAAAAAAAGACTTACGGATATCCAATATTTGCTGCTCACAATTTCACGAGAACAGCAACATTCGCCAACATTTGTCAAGTACAGTATCTATACACTGAAATGTTGGTGAGTGTGTCCCCTTGATCAAATTTGCTCAGAATACTGAATAGTTCATGGACAACACCTATTGTAAACCAAACACTGAAACATATAAATAGCCCCTAATTAACTGATTAGGAATATTGGATTATTCAAATACTTTAATATGATTAATATTTAAAATAAATGGGACTAAATATATTTCTCACCCCTATATGTCACCTATTTAGGCGACATATAGGGTGAGACATATATTATCACATGCTTGCTAAGGAAATACAATGACATATCCCTTATGCCTTGTGATTCCTAAATTGGCTGTTCAAAACACCTGAATTACTGAGATCTAACACGGCTCACAAGGTAACATATGTCTTAGCCCTCCGGCATCATATTTTATAGCCCTCCACTTTTATCTGTAAACTTGTTTAGTGTTTTAGTATATATGTGCCAATTTAGCGCCATTTATTTTAAGTATTAATCATATTAAAGTATTTTAATAATCCAAAGCAACAAAAACATTTTGCTTGCCTTGCAGGCTTGGAGAGCCAGGAGACGTCCAGATGTCCTCCAGGATGTTAAGGGATCTTTCGTGATGTTTATTGGGGACTAGCTACAAAATTGCTGATCCCAACCTTTTATACCCGGGGGTGTGGACAACAACCCACCCCAGTAACTGGCGGACTAACTGTTGCAATATGGTCACACCATGTCAGGTGACCCTTTCTAGCATCATCTAGAAATAAGGCAATGCTAACACTAACCTTTATAAGGCAACATTATAGAAACAGCGTGGATAGACTGAGGCCTCATGCGGATTAACCCTTACACTGCCTACAGCTACCAGGAATGATATTCAGGAATTTCTAACTTTAGCAAGGGTGCTACACACATATATATAGCAAAAAATGGAATAAAGGGCGCAGAAAAGGTAAACAAGTATGATAAAATGTAACAAATAGATTGTATCTGGAAGAAACGTATCTGAGATTGCAATAAAGTCCCAGCTTCTTTCCTACAGGTAATAAAGAAAAAGCCACAATAGTGAAGTACTGTGATTAAAATGTATGCACATCACAACGATTGGCTACTTACAATGTAGCAGTTGAAAACGGGCAGTGTGGGTGTTTTCCACCACACGAGCATTGGAAAGGTTGATCTCCCTCTCACACCAGGAGCGTCCGTCTGTGGTGCAGTTACTCCTGTAGCAGGATCCCGCGATAGTTGCTCCAAATCCCGTTCTTGTGACATCAGGAGGTAGTGGCGAAATCGGTCTGTTAGGATATTAACTCTGTAGCCACAGTTTTAATTATCTCCTCATAAGCCAACAATATGGGGGCAGTATAAATGGATAGAAGAGCTCAGGTCTAATACACTCAAATAACCCTGCGCGTTTCGTACCTGCACGTTGGAACTTCATCAGGGTCAATAAAACATTGATTGAAGGCACAGCATATAAACACAAAAGTGCATGGTCATTGATTGACAGATCTCAGGATACCTATCAATAGCAGATGATCCTGAAGTCTAATCAACCTTACGTGGCCTATCAAAACAATTCGAAATATGAATAATGTTATACAAATTATACACATAAAACAAAAGTCTAACAATTTAATACATGAAATATATGCATAAATTAGAATATAATAATATGTACTGAAACATATTATAAAACTTAAATAAAATCATGAAAGTGGAAGAGGATAATATCTCTTGGGAAGAATATAAAGAATGTAACACAGCTCATAGTAATGATCAGGTCTAACAGGCAAATTGCGGGGAACAAAATAGATGGTGAAGTATGCAAGAAAACTATTAAGGAATATTACTGCATTACCAATAAAATAAATGGCAGCACTATTGTGAAGGAATTATGACATTGTACTAATCAATGAGAAAAGCACCCAAGTCAATGTCCACATTTAGACCATGTGGGATTAGAGATTGCATGGTATGTATCCATCTAGTTTCTAATCTTGAAGTCTCTTTGACAATATCACCTCCTCTCCAATTAGGAGACAGTTTTTCTATTCCTATACAAATTAGTCCCATAGGATTCTGATTGTGACATTCTTTAAAATGTTTAGAAAGATTATGCTGCATTAATCCTTTTTGTATATTTGTGATATGTTTAGCAAATCTTAATTTACATTTTCTCGTTGTTCTCCCTATATATTGTTTGTTGCAGGGACATTGGATTAAATAAACTATATTAATGGAATCGCAATTTATAAAGTTTTTGATGGTGTATTGGATTTTAGCTTTAGTTGAAGAAAAACTCTTGACTTGTTTTGGTTCATGAATATTTAATTTGCACATTTTACATCTCAAACACTTATGAAAACCTTTGGCATTTAAAAATGTGTGTGTTCTTGGTGTATTTTGAGTGCTTCTTAAACAAATAGGGGCCACTTTTTTCTAGAAATTGTCTGCCTTGGTGAAAATTATTTTTGGGATAGTGGGTAAATGTGTTTTCAGTATAGGATCTTTTAAGACCAGATGCCAATGTTTATTGATCACTTTACGGATATTAGGTGCCATAGCTTCATATTGCATTATAAAAGGAACATTTCATATTCCATCACACAATATAGAATCAGAATCCATGCTGTTTTTATAAGTTAATAGTTCTTGTCTATCAAGGTTCTTTGTCTTGGAATAGGCTTTCTTAAGGATCATATCCTTATATTTGTTATCCTTGATTTTTTTAATTGTGGCTTCAGCCTGTTGTTTAAAGAATCTTAAGCTACCACATGTAAGGATTCTGCTCGATCCTTGCTGGGTTTTCACTGCGGTCCAGGTTTTCTGTCTCTCCTGCCTTTTCTGCTCACTGTGGCCATTTATAAGGCTGCAGTTCCTGTGGGGGTCGCCGAGCAAAGTTATGTTTGCTGCAGCTTCGTTTGATCTTCGCTGCCATGTATTACCCTTTCATATATTTGGAATCCCTGTTGTTGACCCGGACTGTAACCCCGACCTCACTGCTTTCTGCCTGTGTATACTCTATGTTTGATTATTGTTTAATTTTGGCATTCATGCTTTTTTATTAGGGTGACCTTTGAGTGCTATAGTGCAGTGGTCCCCAACTCCAGTCCTCAAGGACCACTAATAGTGCAGGTTTTAAGGATACCCCTGCTTAAGCACAGGTAACTCAATAATTTTGACTGAACCACCTATGCTCAAGCAAGGATATCCTTAAAACCTGCACTGTTAGTGCTCCTTGAGGACTTGAGTTTGGGAACACTGCTATAGTGGCTTATCATGCCCATATTATATGGGTATGATGTACTACTATGCTAATCAATGGGTACAGGGTGGGTATAGTGGGTACAGGGTGGGTGGTTAGGCCTCCCGGGTGGATAGCAGGGGACAGGGGTTAACCCCTTAATTACTATAGCGGTTATTAACCGCTACGGTGATTAAGGGGTTAGGAGCCATTAGATTTATTATTTATTGTATTCTTTCTGGCAACGAAGGATATGGCCCTGCAGTATGTTGAAGAGGACACCCTTTATTATGGCAGGGGTAAGTAGAATGTTTTTTATTTACTTTATTTCTGCAGCCTGGCTAATGTTTGATTTACTAATGGGCAAATTAGCTATTATCCATATCTGGATAATAGTTATTTTGCCCATTACTGTAATGTATGTGTTTGGTAGGGGGGAGGTGTATTTATTGAAATGTATGCCACATTTATTTTATTTACAACAGGATTGGTACTGCAGGCCAGTGGGGACCCACGGGGACCATGTCTATTAACACCTTCATAGCCTTAGCGGTTAGCCGCTAAGGTAATGAAGTTGACTGTAAATGCATTTTTATTGCATGGGATTAATGCCGGGGGTCTCCGGTGCTGATATTAATGGATATCAGCTCCGGAAACTCCCTGCATCAATCCGTTGCAAGAAAAATGCATTTTTTTTCTAAGTCCAGCCTCACCGCCTTATCGGCAGCTTCTCACCACCCTCTTGTCAACTTTACCTGGTAAGACAATTTTGAGAGGAAATCTCAAGTCTAGAGCCGCGATTAGCCTCAATAAAATAATAGGTCCTTCCCTACAACACTCCACTTATGGCTCAGGGTCTTACGGGGCTAGGTGCAAGATCTAGCCCTAGCCCAGGAAGCACTGCTCCTGGAACAAACTTTCCTTTGCCACCTATGTCAGGACTGAAGCACGTGTTCCCTGCAGCGGAAGATATCCAGTTTCCCCCAACTGGCATCTTATTGACTGGTACAGTTCCATGAGACAGTCCCTCCCTCTAGGGATTCGGGACTTGTAGTCCTTAGATGGGCTGCCGCACTCCTCACACTACGCATGTGTGCCTCGCCACATTGCGCTTGTGCAATTACCAAAATAGCTATCCCAAACTCCTGATCGCGTGGAGCTCCGGCAAACCATTTGACACATCCCCTGCATGGAGGCAGGTAGGTGACTCGGCTACAACCTCCCCCTGGTGGAGACCTCAACGACCTTGCTGAGAACACATTAACACAACTCTTTGTATAATGCAAAATGCATATAACACAACTTAACTTTGAACAATACATCTAAACCAATTGAATAGTTCATTGAGATGGTCACAACAGAGGCAAACCGCTCCGAGACAGCTGCTGAGACTCATAGTGAGGTGCCCCTAATGAATCATACACCATTCTCATGAGGGCGACTCACGCTTTGACTCTGACGAGACTCTTCTTCAGTGGAAAGGCTACCATCGGCCTGAGGCCCTGGTCCTCTCATAGGTTGTGAATCTGGAGCTACATAGTCTCTAGTAGGAAACAAAACTCAGACTCCTGGGGTTCGAGCGGTCACTTATTGAGCCGCTGGGGAGGATACATGAGGACAGGCCCATTACCCGTTACTTCTTCTGGTGGGGCCCACCAATCTCCATTTGAAGTGGAAAAAAATGAATTCCAAAGGATCCTGATTGTTTCCATACAGCATTCGGAATTTTGATAGTCTCTTCCTGTTCACTTGAAGGCGCTATTGGGGATGTTTCAGGTTCACTTTCTCCCACTTGAGGAATAGATAGCAAGTGATTACGATGCCAGACCTTTACCCTTTCAACTGAATCTCTGAATTAGAGTGAGGCCAGGCATCTACCTCAAAGGGAGTTTCTTGCCAGTGGTCAGCAAACTTGTGCTTCCTGTATTCTAAATTGCACAGGAGAACTTTGACTCGGGTCAAGTTCCGGTAGCGTACTTTTAGATCATACCTTTGCTAGTTATTCTGTTAGCTTGGTGGTGGCTCTTTCCGCCAACTGATATGATCTACAGAGGTTATCCTTGAGCCTTTGCACATATTGTAGTGTGACATGTTCGGCAACACCGTCGGTGATACTCAGAGATGAATATCCACAGATAGTATGTCTCTTGCCGAACATTATAAAATGGGTGTGTACCCGGTGAATTCATGCTGTGCAAATGTAGGCATGTACCAGGACTCGACATGCTTGCTCCATCCGGCCTTCTTGGAGCCCTAAAGTGCCTGCATATCAAGTGAGTTTAGTTGAACCTTTCTGGAAGACCATCTCCTTCAGGGTGGTAGGAAGTATATATGAGACTTCTCAATATTGAGCAGTTTTAGGAGTTCTTTGATTAACATGCCTCAAAGTCTCTCCCTGATCGTGTAGTACAACCAATTAGGTAAACTGTATGGATATAAAACTTCTCCTACAGTACTTTGACTACTGTGAGAGCTTTCTGGTCCTTGGTGGGGAACGCTTGAGCGTATCGGGTGTATGGTCTGTATATAAGAACTTACCGATACCCTTCGAGTCTGCCTCGATGCAGAGGAAATCCATGAGACTAGGTCCATGGGACCCGAGCTCTTTAAATGGCCATTGGGGCTGCAGGTGTAGGCAGTATTTTCGCTGGTGCACCGTGGACACCTCGGCAATGGTGGTCCTTGATTCCCACATCTTGGCGCAGAAGAAAACTATCTCTGAGAGGTCTGAATGTTTTTACATTCCAGGTGTCCGGGTCATTTTGCATGGACCATAGGACATGGTACTGCAAGCTTCAGGGCGGACGATTTGTCTTCTATTGGGATGGTTGTGATAGGGGATAACCCAGTAGAGAAGGCCATGGTCCATGCGAAACTGGCCCATTCCCTCGTGATATGGTGACCGTATCGGCAGGAGTACGCTTCATAAAGAAGGGTTGCTTCTTAGAAGACCAGTATGGCTTTAGCCACTTGGTCTTGCATCTGGTGTATCACTAAATGCCTTCCATCTATTATGGTATCTTGATGATGGACATGCCTTCTGGATGGAAGTATGCTGCAGGAAGTGCCTTGGTCTTACACCCAACGAGTCCGCTAATCTGAGTTCAGAAAAAGGCTACTTTGTCCTCCACTATAGCCGCAGTGGAGCACATTGCCCGAATTCCAGGGCCAGGAATTTCTTCCACTCGCCATCATCCGATGTTGAATTAGTCTAGGCCTTTTGACAGAGTATTGGCTCCAATATTCAAGGGCCCTAGCTTGTTATTTCAGGGTAAATTGATAGTTAGACAGAGCTGCCAACCACCTTGGCCAGTGGCATCCAACTTGGCGGAGGTCAAGATATATGTCCACTGATTATTGTTTGTTCACACTTCAAAAGAGACACTATAAACATAATCGTGTAGCTTATCTACACAAAGTCCACTTGAGTGCCAGGAATTCCAGTTATAGACTGGGTTAGTTCTGCTCGCTCGCCATCAGACTGGGACTCAGATACGCTACTGGCTGGTGGCTCGCAGGTTATTCTGGTGTACTACCGCTCCAGCCTGTTGAAGCTGGCGTCCACATGCAGGATGTATGGTACCGCGGTCTGCTATGCCAACACAGGGGCTTACGTGAGACTCTTTCTTCAGCCCTGTGAAAGCCTTCTCGCAGGGTGAAGTCCATTTGTCCCCAAACAATGTTCGGGGTTGTGGCCTTATGCGGAGGCTCTTCTGGGTAGATTTTGAACAGATTGTTGAGGACTTTGGCTTTGCTGGGTATCCCTCTACGAATACTCGGAAATAGCCACAAAGCCCCAGAAGGATTGTAGTCTCCATCACAATTGTCTGGTCTGGGGGCCGTTCAGTATGACTTCAACCTTAGCGGGGTCCAGTATCCACTCCTTCGGTGGACACTATGTAGTCACATGGTGACGAAGTGTGGAGGCTGAAAGCGAATTTGTCAAAGGACAACTCAGGCCTTCTTTCCAGTCGATCAGACCTTCAGAAGGCATTCTTTTGTGCTCTTCTAACGTTCTTTCGAACACAATGATATCGTCCATGGAGACCAGACATATAAGGGGATTCAGTCCACGATGGTCCTCTCCATCAGTCTCTGGAAAGTCGCAGGTGAACCACAGATACATTGGGGCATGGGGGTTATTGGTAAACCAGGGGGCAGCAAAACGCAGTCTTCTCTTGGTCTTTGGAGCTCAGGTTCCGGTCATACCCAATCTCAGGTCCAGCACGCTTAACCACTGACTGCCGGATAAGGTGCTGAGGATCTCTTCAAACCGTGGCAGAGTATATGATCCGGGACCGTGCACCAATTAGGGTGTGCGGTTGTTGTCCTAACATAGGTGCACGGATCTGTTCTTCTTTTGCACTACCACAATAGGAGAGGCATAGGGGTTAAGGGATTTCGTTACGATGCACGCATCTGCATCTCTTTCATGACGCCCCTCATATTTCTGGGGCTATGCGCCTGGAACGTTCCCGGAATGGAGTGGCATCGTTCAGTCGGATTGTGTGTTATGCACACTTGCTGCAGCCCACAACCATCTCACTGGTGGAGAACACCTTGTTGCTTTCAGCCACTTTTTGCTCAAGCGCTTTGCCTCATTCCGGTGGTAAGGATGATTCACCAAGTCAAATTGCAATCTGAGGAGAAGTTTCCCGGACGGTAGCCACATTTAGTGAGCTAGAGATTCTACTTGCACCACGGTATATTCGCCCCAGCGCTTGGCCGATTGTCAAACCGTATAGGATGAGGTGAGATGTCTGGATGTCACCTTGAACTGGTGAGGAAATGAAGACTTCCACTCTTTATTTCTGGCACCACCTTGAACCCTCTTGGCGCCTCTTTGGGCGTGTTCTCTAGTGAAAGTACCAGTCTGCCTTGTCGCGGTCTGGGTAGTTAGGTACAGTGGCCATGTGCTTCACTCCCCTGGTGGGATGTCTGTCAACCTTTCTCAAGTTTAAGATTGTCCCAAATCCTTTTTGGCAGAGATCCTATAGCCCTCCTCCTTGAATACGAGGTGAATTCACAGCGATAAGTGGGGTCGGTAATTCTCTGTCTTCTTGCAGATAGCCCGGATCAGGTCTGCACACATCTGCGTTGGACCCCAAGAGATGGGGGAATTTGGATGTTCCCAGGGCTCGGACATACCAGGCTTCCACTTCATGGGGTGGTTTTGTTGGTATTGATTGTGGTATATCCAACCACACTTGAATCACGTCATGAATGGAGTAGTCTCGCACTAAGACCCCACAATTTATTTTCTCTGCCGACGCATAGCAGATGCTTTAGATGCAGGTCATAAATGGGCGGGTAGATGATGGTCACTTGCGACCCAGTGTCCAGCAATGCAGAAGAGTAGATGCCCTCCACTAGTATGTACTGTGGCCGCAGGTCCTACTCGAGAGCAAATATGGGGGCGCCCTGACCTGTTCTGGTCGGACGGGCTGGGGGGGTGGCGAGTTTGTGGTCATTACTTTTGGATATAACCTGTACGTCTGAAGCGGGGTCTGTAATCGGGACGCCATTATGGTCTCGTGCCGAGCTGATGAGGTGGCGGCAGGACGCGCGGGCTTGGGGCGTGCTACGGTCGCGGCTAAATGGGCGGGTCGAGATGGTTGGTCTTTGCGCCCCAGTGGTAGCAACTGGGAGGTCGATGGCTCCCTGGTCTGTGTGCCGCAGGCCCTGATGAGGACGGGGGGGGCGGAGGGTGGCGGGGGGGGGAGGGGAGGGGGGCGGGGGGCGGTGTGGCGCGGGGGGGGGGGGGGCGGGGGGGGGCGCTTGTCGGTGGGGCACATGTGCGGGGCTCTACCGAGGTGTGGATGGCTTTTCTGCAAACTGCACAGTGAAGGCCCATGGCTCTGGTGTGGAAGTGCTGCTTGGCCACATTGGGCCTAGTGGCCGCAGCTCCGGCAAACATAACAGGAAAACCACCTAGTGAGTGCATCTAGGAGGGTTCTTGTTTGTGGTGGTGTGGAGGCTGCGGGACATCCCCCACGGACCACAGGGGGTGTAGATTCTTGGAAAACTTACATGACCCACTGACGGGACCCTCTTGTTTGGAGGGTATGAACATGGTTCCTAAATTTGGGTTCGCTATTCTCGGGCATCGAATTCTCATTGTGTCTCCATAATCAGTAGACCCCTTTCTTATGCCTAAGGCGAATACACGGAAAGCAACTATATGTGTGCTGTACTCGTCTGTTCAAGGAGGCCATAAGCCTACACTTGAGGAGCCTGGGGGAGGTCTTTTCTCTTCAGTGCAATGAGCACCTCTACCTATGAGGGATGACAGAGTTGGCGGGGATAACCCCTCACAGGAACCAACATTGCAGTAATAAGTAAATACACCACACAAAGTTACTTATATAACTAAGCTTTACTGTACACACAAACAAACTACAATAACCAAGACGCACGTAAAACAGAGATCCAACACGTGGTGATCCCCAAAAGTACTGAGGGTGCTGTGGCACCCATGATCCCTGGTGTACTGTCCCAGCAATCCCATCCAAATGTGTTGAGGCGCGCTACCCCCTGTAGATATAGTGCCGTGAGTACCTGCCTGGGGGTACTCAAGTTACAAGGTGCTGCTTGGGCCCACATGTGTTGGGACGGGGGGTCCCACGTAGCGGGGCCTCCAACACAAATCCCTCTCTCCTAATGGGTCCTGATCCTCCTTGCGGTGTGTTGTGTGAGTCTAGCCAGAGGTCCCACACAATGTATCTGGATTCTTTTACCTGGTCCCAGACCGCAGGGTGGCACATGACCATCCGATCACCGGCAACAAAAAATAACAATAAGGGGAAGGTTATTCTGGGGCCTTCCCTACAACACTTACTACTAGGGCCTAAGGGCCTACTGGGGCCTGGGGGCAAGATCTAGGCCTAGACAGGAAGCACTGCTCATGGGCACTACCTTGCCCTTTGCCTCCTCTACAGGACCTGAAGCGCGTGTTCCTGCACGGATGTTATCCAGTTTCCCCAACTGCAAATGCTCAAATCGTATTGGCAGGGACAGTTCCATAGGACAGTCACTCCTCTAGGATTCTGGGACTGTAGTCCCACGACTGCATATAACATGCGTGTCTCGCCGCATTGCGCGATTGTGAGATAACCCAAAATGGCTGCCCCACACTCCCAGACAGCTCCCCACGCACGGAGGAAGGGGATTAGAGGGACTCGGGGCACCTACAGAGCTATCACCACAATGGAGGCATTATTCAATCAGGAGGAGCTACAGGTTATAGCACCAAGATCCTCTTTTCAAGACCTATTATTCCAAGTTCTACATGTTAGATTGTTTGTTCACAGGGGAATTGAAGTGTGATAACTGTATCCACTTTATGGGGATGTGAGGTTAAAAAAAGACAAAAAGTCCATCAGAGTTAACCAATGTTAAATTTACCTAACAGATACTTATCCTATATTGTATTTAAAATGCATTAATCAGGTTTGAAAAAAAAAAAACAAAAAAGTGAAACATTATCCAATTATGCACTAAGCTCTGATCAGTCACTTATCGCCAACATTATCGCCAAAAAAAGGGACACTGCTGTTCAGAAAGCCCTGATAAGTCAGCGATAAGAGAGGTTTTAAAAAAAAATCTGAAAAAAAAAATCCCAACGCGCAGCGATAAGCCAACTTATCACACAGCTTTTCAAAACCGTGTATTCTGGTAGCTCTAGAGGAAATCTCAAGTCTAGAGCCGCGATTAGCCTCAATAAAATAATATGAGCTACCAGAATAGCACGGGTTTGAAAAGCTGGTGATAAGTGGCTTATCGCTGCGCGTTTGGTGATTTTTTTTCAGATTTTTTTTTAAAACCTCTCTTATCGCTGACTTATCAGGGCTTTCTGAATAGCAGTAGTCTTTTTTGGCGATAAGGTGGCGATAAGTGACTGATCAGAGCTTAGTGCATAATTGGATAATGTTTCACTTTTTTGTTTTTTTTTTCAACCTGATTAATGCATTTTAAATACAAATATAGGATAAGTATCTGTTAGGTAAATTTAACATTGGTTGAACTCGATGGACTTTTGTCTTTTTTTAACCTCATCATCCCATAAAGTGGGATACAGGTTATCACACTTCAATTCCATGTGAACTGAGGAAATCTCAAGTCTAGAGCCGCGATTAGCCTCAATAAAATAATATGAGCTACCAGAATAGCACGGGTTTGAAAAGCTGTATAAGTGGCTTATCGCTGCGCGTTTGGTGATTTTTTTCAGATTTTTTTTAAAACCTCTCTTATCGTCTGACTTTTCAGGCTTTCTGAATAGCAGTAGTCTTTTGGCGATAAGGTGGCGATAAGTGACTGATCAGAGCTTAGTGCATAATTGGATAATGTTTCACTTTTTTTGTTTTTTTTTTCAACCTGATTATATGCATTTTAAATACAAATAGGATAAGTATCTGTTAGGTAAATTTAACATTGGTTGACTCGATGACTTTTGTCTTTTTTTAACCTCATCATCCCATAAAGTGGGATACAGGTTATCACACTTCAATTCCATGTGAACTGCAATTGACTGGAATAATAGGTCTTGAAAAGAGGATCTTGGTGCTATAACCTGTATCACTCCTGAGTGAATATCCTCCATTGTGTGATAGCTCTGTAGCCGAGTCCCTCTACCCTGCCTCCGGTGCGGGGGGAGCTGTCGGGAGTGTGGGGGCAGCCATTTTGGTAATCTCACATGCGCAATGCGGCGAGACACGCATGTGTATATGCAGTCGTGGGACTACAAGTCCCAGAATCTCTAGAGGGAGTGACTGTCCTATGGAACTGTACCTGCCAATACGATGTGAGCATTTGCAGTTGGGGGAAACTGGATAACATCCGCGTGCAGGGAACACGCGCTTCAGTCCTGGTAGAGGAGGCAAAGGAGAAGGTAGTGCCCAGTGAGCAGTGCTTCCTGGGCTAGGCCTAGATCTTGCCCCCAGGCCCCAGTAAGGCCCTGAGCCATAGTAGTAGAGTGTTGTAGGGAAGGCCCCAGAATAACTCTTCCCCTTATTGTTATTTTTGTGCCGGTGATCGGATGGTCATGTGGCACCCTGCGGTCTGGGACCAGGTAAAAGAATCCAGATACATTGTGTGGGACCCTCTGGCTAGAGCTCACACCGCAAGGAGGATCAGGACCCATTAGGAGAGAGGGGATTTGTGTTGGAGGCCCCGCTACGTGGGACCCGCTCCAACACATGGCGCCAAGCAGCACCTGGGAACTTGAGTACCCAGGCAGGTACTCAACGTGCACATATATCTACAGGGGGTAGCGCTGCCTCACATTTGGATGGGATTGCTGGGACAGGACACCAGGGATCATTGGTGCCACAGCACCCTCAGTACTTTTGGGGATCACCACGTGTTGGATCTCTGTTTATACTGTGCGTCTTGGTTATTGTATGTTTGTTTGTGTGTACAGTAAAGCTTAGTTATATACAGTACTTTGTGTGGTGTATTACTTATTACTGCATGTTGGTTCCTGTGAGGGGTTATCCCGCCAACTCTGGGATCCCTCATAGGTAGAGGTGCTGCACTGCAAGAAGAAAGAGCTCTCCCCAGGCTTCCAAAGGTGGAGGCTTAGGCCTCCTGTGACCAGACAGGTACAGCAGCACATATAGTTGCCCGTGTAGTTCCCTTAGGCATAGAGAAAGGGGTCTAGATTTGGAGACACTAATGAGATTCGAGATGCCCGAGATAGCAGAACCAAATTTAGGGAACCATGTTCATACCCTCCAAACAAGAGGTCCGTCAGTGGGCAGTGAAGTTCCAAGAATCTACCCGCCATGTGGTCACGGTGGGGGATGTCCCAGCCGCCACACCCCCAGATCAAGTATGCACATCACTAAGGTGGTTTCCTGGTTTTGCCGGAGCTCGGCCACTAGGCCACAAGTGGGCAAGTCAGGCACTTCCACACCAGGAGCCATGGCCTTCACTGTGCAGTTGGCAGAAAAGCCATCCACATCCTCGGATAGAGCCCCTGCACATGGCCCACGAAAAGGCGCCCCAATCAGATGTCTACAATCGAGTAGGACCTGCGGCCACAGTACGAGTACTAGTGGAGGGCATCTACTCTTCTGCATTGCTGGACACTGGGTCGCAAGTGACCATCATCTACCGCCCATTTTATGACCTGCATCTAAAGCATCTGCCTATGCAGTCGGCAGAGAAAATTAAATTGTGGGGTCTTAGTAGCGAAGACTACTCCATTCATGACGTGATTCAAGTGTGGTTGGATATACCACAAATCAATACCAACAAAACCCACCCCATGAAGTGGAAGCCTTGGTATGTCCCGAGCCCTGGGAACATCCAAATTCCCCCATCATCTTGGGGTCCAACGCAGATGTGGTGCAGACCTTGATCCGGGCCTATCTGCAAGAAGACAGAGAATTACCCCCATTATCGCTGTGAATTCACCTCGTATTCAAGGAGGAGGGCTATAGGATCTCTGCCAAAAAGGATTTGGACAATTCTTAAATCTTGAGAAAGGGTTGACAGACATCCCACCAGGGGAGTGAAGCACATGGCCACTGTACCTAACTACCCAGACCGCGACAAGGCAGACTGGTACTTTTCACTAGAGAACACGCCCAAAGAGGACGCCAAGAGAGGGTTCAAGGTGGTGCCAGAAATGAAAGAGTGGAAGTCTTCATTTCCTCACCAGTTCAAGGTGACATCCAGAACATCTCACCTCATCCTATACGGTTTGACATCGGCCAAGCGCTGGGGCGAATATACCTGTGGTGCAAGTAGAATCTCTAGCTCACGTAAATGTGGCTACCGTCCGGGAAACTTCTCCCAGATTGCAATTTGACTTTGGTGAATCATCCTTACCACCGGAATGGCAGAAGCGCTTGAGCAAAAAGTTGGCTGAAAGCAACAAGGTGTTCTCCACCAGTGAGATGGTTGTGGGCTGCAGCAAGTGTGCATAACACACAATCCGACTGAACGATGCCACTCCATTCCGGGAACGTTCCAGGCGCATAGCCCCCAGAAATATGAGGGGCGTCATGAAAGAGATGCAGATGGCGTGCATCGTAACGAAATCCCTTAACCCCTATGCCTCTCCTATTGTGGTAGTGCAAAAGAAGAACAGATCCGTGCACCTATGTTAGGACAACCGCACACCCTTAATTGGTGCACGGTCCCGGATCAATATACTCTGCCACGGTTTGAAGAGATCCTCAGCACCTTATCCGGCAGTCAGTGGTTAAGCGTGCTGGACCTGAGATCTGGGTATGACCAGGAACCCATGAGCTCCAAAGACCAAGAGAAGACTGCGTTTGTCTGCCCCCTCTGGTTTTACCAATTAACCCGATGCCCCAATGTATCTGTGGTTCACCTGCGACTTTCCAGAGACTGATGGAGAGGACCATCGTGGACATGAATCCCCTTATATGTCTGGTCTACATGGACGATATCATTGTGTTCGGAAGAACGTTAGAAGAGCACAAAGAATGCCTTCTGAAGGTTCTGGATCGACTGGGAAAAGAAGGCCTGAAGTTGTCCTTTGACAAATGTCGCTTCTGCCACACTTCGGTCACCTATGTGGACTACATAGTGTCCACCGAAGGAGTGGATACTGACCCCGCTAAGGTTGAAGTCATACTGAACTGCCCCCAGACCAGACAATGTGATGGAGCTACAATCCTTCCTGGGGCTTTGTGGCTATTTCCGAGTATTCGTAGAGGGATACTCCAGCAAAGCCAAAGTCCTCAACAATCTGTTCAAAATCTACCCAGAAGAGCCTCCGCATAAGGCCACAACCCCGCGAACATTGTTTGGGGACAAATGGACTTTCACCTGCGAGAAGGCTTTCACAGGGCTGAAGAAGAGTCTCACTGAAGCCCCTGTGTTGGCATATGCAGACCCGGAGTAACCATACATCCTGCATGTGGACGCCAGCTTCAACAGGCTGGGAGCGGTAGTACACCAAGAATAACCTGCAGGCCACCAGCCAGTAGCGTATCTGAGTCCCAGTCTGATGGCGAGCGAGCAGAACTACCCAGTCTATAAACTGGAATTCCTGGCACTCAAGTGGACTGTTGTAGATAAGCTACACGATTATGTTATAGTGTCTCTTTTGAAGTGTGAACAAACAATAATCAGTGGACATATATCTTGACCTCCGCCAAGTTGGATGCCACTGGCCAAGGTGGTTGGCAGCTCTGTCTAACTATCAATTTACCCTGAAATACAAGCTAGGGCCCTTGAATATTGGAGCCAATACTCTGTCCAAAAGGCCTAGACTGAATTCAACATCGGATGATGGCGAGTGGGAAGAAATTCCTGGCCCTGGAATTCGGGCAATGTGCTCCACTGCGGCTATAGTGGAGGACAAAGTAGCCTTTTCTGAACTCAGATTAGCGGACTCGTTGGGGTGTAAGACCAAGGCACTTCCTGCAGCATACTTCCATCCAGAAGGCATGTCCATCATGCAAGATACCATAATGAGATGGAAGGCATTTAGTGATACACCAGATGCAAGACCAAGTGGCTAAAGCCATACACTGGGTCTTCTAAGAAAGCAACCCTTCTTTAGTGAAGCGTACTCCTGCCGATACGGTCACCATTATCACGAGGGAATGGGCCAAGTTTCGCATGGACCATGGCCTTCTCTACTGGGTTATCCCCTATCACAACCATCCCAATAGAAGACAAATCGTCCTGCCCTGAAGCTTGCAGTACCATGTCCTATGGTCCATGCAAAATGATCCCGGACACCTGGAAGTGTACAAAACATTCAGACCTCTCAGAGATAGGTTCTTCTGGCCCAAGATGTGGGAATCAGAGGAACACCATTGCCGGAGGTGTCCACGGTGCATACAGCGAAAAATACTGCCTACACCTGCAGCCCCAATGGGCCATTTAAAGAGCTCGGGTCCCATGGACCTAGTCTGCATGGATTTCCTCTGCATCGAGGCAGACTCGAAGGGTATCGGTAAAGTTCTTATAGTAACAGACCATTACACCCGATACGCTCAAGCGTTCCCCACCAAGGACCAGAAAGCTCTCACAGTAGTCAAAGTACTGTAGGAGAAGTATTTTATCCATTACAGTTTACCTAATTGGTTGTACTACGATCAAGGGAGAGACTTTGAGAGCATGTTAATCAAAGAACTCCTAAAACTGCTCAATATTGAGAAGTCTCATATTACTTCCTACCACCCTGAAGGAGATGGTCTTCCAGAAAGGTTCAACTAAACTCTACTTGATATGCTAGGCACTATGAAGGGCTCCAAGAAGGCCGGATGGAGCAAGCATGTCGAGTCCTTGGTACATGCCTACAATTGCACAGGCATGAATTCACCGGGTACACACCCTATTTTATAATGTTCGGCAGAGAGACATGACTATCTGTGGATATTCATCTCTGAGTATCCACCGACGGTGTGCCGAACATGTCACACTACAAATATGTGCAAAGGCTCAAGGATAACCTCTGTAGATCATATCAGTTGGCGGAAAGAGCCACCACCAAGCTGAACGAGAATAACTAGCAAAGGTATGATCATAAAGTACGCTACCGGGAACTTCGACCCGGAGTCAAAGTTCTCCTGTGCAATTTAGGAATACAGGGAAGCACAAGTTTGCTGACCACTGGCAAGAAACTCCCTTTGAGGTAGATGCCTGGCCTCACTCTAATTCAGAGATTCAGTTGAAAGGGTAAAGGTCTGGCATCGTAATCACTTGCTATCTATTCCTCAAGTGGGAGAAAGTGAACCTGAACAATCCCCAATAGCGCCTTCAAGTGAACAGGAAGAGACTATCAAAATTCCGAATGCTGTAATGGAAGACAATCAGGATCCTTTGGAATTCATTTTTTCCACTTCAAATGGAGATTGGTGGGCCCCACCAGAAGAAGTAACGGGTAATGGGCCTGTCCTCCATGTATCCTCCCCAGCGGCTTCAATAAGCTGACCGCTCGACCCCAGGAGTCTGAGTTTTGTTTCTACTAGAGACTATGTAGCTCCAGATTCACAACCTATGAGAGGACCAGGGCCTCAGGCCGATGGTAGCCTTTCCACTGAAGAAGAGTCTCGTCAGAGTCAAAGCGTGAGTCGCCCTCAATGAGAATGGTGTATGATTCATTAGGGGCACCTCACTATGAGTCTCAGCAGCTGTCTCGGAGCCGGTTTGCCTCTGTTGTGACCATGCTCAATGAACTATTCAATTTGGTTTAGATGTATTGTTCAAAGTTAAGTTGTGTATAATATGCATTTTGCATTATACAAAGAGTTGTGTTAATATGTGTTCTCAAGCAAGGTCGTTGAGGTCTCCACCAGGGGGAGGTTGTAGCCGAGTCCACCTACCCTGCCTCCAGTGCAGGGGAGGTGTCAAATGGTTTGCCGGAGCTCCACGCGATCAGGAGTTTGGGGATAGCTATTTTGGTAATTGCACAAGCGCAATGTGGCGAGGCACACATGCGTAGTGTGAGGAGTGCGGCAGCCATCTAAGGACTACAAGTCCCAGAATCCCTAGAGGGAGGGACTGTCCTATGGAACTGTACCAGTCAATAAGATGCGAGCAGTTGGGGGAAACTGGATATCTTCCGCATGCAGGGAACACGTGCTTCAGTCCTGACATAGGTGGCAAAGGAAAAGGTTGTGTCCAGGGAGCAGTGCTTCCTGGGCTAGGGCTAGATCTTGCACCTAGGCCCCAGTAAGGACCTGAGCCATAGTAGTGGAGTGTTGTAGGGAAGGACCCAGGTAGGGACTCTTCCCCTTATTGTTATTTCTGTGCCGGTATTCGAATGGTCACATGGTGCTCTGCGGCCTGGGACCAGGTCACAGGGTCCAGAGACATTGTTGAGACCCTCTGGCTAGAGCTCACACTGCAAGGAGGATCAGGATCCTTTAGGAGAGAGGGGATTTATGTTGGAGGCCCTGCTATGTGGGACTCACGCCAACACACGACGCCAAGCAGCACCTGGGTACTGCAGTACCCAGGCAGGTATACAACATACACCTACATCTACAGGGGGTAGCGCTATCTCACATTTGGATGGGATTGCTGGGACAGGACACCAGGGATTATTGGTGCCAAAGCACCCTCAGTACTTTGGGGGACCACCATGTGTTGGGTTACTGTTTATACTTCATTGTCCCTAGGCTCAACAATGTATCCGGCTGCTCCTTCTTCTCTTATCGTGCACTACAAAACTGGAACAACCTACCGGAGACTCTCACATCCACCACCAGTTTAAGTTCTTTCAAAACTAAGGCTGTCTCACATTTTAATCTGGTCTGTAACTGTTACAAATGCCTATAATATATATTTCCTTTAACTGTGCATGCAATGTCTTGTATATAATGTATACCCTTTTCACTTATGTAACTGTATTTGTAACCATGTATTATTTGTCTTAACTCTGTGCCCAGGACATACTTGAAAACGAGAGGTAACTCTCAATGTATTACTTCCTGGTAAAATATTTTATAAATAAATACTGTTTGTATAGGTTATTGATGTTAGTGTGTGTGTACAGTAAAGCTTAGTTATATACTTTGTGTGTTGTATTACTTATTACTGTGTGCGGTACCTGTGAGGGGTTATCCTGCCAACGCTGGGATTTCTCATAGGTGTAGGCGCTGCACTGCAAGGAGAAAGAGCTCCCCCCAGGCTCCCCAAGCTCTTTTTCCCTATAAAAATAAAAATATTTGACTCACATATAGTGATGCTTGGTACTTCACTACTAACTATTAAGAGTGAGAGAAAAGTAAAAGAAAACTATAACTATTATGAAACCTTTACCTGATTTAAACAGTTTTGAGATTTGTGATTTTCAAGCTATACGAGAGATGAAAGTGTGGTATTACAACAGTATGATTACTGTACTAACAGAGTGTGAGAAAAGAACCGGAAAGCAAGTTCTACCACCTATTGTGATGTCATCAATATACAGACATGGTTGGGAAAGGAAACTAATAGTTCTTAGTATTAATACATAAACTCACCACTGCGCATGCACACACATCTCTCTCTAGTCCATGTATACTGTACATCCATTATATTTGTTCTTAGAAACTGGATACAAATCATAATGATAGATTTTAAGGAGAAATATTAGAAAAACAGGTACGGAGTTTAGATTTGATTTGTAGCATATTTATAGCTTTTACAGTTTGGATAGCTTTCATTTGTATCAATATAGTGCAGTAGCTCCTGGTTTTCCTGTAACATAATTAGAATTGCCACTTAGAACATGCTTTTTGCAGCAGAAGAACATTCTTTGACAGATATCCTATGTAAATAATTTGAATGTTCCAGGGAGGCGTGCAGTATCCATAAAAATGTGCTGTAGGTCATCATCATTCACATCATTTAGTATTTTTTGAATGAGAACATTTGCGTCAGCTATCAAGTTGTTACTATATTCACGTGTTGTATTGGTATGCATTAATTTGTACCCATTATTGTGTGCACTTGCTGACTTTTATTTATTTGTCCCTCCAATATGTTGAAATTATGGTTCATCTAATTGTATCTGCAAAATGTTATATACAGTATCGCATACATTGTCTGCCTTATGTAAGAAAACAAATATTGTAATAACTAAAGATTGACATGTTCAGTGGTGTTTTCGTTTTGGTTCTAAACAAAATTTGTGTATTTGTTTTGGATTTGGTTTTACTCAAATTTACTCAAATTGCAGAAGCAACTGTAGGAGCAGTAGCAGAGGTGGAAGCCTCCTCAGTCATGTTTACACCCGTAGGGTCTGGCTTTTATGGCTGAAAACCTTCACTACAGTATGTATTGTGCATTTATTTTGAATCTGAACATACACATGGGCGTTAGATTTAGGCAACGCACATGCGTTATGCATCTGAAGTTGTCTACTATATCACTCAATCTCAATCTTAGTAGTAAATTACAAAATTAATCCTGATTATTCACCACCAGTAGTTAATCTAAAAAAATCTTGTAACAAATTACATGTATTTCATTATTATTTATAAATAGCAGAAAATTATATATATATATATATATATATATATATATATATATATATATATATATATATATATATAGCAAATGGAAATATTACTGTATGCTCATTTGTATGTCTTAGACAGGTCTGCAACCCTGCCTTTCACTATTATCACCCAGCACACAGTGCTTCCACTGTAGCAAAGATTCTGGGAAATTATTTATATATAAGTATACCTTTTGCTTGCTTCATTCATTGTAACATCGCCGGAAGAAGAGATCAGTGTATCTCGAAAGCTCGCACAAATAAAAGCATTTCGTTAGCAACAGAACGGTATCATCTATTTATTTTTTGATTATTGAAGCTCGGCTAACATGGTACTGATACCTCTACATTTATATATATATTTAAAAGGTTAATGTCTTTCTCTCTGCTCTTTGACCCTTTCTCTCTCTTTGACGGTGGTTGATAATATTGATTTATTTTTTCCTTTCTGTCTGTTTTATTCTTGATGATTATTTTCTATGCTTATTGATAATCCTTATGATTTCTTTCTGTCTTTTATGCCTGGCTACTCCTACTTTGCCACCCATCCAAACCCCTTCTCGTGCAGAAGCATAATGGCAGCAATGAAGGAAACAGCGTATATATAAAAGCATTTTGTTAGCCACAGAATGGTACTCAGCAGTTCAAACAAAGAATTATATTAATATAGAGATATACTCGATGTTTCAATCCTGGAGCACCCCCCTTGATAAAGATCACGCTCCGGGATCGAAACGTTGATTATATGTGCAAGTATATACTATACTAATATATTTCTTTGTTTGAACTGCTGAGTGCTGTTGCCTCTTTACCACTTCACTGCTGGTGTTGTATGATATATACATATATATATATACATATATATACATATATATATATATATATATATTTAAAAAAAATGTAATGGGGAAATAACGTGAGAATAGATCCGATCTGAGAAAAAACTGATAATGACATTTCGGTTTTGCGTCACTTTGGATAGGCTATGTGTAGTAATGGTCACGTGGTACAGTACATAACTCAAAATGCACATTTTTACGAGACTCGGATTCAGGGAATACTGTCAATTCAAATGTTCACAGGTATCAAAATTTAGCCCCACAAAAGTACTCATCCTTAATAATAACTATTATTTTCAGATATTGTTATTAATACACTATCATATATATATTTAATAGAAATTTTTATTTTTCTTATATACTGTAATATGTTTTTAGAGTAAAGATTTCAATCCAGTGAACATCCTCATGGCCTCCCCATATAGTGATTTGGAAGTAGCAACTATTCTTCTGTCCATGTTCATATTTGCTATGTATGTTGCAGCCGGACTCTGCAGGCAGATGAGTCATCAAGAGAATGGTACGTTTCTGTCAACTAGTATAATATAATAACAATGTGAAACTGATATAATGTTATAACATACATTAGAATAACACGATATAGAATAATACTACTGATATCTGATGTTGATAAACAGAAAATACTGTACAATTATGCATATAGTTTAGAACAGCTCGTTATCCCTAAAATAAAGATGTATACTCCTGTTCTGGCATTAAAAGCCACTTTCAGTGTAATTATTACAGCTCAACCCCGTTATAACACGATCCGTTACAAAACGAATCCGCTTATAACGCGATGCACGCGTGGCTCCCAATTTTTGCATTTATGAATTCTTTACAACACGATTATTGGTATCTTAAATACTTTATTGTACAATGCATACAATTGTACATTATTTCTAACGCGATCCGCTTATAGCGCGATGTGATTCTTTGGACCCCAAGCACAGCGTTATAAGGGGGTTGAGCTGTATCTCCAAATACAAAAGGAAACACATAGGGGTCTATGTACTAAGATTATATTAATAAACCTTTTTGTGCCTCAAAATTTCAGTGCTTATAGTATCACAAGCCTTCATAAACTGTATAGTTTATATAAAGACTTCATAAATATGAAGCATAATTTGTTTGTTTCAGCAAATCTTGTGTAATACGAGCTTGAGACAAAAGATGGCACTGAGTGCTCATTTGCATGTCATTTCCCAGAATCCCTTGCGGCAGTGGAAGCGCTGTATGCTGGGCGATAATGGGGAAAGACAGGGTTGCAGACCTGTCTAAGACATGCAAATGAACATACAGTAATATTTACAGTTGCTATATATATATATATATATATATATATATGCACAAAACTATCAGACTGTACTGAAGCCTTTTTTGGTGTTGCATAAATGGTTTAAGAAGAAATAACACAGGCTGCAGTTAGTATATTTCTCAATATTGTCACCAATATCAAATGTACAGTATAGTATCTTTTTCTTACAGACATTAAGCAGAAGTACACCTTTTCTCAAGCAGAGTCTGTTATCATCTGATTTTCTTCAGCGGAGGAAACAAAATCTATATGCAGACAATGATTTGTAAAAGACTGGAAATATATATTATTATGTAAGCACATTGGGATACTGTTAGTGTCCTTTTACCAATTTCCTTTGTAAGCAACAGTTAATGTTTGATGGGAGATAAACAAAAAAAACCATACTGTATAATTATACAGAGTACCCAGTGAAACTGACTGCTTTCTCGGGGCCATTGACTAGTCTCTCCAACCGAGCCCTGGGTTGTTGAGTGGGGGGAAAGTGTTTGCTACACCCCCTGTTGGCGGCCATGCAAGGCTACGCTTACACACTCCCTTCTCTCTCACACACATCCCCTCTCTCGCTCTCCCTCTTTTCTCTCATGCTCTTCCCCCCTTCTCTCTCACTCTTCACCCTTTGCTCTCTCACTGTTCCCTCCGTCTACCTATCTTTCCCTCTTATCTCCCTCTCATCTGATATCCCTCACTCTCTCCCCCCTCTCACACCTTCCCTCTCTCACTTTCTCCTCCTATCCACCCCTTTCTCACTCTCCCCATTCCCTCGCTCACTCTATCCCCACCCCCTTGGTCCTACTTGTTGGCTGAGGGTGTGGGATCAATCCAGGCCTACCCAGCACTGAAGGGGGGCCCACTCAGGCATATGAAAATGGAAGTTGTGACTAACTTCCAATGTGTCCTAACTTCTGCGTTCAGACCGCTGGCATGAGCCTTCCTCTACCACCGGGTTCGGGACCGATGTCCCCACGCTCCACACTTTCGGCAGCCCTGAGAGTACTTCAACATACTTCAAACCTAGAACAGCCCCTTAGCACTAGAAACAATAAATCATAGGATACTGTGCATGTATATAATTAGCATCTACTTGGTATGTCTTTCTGAGTACAATAGACAAACCCCTCCATTAATTATTAGTCATTTGAATCTGTTTAGAGTAGTTAAGCCAGTCTATCTTGGCTGTACCATATGGCTGTTTAACATCTTAAGGGTCACATACCTGTGTAAAGTGTCTGCAGAGTTAACATTGGAGTTGAATTGGAGGTGAGGACTGCAAGAAGACCTGGACTCTGTCCTGCATCAACAACCATGCAACAACCCTGCAACTGTGAGAAATTGCCTTTGTAAATGCTCTGACAATTTTTATATACAGTATCTATAGACTCACTTTGTAAGCTACTTTTTCCATTGTGCAACACTGCCCTTCCAGGCCTGATTTACACATCTGCTCTTTAAACTCCTCCTCCTCATCATCTCCTCCAATAACTGGAAACCCTCTCCTCCTACATCTCTCCCTGTATCTCATAATGCCCTCCCTATTGCTTTTCTGTTTGCTGTTTCCTCACTCCTTTGTAAACATTTCTGTTCTCCCCACCCTCTCCTATCCACATTTATTCATCTCTCCTTCCCTCCAACTACTGTATACTTGTGCCCATACATTGCACCACTATTTACACACCTCTTTCCCAATGACTTCTACACCCCTCAATAAAAAGCACCCAGACAAATTAATTCTCTCTCTCCCCCTCGCCCTCTCTCCCTCTCCCCCTCTCCTTCTCTCCTTGGCAACTCTTTTCCTGCTAATGGTGCTAACCTATCAAATGTAATACCAACCAACTTTAAAACTCAGGCCTCTCCCCTCTTTCTTCCTTTTAACTATCCTTACTTCTCTTGAAAAGGAGAGATTGGCGCAGATCCATAGCCCCCCCCCCTCCGGACGGAGAGGAGGGCCTGATACTTAGATCCTTTCAGGCTGTGCAGAAACTGTACTATTGTCAGTGGTCGACAAATCACCAAAAAATCTACTCGCCGAACAAAAAAATCTACTCGCCACCTAGTACCACACGTGTGCTGCTTGGGTCAATATGAGCTCGCCACGATGTTAAATCCACTCGCCCGGGGCGTGCAAATGTATAGGTTTGTTAAAAAAATAACTAATTTCTGTACCAGCTTGTTGTGATATGTTATGCTAACCTAACCTCTAAAAAAAACAATAAACATTTTGAAATAAAAAAAAAAAAAACCTCAGGCCTCTAAAGAAGCATCCCAATAGCCTGTAGACTTCGAGTGAAAAAATGAGAGGCTAATTCAACTATTCAGAAAGTGCTTCCAATAGCACTCAGGTACCCGTAGGAGAACGAGCAGCAATCCCGACGGCCGTTTCGCGTAGGCACTTCTTTAAGGGATGTGGTTGAAGGTAAGTTGCTCAGGATCATTTCAGTGCACTGGGAGGGAGGCTTGGTGGAGAGCCCTCCAATAGCCATGCGTTATCATGGTGGAGCCATGATAACGTCACGGCTGAACTACTTATCCCCATACCGCTGCGTGATTGGTTAGGCAGTAAGCCAATCAGCAACCAGCGGTGTATAAGGTGATGGCACAAGCGCAATGATGGAAAAATGGGTGTTCAAAAATAAGATTGATTCTATCAGCTAAAAGAGTAATACAGTGTTAATTGAGCGAGCAAGGGTGAGAAATGGAAAATAAATGTAACACCAACAGACTGTGTGTTAGAATACACACCAGAGAACATTGAAAGTAAGGAGGAATGTGTGTATGTCTTTATTTATATAGCGCCATTAATATACATAGCACTTCACAGAAGTAATACACATGACAATCATATAAATAACAAATAATACAAATAACAGATCATGGGAATAAGTGCTTCAGACATTAATGTAATATTGTGGAAGTCTCTGAATAATTTTTGAGATCTGAGGACAACGACTGTTATAGTTCCCAACAAATCTAACAATTTTAGACTGTTCGGATCTACTGTATGTTTATTTGATCATAACAGGTCCTGCCTGTTAGTTTTTATTGCTCGATTGTAAGCCTGTTTGATGCACGCAGAGCTGTACCCCCTTTCTAAGAAGCGTGCCTTGAGCTCCAGAGACTGCTGTTTGAAAACCTTTACAGTAACTGCAGGAACTGACCAACAGGAATATTACGTACCAAATGTGGTGGGTGAAATTATTCAGAAACATTGGCCCCATCTGCTTGCTGATGAGGACTTGTGTCCGGTACGAAGTTCCAGACCAACATTAGTTAGCAGAAAGGC
This sequence comes from Ascaphus truei, assembly GCA_036426205.1. Classification (NCBI taxonomy): domain Eukaryota; kingdom Metazoa; phylum Chordata; class Amphibia; order Anura; family Ascaphidae; genus Ascaphus; species Ascaphus truei. The sequence continues at coordinate 223,102,147 of CM071567.1, read as the reverse complement.
GAGGAATTTAAAAGATTTACTCGTCCATAGCCACTATACTACACCTATATCCAAAACGTGGCTGGCAAATAAACCAAAAGGTTCTTTCAAATGTGGGAATTGTAAGGCTTGCGACTTCATGTTGCCTGCAAAAAAAATCCATAATTGGAACGACTCCAAAGTATACACCATTGGGACCTTTATAAACTGCACCAACGACTAGGGTTATTTATATGGCCTCATGTGAATGTGGCAAAAAATACACGTGGGCAAGACCCGACACCAATTCAGACGCCGAATCTTGGAACACATGGGGTCCATCAGCAATCATCTGGAGAGACCTTTAGCGAGGCATGTTAATGATGCACATGAGGGTAATATGAAAGTTCTTAAATTCTTTGGGATAGACCTTCTTGGCATAGGACAGAGACAAGGTGATTGGGATAGGACCCTCTTGCAGAGGGAGTGTAGGTGGATTTATGACATGCAGACCCTATCCCCTAAAGGTCTCCAGGAGGGGTTCCTTTTTACTCCTTTTTTATAGTATGGTCTATCTGTATTTTATTATTGTATTTATTCCTCCTTACTTTCAATGTAAGATGTGCAAGCTGGCTTCATGATCAGATTGCAAACCTTCGATGGATTAAGGAAAAAACCAGGGTGTATCAGAAATATCTCTACATGTGTTTCATCGATTTTTCAAAGGCGTTTGATGTAATTGAGCACAACAAGCTCTGGACCTGCCTGAAGGAAATGGGCTCACCACCACACCTGACCGAACTTATAAGATCACTCTATAAAGATCAAGAAGCTACAGTCCGAACGCAATATGGAGACACGGATTGGTTCAAGATTGTAAAGGGCACACGCCAAGGATGCATCCTATTACTGCAGCTTTCAACATGTACGCAGAAGATAACATGCGGCAAGTATGCCTGGATGAGTCCAAAATTGGCATGAAAATACGTAGCAGAAACATCAACAACCTCTGATACACCGACGATACTACCCTGCTGGCTGAAAGCAAGAAAGATCTCAAACTGATCATGAAAGTCAAAGAAGGAAGTGAGAAGGTTGGATTGCACCTGAACATTAAGAAGAAAAAGATTATGACAACAGCAAAAAATGCGAACATTAATATAAAGATCAATAATGAGGAAATTTAAGTGGTTAAAGATGTCATCTTCCTTGGCACCAAAATTGATTGCGATGGCGACTGCACCCCTGAGATTAAGAGATGGTTAGCACTTGGAAGAAATGCAATGATCAGTATGAACAACATATGGAAGAGTAAAGACATCCGCTTGGCAACTTAATGCAGATTGGTCAGTGCGATCGTTTTCCCAATACCAATGTATGGCTGTGAAATCTGGTCTCTGGGAAAGGCAGATAGGCGAAAGATCAATGCATTTGAATTGCCATGGCAACACGGCGTCACGTGACATGACCCGCGACGTCATTTGATGCCGAGTCATTGGGAGAGGGGGTGCGCAAACGGTACAGCTCCCGGGCAGGGGGGCGCAACTCAAGAAGTTTGCGCACCCCTGGGTTAGAGTGAGGCCTCCATACATAATTTTAATGTAAGAATATAATTAAAATATACAAATAGACATGAAAAGTGCAAGATCTTGTGCACATTCTCACTTACTACTAGACAACGTACGCATGTGCTTCAGGTGTGACATGGTCGGTGCACAACATTGTCTCTAAAGGAGTTTACAATAACTCATATATAAGCATTGTGCCACATCTGAGATGAAATTGCAGGGACCACATATAGGTTTCAGCTCCATTCTCTGGATTGTCTAACCACAGGAAAGAGCCAGAAATTTGTTGTAGTTCTTATTTCCTGTAGCACTAAACCATTCCATGCTCTATTCCTCTCCTGACGAAGCTTATGCCCAAGCCAAACGCATTAAGTCTGTGAGAAGAAGCATCCGGTTGGGGTAGGAACTCCTGTCAAGGTTGTCGATGTTTCCGGGCGGCTGCTACCGGAAGTAACACTAGCCGGCATCCAACAGCTGACTCCATCGGCTTTGTGGAAGCGGTGAGATTGCCGCTCCACAGAGAACATGTTTTACTAATACATGCCCTTAAGAATGGCCTAATGGAAAGTGCGCATTTGAGAGGCTTGTGTTTATTATTTTATAAAGTTTGTTACATATACTTTGCGCTATGATTTTCTCTTCTCTTCTTTCGAGATAATCCACATCATCCCACTACCCACCGGTATTTGCCAGAGATTGTGATATGCTTACTGGTACTCACTAGGTTGTGAGCATAACCTTTGGAGGTTTTCTTTTATCAACACCCCCATTTACTCTGACAATTCTATTTTATGGTCTATTTATGTTCCTGTTACTTTTTAATTTTTTGATGCCCTCCGCTCCTTCATCTCTTTGGAACCACTACAATTGAGAAACTGGACAACTGTTTTTCATTGAAGGTTGAGTGGAGGAATCAATTGTTCACATTGTAATTGTTTTGTGGGAGTAGTGGTTTAGAATTAATCACACTATTATACACGATCTTGTTATATACATTTTATTCACATTGATGATTGTATAATTTAAGTGCACATTATTATGCTAAGTAGCACTTAAACTGGTTGAGAGCGCCACTCCTGTTATTCGTACCCAATGCTCTATTCCTGACAGTGTGCACAGTTCAAACAGGCCGTAGGATAGTTCACAGTAAACGTTCATTAAGACTTTAGGTGCCTGCTGTCTCTATGCCGATTCAAGGCCTATTTAATTGATTACAAGAATGGCATTTCTGTGTGAAAATACACTTTACTGAATACGTTTCAGCTTTGACATATCCACCAAAGTGTATTTTAACACATTTTAGGCATTGTGGTTCTCGCTGTTTAAAACGATGCGGTATGAATAGTTTGTATGACCATGAAGAAATCTTGTGAAATTGGGAATTCACATGCTATTTATTAAACTGTAAAGGGAGCATCAACCGGTTTCTCTTAATGAATATACAATAACGTGTGTATTAATCAAATCAAGAGGTTTAAAAATGTGATGGAAAAATAGTGCATATACAATAACGTTAGTGTATGTGGTGATTGCTGCTACAACCATGTGAACCAATCCTAATGTTCCTAAGAAAGTGCACTGTGAAACAACCACTCAATGTGAAAAATTCAATTAAAGAACAAGAGGAATGGATATTTAAACTGGAACAATGTTGCTGTGCTAAGTATTAGCTATTCAACCCTCTAAAGTCGTGCTGCAATCAGCTGCGGCTGTCTAACCGGTGTCATCTGCATGGAACACTAGATCTTGACACATGTAGAGAGAAGGAAAAGAAACCAATAGGGCAGATAAACTTTTTCAGAAGTTTACACTGTAGTTGAAGAAAATCAGTAGTGAGCGTACTCACACTCTCCAAAGTCTTTACAGAATTTGTGGTAGAACCATGCAAGATATTGTAGTTGAAGGCAATTTACACAAATGTAATCAAAAAGTGGACATTTAATACAGTACATCGTTGTAAAATAAATATATTTTAGTCCCATATTTGGTAATCCACCGATTAATCTTATTATTATAATAACGGAGGGAGATTTTCACAAATACCTATTAATACCGAAAATACATAAATCCCCACAAAATCCTCATTCTATCAAGCCTAGTGAAGGTGAAAAAGACATATTGCAACAAATAGAAAACATTTGATAAGAGCATGAAAATTAGATGGTTTTTATAGCAATATTTATGCATAGATAATTCTTAAAATGTGAAAACTCTGGGGGGGTTTTAGCTTCAAGGTGCGTGATATTTTCAGTCAATTTTACATGGCAAAACTGGCACTTTAATGAATAGGCTTGTAAGGATGTGTGTGTTTATAAGTAAAGCATGGGAATAAGAGATACACTTAATAATAATAATAATAATAATAATCATCAATAGCCATCATTTGGAGTACAGCTTCTTTCTGTTTGCATCACATGAAACTCACCCTGCTTCACTGCTAGGAATCCTTCCTCTCCACATTTGCCTATTAATAACACCGTTCAATCTAAGGGACCTTCTATAAATTATACAAACATATACAATCCACATCTTCCCTACAAATACACAACAACAAGCCCAATACATGTATCTATTTACATGTAACGGGTATTCCCTATGAATACCGCCGCTACTACCTGCTGTGCTACCTGTTGGCTCTCAGGAGCCTAAGCCTCCGCTTGGGGAACCTGGGGTACATACATCTCTAGGTGCAACGCCTCCACCTGGGAGGGATCCCAACGGAGTGGGAGGAGGCCCTCACAGGAAACAACCACACAACACGAACGAATATAAAACAGGACTGGCTTTACTGCATGGAAACACATAATATATCACTCAATAACATCATAACATCATCATGCGCCACGGCGGGCGCTAACCACATTGGGTGTCACGGCGGACACTAACCACACTAGGCGTCACGGCGGACGCTACCACCTCTAGGCGTCACGGCGGACGCTACCACCTCTAGGCGTCACGGCGGACGCTATCACCTCTAGGCGTCACGGCGGACGCTACCACCCACAATGTGACCCCACCCTGTGTCCAGTAACCCCCACCCAAATGTCTCGTACTCCCAGAGTCAAATATCACTGTACATGTGTATGTGTGACTGCGCAGCCACTATGTTTGGTGATAGGCCTGGTTGGTGCACGTGAGTTGCAGGTTACCTGCCCGGGCTCCAGCCACGGGTACCGCGATATCAATCCGCACGATCCGACGTTGTCCTCCACACCGCGTGGGTTGAAAGTCCAGCGCGAACAATGTCTCTCCTAGTCTTAGGGTCTTTGGTGGTGTTCTGAGCCCAGAACCCACCTCGCAGGGCCGCACGGCTTCCGCTCTGTGTCCCTGACTACTTGACCAAATAATGGGGCAGTGTCCCTATCTAGGGCCTGTCCCTAAGCTCCACAAGCTATTAGGTGACTCAGGACCTAACTGGGACCTTGGGGGCTGCTGGCCTATGCAGAGGGTCACTGACCCCTGCATCCACCTCTTACCCCTAGCTGGTCCGGATCCTGAGTGCCTGCGTAGCTGCAAAACCCCGCGAAATGTATCTAACTGGGAGCAGGGGAATCCGGCCTTCTGATTGGCTCCCTGGCGTCAGGTGTCTCTGCCCCTAAGCACCCTGGGGGCTGGCAGTCTATTCTCGCGCATGCGCGAGCTGTCTGAGCCTCCCGCGCTGTGCACTGCCATTGCGCATGCGCAACAGCCCTGTGTATGCGGCGCCCTGCTTCCCGAGCCGCCGGGCCGGTGGCAACGTGATCGCGGCCTTAGCGACGGCCCGATCGCGTCCCCGGCAACCGGCCTGCTCGCCGCTCGCGTCCCTAGCTACCAGGGATCACTATGCTTCCGCTCCAGCCCGATCCACACGCGCGCTCGCAACTGGGAAGGAGGGGGTGAGTGCGCGAGGGGGGGAAACCTGACTACACGCGAGGGGGACCTGGCTACATCCTCCCCCTGGTGAAAACTCCAACGTCCTCGCTTGGACCACATAACTTCCCACCAATGTACAAAAATTATATAATAAAAATGCAGTAAACATATAACTTAGCACAGGTAACTCTAAACGAGATTGCATAATTCGTTGAGCATCACAATCACAGACTGTATCTTACTACGAGAACACTGCTGAGCCTCATAATGGGGTGCCCCCATTTGATCGTAAGTAACCCTAGTTGGCGGGTACCTAACTCGTTGACTCCGTCGGAATTGTTCTTCGGCAACTCCCTCGGGGGAGTAATAAGCATAGTCCTGAGGCCTAGCCTCTTCCCTTGAGGGGAGAAATGTCTCTGAGGGTACAAAACACGGGCTCTGTGGATCCAAAGGCTGGCCTGTTGGTGCCACCTTAGTAGGCATTGGCCTACGGGGCCCTTTACCCGTAGCTCCTTCGGGAGATGCCCCTTCTGCGGGGTGGTCCCTTTGAGAGGGTCCCTCCATAGGGTCTTCCGGAGTTTCAGAGTGAGTCTCGTTAGTTACAGTCTCTTGACCCACCTCTGATAGATCGAACTCACCGTTGAGCGGTGTGGCCTGTAGTTCCTCTTCTTCATCTCCCACTTGGGGAATGGGGAGAAGGTGATTACGATGTCAAACCTTTACCCGACCATCGGTGTCTCTGATGCGATAAACCGGGAGGCCAGGCATCTGTGACTCCACCTCATATACGCCATCTCTCCACCGGTCCGCCAGTTTATGTTTTCCGGGGATTCCCAAATTACGAAGTAACACTGCATCCCCAGGACGTAACTCTCGATACTTGACTTTATTGTCATAACGTCTCTTGTTACCAGCATTCAGTTTGGCTGTAGACTTCTCAGCCTGTTGGTACGCTTGTTGCAGACTGTCTTTTAGCCTTTGCACGTACTTAAAATGAGTGTTATTGAATATCCCATCCGTTGATACTCGGAGACGCACATCTACTGGAAGTCTGGCCTCCCGCCCAAACATGAGGAAGTACGGGGAGAACCCAGTGGACTCATGGCGAGTACAGTTGTACGCGTGTACCAACGTTTCTACGTGACGACTCCATTCTGCTTTCTGCGTTCCCTTCAGAGTTCCAAGCATGTCCAACAGGGTCCTGTTGAATCGTTCAGGTAAAGCATCTCCTTCAGGGTGGTACGGCGTCGTCCGGGATTTGGCGACGTTCAGCATTTTAAGTAATTCTCGGATCAGAGTACTCTCAAAATCTCGCCCTTGGTCGGAGTGAAGTCGGTTTGGAAGACCGTAGTGAACGAAGAACTTTTCCCATAGAACTTTCGCGACCGTGATAGCCTTCTGGTCTTTTGTGGGGAAGGCCTGTGCATAGCGAGTGTAATGGTCCGTGATGACCAGCACATTACCGATTCCTCGACTATCAGGTTCGATACACAGGAAGTCCATACACACCAGGTCCATGGGACCAGAACTCTTTAAATGGGCCATGGGAGCTGCTCGGGTAGGCAACGTCTTGCGTTGAACGCACCGGGAACAACGGCGGCAGTGTTGTTCCACCGCTTCCCGCATCTTGGGCCAGAAAAACCGGTCTCGGACTAGCCCAAAAGTCTTCTCTACCCCGAGATGCCCGTGGTCATCGTGTAGAGACTTCAACACCATATATCTCAAGTTTTGGGGTAGAACTAGTTGTCGCCTATCAGGGTGGTTATGATATGGAACTACCCTATAGAGCAAACAATTATCTATCTCGAACTTGTCCACCTCACGCATGAGTAACGCGACCAGATCTCGGGGAGCACTCTTCAGTAGAGCAGGGTTCTTCCGCTGAACGGCTTGTCGAATTATGCTGATCACTGGATCTCTCAATTGATAGTCTACTAAGTCTTTCCATCTTATGACTTTGTCCTGGGTTATGTTCATCCCTGCGGGGCCGCAGTAGGCTGCAGGGATCGCTTGCGACTGGCACCCTAACGAATCGGCAACTCTTAGTTCAGAGAATGCGACCTGATCATTGATGACGGCCGCTATACTACACATTGCTCGCATCCCAGGTCCAGGGATCTCTTCCCATTCATCATCATCAGGGGTGGCACTCAATCCGGGTCGTCGTGATAGAGCATCGGCCCCAATGTTCAGAGGCCCTGGCTTGTACTTCAGGGAGAATCGGTAATTACATAGTGTCGCCAACCATCGGTGTCCGGCTGCATCCAATTTGGCTGAAGTATTGATGTACGTGAGGGGATTGTTATCGGTCCTTACCTCAAACGTAACACCATAGAGGTAATCATGAAGTTTCTCCGTGATCGCCCATTTGAGAGCCAGGAACTCTAACTTGTGCACCGGATATTTCTGCTCACTGGGTGTCAGACTGCGGCTGATGTAGGCTACCGGCCGAAGACCCTCGGGGTGTTTCTGATGAAGGACAGCGCCCAGTCCATTGAGACTGGCATCCACATGCAGGACATATGGTTGTTCTGGGTCAGCATATGCAAGCACTGG
>CM071567.1:223057493-223094132 GCA_036426205.1 Ascaphus truei | reverse complement strand
ATTGATGACGGCCGCTATACTACACATTGCTCGCATCCCAGGTCCAGGGATCTCTTCCCATTCATCATCATCAGGGGTGGCACTCAATCCGGGTCGTCGTGATAGAGCATCGGCCCCAATGTTCAGAGGCCCTGGCTTGTACTTCAGGGAGAATCGGTAATTACATAGTGTCGCCAACCATCGGTGTCCGGCCGCATCCAATTTGGCTGAAGTATTGATGTACGTGAGGGGATTGTTATCGGTCCTTACCTCAAACGTAACACCATAGAGGTAATCATGAAGTTTCTCCGTGATCGCCCATTTGAGAGCCAGGAACTCTAACTTGTGCACCGGATATTTCTGCTCACTGGGTGTCAGACTGCGGCTGATGTAGGCTACCGGCCGAAGACCCTCGGGGTGTTTCTGATGAAGGACAGCGCCCAGTCCATTGAGACTGGCATCCACATGCAGGACATATGGTTGTTCTGGGTCAGCATATGCAAGCACTGGCGCTTCAGTCAGGCTTTTCTTCAAATTCAGGAAGGCCCGTTCACACTCAGGCGTCCACTTATCACCAAACGGTTGACGGGCCGACGTGGCCTTTCTCCCAGTATCTTCAGGGTATATCTTCAGCAAATTGTTCAGGGGTTTAGCTCGACTAGAGTACCCTTCCACGAACCGACGGTAATACCCGCAGAACCCGAGGAAGGATCGCAGTTCCGCGACATTATCGGGACGCGGCCAGTTCACCACCGCTTCTACTTTGGCTGGATCAGTAGCAATCCCCTGGGCAGACACGATGTGTCCCACGTAGGTCACTGAGGTGTGGCAAAACCTACACTTGTCGAGTGATAGCTTCAATCCTTCTTGGCCAAGACGATCTATCACCTTCAGTAGCCTCTCCTCGTGTTCTTCTAAGGTCTTCCCAAAGACAATGATATCGTCCAGGTAAACCAGGCACTCCCGAGGATTCATGTCCCCTATTGTTTTTTCCATCAACCGCTGGAAGGTAGCAGGGGCTCCGCATATACCTTGGGGCATACGCGTGAACTGGTAGAAGCCCAGGGGACAGACGAAGGCAGTCTTTTCCTGATCCTCTTCACTCATGGGTACCTGGTAGTACCCAGATCGCAAATCGAGCACACTAAACCATTGGCTCCCATTCAGAGCGTTCAGGATCTCTTCAATACGAGGGAGATTGTATTGGTCAGGTACCGTACGATTATTTAGGGTTCGATAATCGACGCACAATCTTACAGATCCATTCTTCTTCCTTACTACCACTATGGGTGATGCATAAGGACTCCGCGACTCCGTCAGTATTCCAGCGGTCTTCATCTCCTCCAGGACATCCCTTACATCGTCCACATCCCTGGGGGCGATACGACGAGAGCGTTCACGGAACGGAGTGGCGTCATTCAGTCTAATAGTGTGTTGGGCACTGCGACTGCGGCCCACATCCATCTCGCTGGTAGAAAATACTGTTTTTCTTTCCTTCAGCTTGGCTGTCAGTCGATCCTTCCACTCGGTCGGCAGGGTCGAATCTCCGAAGTTGAAGTCCAGGTCGACTAACCGCTCACCTACTGCAGCGGCATTCACCTGGGGCGCGGGTTCCACCGGGCTGACGGGATATATACTGCCCAGACTTTCTCCTACATCGATGTTCATTGGAAATGGAGAGATGTTTTGGATATACACATGGGTTCGGAGAGCAACTCGGGTCGTCCACTCTTTTACTTCAGGTATTACCCGATACCCTCTCTGGATCTCTTCCTCAGGATCACTCTCCAGTGAGAACAGATGATCGGTCTCCTCCCGATCCGGATAACAGCACCAGACGGCCATGCGTTTCACTCCCCCTGGTGAAATGGTCGTCAGTCCACGTTGACGATTGTAGAGGTCCCCGTGACGCTCTAGGGCATATACTCGGTTGCACTCCTCTCTCAGTACAGGATCTAGGCGGTTATCGGCCATTGGCAATTCATTAGTCTCCTTCAAGTAGGCTCTGATGACAGCTCGTACTATATCCGTATTTGTCCCCAGGATGACCGGATACTGACACTGTCCTTGAGGTTTTGGGCACACCATTGCCTCCACACTCATGGGATGTTTCTTGCCGGTATTCAATTGAAGTATCTCCAGTTGAACGCTCACAATCCCATCGATGGGGTAATCTTCGTTGCTCAACCCCCTCACTTTCATATGTTCCGCCGACCGCAGGGGACAATGCTTCAGGTGCTGGTCGTAGAAGTGCCGGTATATTATGGTCACTTGAGACCCGGTGTCCAATAGAGCAGCAGCATAGACTCCCTCTACTACCACACGTACGATGGCCGAAGGGCCCACCTGACAGTAGCCATCTCCCCCTGGAGTTCCTTCGCCTGGGCTCAGGTCAGGAGGGGCTTCGGGAGGCGTGGGAGTAGCCTCGGTGGTTTTGGCTTCTGAGGTCTGCCTCTGACAGATCATAGTCCTGGCCGAGCTTCCTTTACGGAGCGTTTCCTTTTCTTGGGTGTCTCCATTAGGGCACTCTCTAGAGAAATGGCCTTTCTGTCCACAGGTATAGCAGACGATGTCTTTGAGGTCCAGTCGTCTTGGGTAGGTGGGGGAGGATCTCCCCGAAGCCCGCCCTTTCGTTGAGGGCGACTTGGGTGGCGCATCTTCCTCTTTGACAGGTGTCTTGGTCCGGCGAGCAGAGGCTCCCGGGGTGTCACTGACCGGAGGATCTCTGACCTTGGGGCCTGCATGCAGCTTGGTATAGGCCTCATGCCCTTTTACGATCCCCAGAATGTCCATGAAGGTAGGGGGAGGTCCTTCCTTTAGTGAGCACCTGATCATGATCACAATGTGGTGAGTGGGGATGGCCCCTCGGAGGAACTGCTTGCGCCGATATTCGTCCATCTCTGAAGATAGGATAAGGCCGCAAGTTCGCAATTTCCACAGGACCAGCTGGATGCGTTGCAGGAAGTCGGACAGGTCTTCCTTCTCCTTCTGTCGGAGTGCGTAATATTTGAACCACAGCTCGCTCTCCTCTTCCTCTTTGCCATAGATCTGGACTAGCAAGTCTACCATCTGGTGAGCAGAGAGATCAGGGTCTTGGTCACGCTGTGCACTGACCATGGTGGCCGCTGGGGGTCGTAGGCTTTCCAGGATTCTCTGCCGTCTAACCGTTTCAGAGCAGGGCCATTCGTCGATCACCTTGAGGGTATGCTCCTTCCAAGAATCGATACTTTCTTCGCCTGTGGGGACAGGAACCGTCCCTGAGAACGCCTTCAATTTCCTATAATTTTGGGCTTGAGCGGACGTAGTTATCGCTTCCACTAGCTGCGGGAATGTCACTCCTAACAGGGAGCCGTCATTGTTGGAGCCACTGGCTATCGCTGCTCGCTGCCTGTTAGGGGTTGGGGTAGAACTGTTCACGGACCGGTTAGTAACCGGTGATGTGGCCGGACTGCCGGCCCAACTGGTGGCCCCTTGCCTAGCATCTGAAGAGAAGGTCACTCTGGGTAGGGATATATCTGATCGGATGGGTGTACTGGCGGCCATATCTCTGTCTTCCCAACCCTCATGTCTGGGGAGGGAAGTGACGTGACTGGAAACAGTTCCCGGGTAAATTAGAGGGCACCCGTGCGGCAAAGTCTCTGGTAAATACACTACTCGTGGGCCTCTATCAGGAAGTATAGCTTGTTCAGTGGCTAGCAATAGGGTATTCTCTTGCCGGTCAATGTCATAGTGCTTGCTGATGAGGCGGGCGTCCGCCAGACCAGGTAATGTCCTTACTGCGCTGCAGACAGTAAACATGGAGACATCAGCAGGCACTCCGTCTACGGCGACCACGTGTCGCAGAAGCTCTCCTAGCTTTTCGGCCCAGTCGGCCACTTGTTTGGGCGTGAGCGCAGACATGCTGACTGACAGGGTAACGGTACTACAAAGTGGGGCACCCCAGGACTATCTCAGCAGCGCCTCCAAATGTAACGGGTATTCCCTATGAATACCGCCGCTACTACCTGCTGTGCTACCTGTTGGCTCTCAGGAGCCTAAGCCTCCGCTTGGGGAACCTGGGGGACATACATATCATACATCTCTAGGTGCAACGCCTCCACCTGGGAGGGATCCCAACGGAGTGGGAGGAGGCCCTCACAGGAAACAACCACACAACACGAACGAATATAAAACAGGACTGGCTTTACTGCATGGAAACACATAATATATCACTCAATAACATCATAGCATCATCATGCGCCACGGCGGGCGCTAACCACACTGGGTGTCACGGCGGACACTAACCACACTAGGCGTCACGGCGGACGCTATCACCTCTAGGCGTCACGGCGGACGCTACCACCTCTAGGCGTCACGGCGGACGCTATCACCTCTAGGCGTCACGGCGGACGCTACCACCCACAATGTGACCCCACCCTGTGTCCAGTAACCCCCACCCAAATGTCTCGTACTCCCAGAGTCAAATATCACTGTACATGTGTATGTGTGACTGCGCAGCCACTATGTTTGGTGATAGGCCTGGTTGGTGCACGTGAGTTGCAGGTTACCTGCCCGGGCTCCAGCCACGGGTACCGCGATATCAATCCGCACGATCCGACGTTGTCCTCCACACCGCGTGGGTTGAAAGTCCAGCGCGAACAATGTCTCTCCTAGTCTTAGGGTCTTTGGTGGTGTTCTGAGCCCAGAACCCACCTCGCAGGGCCGCACGGCTTCCGCTCTGTGTCCCTGACTACTTGACCAAATAATGGGGCAGTGTCCCTATCTAGGGCCTGTCCCTAAGCTCCACAAGCTATTAGGTGACTCAGGACCTAACTGGGACCTTGGGGGCTGCTGGCCTATGCAGAGGGTCACTGACCCCTGCATCCACCTCTTACCCCTAGCTGGTCCGGATCCTGAGTGCCTGCGTAGCTGCAAACCCCGCGAAATGTATCTAATGGGAGCAGGGGAATCCGGCCTTCTGATTGGCTCCCTGGCGTCAGGTGTCTTTGCCCCTAAGCACCCTGGGGGCTGGCAGTCTATTCTCGCGCATGCGCGAGCTGTCTGAGCCTCCCGCGCTGTGCATTGCCATTGCGCATGCGCAACAGCCCTGTGTATGGCGGCGCCCTGCTTCCCGAGCCGCCGGGCCGGTAGCAACGCGATCGCGGCCTTAGCGACGGCCCGATCGCGTCCCCGGCAACCGGCCCGCTCGCGCTTCGCAATTTCCCTAAGCTACCAGTGATCACTATTTCTTCCCGCTCCGCACCCGTCCACCCTCGCTCTGTGTCGCTCTACCCATTCTCCTCACTGTAAACTTATTTTGTTCTTTCGCTCTGTGCGGTGAAACCCTGACTACACGCGAGGGGGACCTGGCTACATCCATATCAAAACAAAGTTTTTTTGCAATATATACACAACTGTGTTTGACTGCTGTTTTTTCCTTTAATTTGAAATTGCCTTATCTCTTGTTAAATTAACAAGTCTCAATTAGTCGTTCACGTTATTTGATATCTCTCGCTGATCTTCTCAATGTTGGCCCTTCAGCTGAATGTGAGTTGTCCTTTTGTGGCATGCCCTTTGCCTCAATATCAGTTTTAGACATTATAATGGAAGGATCCTCATTGGCTACAAGTGTCTGGAATATCGTGTATTATCATTAGGGTCCTTTGATTTCTCCCAAATATTTCCCCCTGGCCTGTGTAGACCATACAGACCATGGCTGCACTTGTTCTATAATAGTACTGTACTTCTATTGCTCCAGGTATTAGAGATGTTATTCTGCAAACTTGATCTTCTTGTTTTTGAAGCTTGTGGGATGTTCTATTAAAGTAAAATTTTGTTTCCTTTAATGCTGTTCTTTTATCTTTCTTATTTTGCTATTGTCTTGAGATTTCAGCAAGTAACTAGCCAAACTTTCTTCAGTGTCACTGCCACCAGCGACCGCAGCGGCATGGCACCGGATGATTATTGCTTTGGGGGGTTCCATTCGGAAGCATTGACACCCCATGCAGCGCAATTACAGCAGCCTCTGTCACTGACACTGCAGACATTCCCTTTTGCAGCTGCAGCAACGGAGACAGAAAGTCTACAGCTGTAGTTTATACAGTAGTTAAGGATTTGGCTTCATATTGCACTGGTTGCCAATAATCCCTCTGGAGAATTACTGCACCCTATCGCAATTGTGATGCACCTGATGAAATTTTAAGAGGCTTTTCTGATGCATAAAACTTCAACACTGCCTTTTCCACAGATTGTTTTTTGAAATTTTCTCCATAATCATCAATTTTTACTTTCCAGGAGTGTCCTCAGTGGTGTTGTTAAAAGATTAAGCATAAACGTTCCTAGATACTGTGAAGTAGTCCACCATGGGTGAGGCACAGGGCTGTTGACAGGGAGGGGGGGGGAGAGCTGGGACAAATGTCCTAGGCCCTGCGGCTGCACGGAGCCCAGCCTGCCATAGCTGGAAGTAGGCTCTCCCCAGCTGTTGCGGCGGCCTCCCCATGTGTATTGAGGGGGTGGTGGGGGGTAAGTTGAAGTTGCATAGGTAAAGTACTTCCTGTTCCTAAATCTAAGCAATTTAAGGGTTTAAGCTCACCCCGCCCCACTTTCCAGGTAGCAGTTTTTTTTTTAATGTTCCTGTTATGACAGCAGAGGTAAAAGAGAATTGTATCAGGTAGTGTTAGGACCTGCAGATTGGGTATGCCGTGAAGTGGCTGCAGGCTTAAAACTCTTTGGCTAAAGGGTTTAACTAAATTACCTTTTTTCACAAGAATATCAGCACTGAAGTATTGCAAGTAAGGTTTTTGTCACACTGGATGTAGCATTCGGCATTTCTATCTTTTGTGTAGCATTTGGCCACCCTTAGAAGATCTCCTTTATTATATATATATATCTATATATATATATATATATATATATATATATATATATCAAATACTTATATCGTATATATACACACACATTATAAATGAGGTGGTGGGTTTTTGAGTTTGCTGGGATATTGTGTTTATTGATGTTTTACTTATGTTCTAAGTGCCTGTAAAGCTCTTTCTCTTCACTGCCTTCTGAGATTTTAAGTGGTGTGAGTAGAAATGCCAGGTGGTTTCTCCAAAAATACGGGACACAACGGTGAAAGGTGTAACACGCTTGAGACACCAACCCCTCTGCTCTCCACTCTATGCTGTTTCCTCCTCTCTTTAGCCCCACCTCCAGGTATATGACACCTCCTCCTGATTGGCTGCTGCTGGGTAATACAGCCAATTAGAATGGAGGAAGCTGCCCAGTTCTATAGCATCAGCCCTGCTCTCTCCCTCCTCTGGGAACCCCCCCCCTTGCCTAAGCCGGACAGGTCACTATGTCCAGAGAGGTAATACTGGACACATACATGTCCAGTATTGTTCCCGAATAAAGTCCTCTATGGCGCTGGAATCCTGGAATCTTCTCATCTCTCTGTCAGATGTACATGAAGAAACATAGGAGAACATACAATGGAAAAAGGGGTATCAATAGGTGTATATAGATGTCAATGATTCTTATTCACCTTTCACCACTTAATAGTGTTGTATTACTTGATATATATTATATATATACTGGGTGAGGACCCCTAGGATATTGAATATATATAGAAGGGGGTGTGTTGAAAAACCTTCACTTCTAATAGGACCGTGGCCCCTCATGTGTCGATATCTTATTAACACAGTGAATTACACCCCAATGGTGATGAAAAGGATGATGGAACATAGCTAATAGCACTCCTCAGGGTGCTGTTTTTGCATGTACTGTAGAAGTCACAGCTTGTACTCCACATAAAAACTAATTATATACCCCACACAGTGCAATATTGCAATAGACAAAATCTTTACTTCAAACATAAACATAAGAACAATGGGAATCACACTCACGAATTCCCACTTTAAAATAGCGCAGTGTTACCGTTCAGGCCGTCACAGCCCCTTTACTGCTCTCTGTCCTGCAGAGTTGCTGTTCTCTAAGTGGGGGGGAGGGGGGTTGGTGTGGGGTCGGTGTGCTGATAATCCAACCTCGAGGTGTCTCCGCAGCGGTGTGTACTCTCCGCTTCGGTGCTCCTACACCTGTGACATCAGCAGAGGTTCCGGCACTGCTCTGCTGCAGTGTAACCGTTCAGGGACAAAACACCTCCAATGTCAGACCTCCAACAAACAGCTCTCTTTCACCCACCAATCTCCCCTCCGTCTGCTGGTGGCTGTGTTCGGCTCCTATCAATGTTGCGCATGCGTGGCACCGCCCTACGCGTTTGTCCAACCACTGTTGGCATCGTCAGGTTGCCCCTAGCATCTTGCTGCCTTGCTATTGCCGTTGCATTCTGCCTTGTTTATCTGTTACCTTTGACCTCAGCTTGTACCCGGACTTCTACCTTCTTTAACCTCTGGACCTCGGCTATGCACAACAAACATTCTGACCTCTCTACTCCTGGACCCCAGCTACGCACAACGACCATCTGACTTCTCCAATCCTAGACCACGGTGAGTATCACGACTAATCTGACCTCTCCTACCCTGACCCAGCTACATGACTATGACTCTGCAATCCGGACACGGTTACGCGGTTGTTGGTCGGTGTACTCTAACATCCCCACCATAGCCCTGCGGCCCCTTCCTGTTTGTGGTGAGCACTCGTTACAGTATGCTCAGCCCCACAAACATGAACCCCGCTGAGGTGGCTCGAGTTCTGTGCATGCACTCTGACATGTTTTGACAAATGGAGAAACCGCTTGACCAAAATAGTCGGCGAATGGAGCAAATTCTTCTTCCAGTACAAGCTATGACCGACTAGGCTAAAAATGCCACTGTGGACCCTGTCCCCTTAGTGGTGTCTGCTCCCACAACCGTTCCCCTCAACGGAGCCTCAGAACCCAGACTCCCTACACCCAACCGCTACAGCGGCGAACCTCTTGGTTGTTGCAGGTTTCTTAATCAGTGTTCTATTCAGTTTGAATTGATGCCATCACGTTTTCTATCCCAGCGATCTAAGGTGGCCTATATCGCATCCCTGCTAGTCAATGATGCCTTGGCGTGGGCTTCACCCATCTGGGAACAAAGGCCGGACCTCACCTGCGATATAGGCCACTTCACCAAGGAGTTCCGCAGAGTATTCGACACGCACGGATGCAAGGTAACCGCTGCCTCCTCTCTACCTTATTTCCCAAGGCAGTCGTCCTGTGGCCCGGTACACAGTCGAATTTGGGACCATAGACACTGAAACTGGCTGGAACGATGAGGCATTGGCGACAGCATTCTGGCAAGGTCTCTCCGAGAACCTTAAGGATGAACTTGCTGCGCAGGAATGCCCCACGGAACTGGAAAAGCTCATTGGCCTATACATCCAATTGGACTTAAGATTCAAGAAAAAGCGGCCGAGAGAAATCGACGCAAACAAGGTATGCAGTCTCTACGCAGCCATTACACAGAGGCCCTGGACTCTCCGCTTCCGGACCTGGAAGAACCCATGCAGCTTGGAGGCAACAAGCTATCGCCTGGTGAGAAACAAAACAGACTACTGTAATGTTGGAGGATCACACTGGGAAAATTAGCTACTTCTCCCAATATGCCAACCAGGCATTTTATACCTATCACCCTAAACGGTGACACCTTTAAGGCTACAACTCCGGCCTTTCTGGACTATGCGTCAGGGAGAAACCAGGGGTTCGCGGAAAGAAACAAAATCCCGTTGGCACATAAAAGTCAACCGGTAGGGCTTGAGGCGATTGATAGTCGACCCCCTTCACTAGGACAGTGAAACATATTATACATCACTTAGGTGTTTTAATAATTTGGTGTAATATATATCACTTAGACAGTAGAGAGCATTATTAGTAGCGCACTGTAGCATTTTCTTGATTCGACCCTTACAACCCACCTTTATTTGTCTTCAAACTATCCCTTTCCAGTTACAGACAGGAGCAGTCCATACCAAAAGGATCCAATTTTACGTAATTTTTTCTCCTACTGTCGACGTCATCCTGGGACTCCCATGGCTTCAACTACATAACCCTCAGATCGACTGGACAGAGGAACAGCCTTTTCAATGGAATTCATACTGCCTACAGAACTGCTCTGTGCCGTCCAAAGGCCTATGTGGGGTTTCAGTACCAGAGCAGGTAACTTCTCATCTGCCTCAAATCAACTCTGCATTCCTGGACATATTCAGCAAGTCTCAATCCGAGGATCTTCCACCCCACCGATCTTTCAACTGCCCCATCGACCTTCTACCTGGCTCAGTGCCTCCGCGAGGATGCTCTTATCCACTGTCACCTCCAGAGACCAAGGCCATGAAGACATACATCCAAGAGAATATGCAAAGGGGCTTCATCCGGAAGTCCTCGTCTCCTGCAGGTGTGGGGTTCTTCTTTGTAAAGAAAAATGATGGATCACTCAGACCATGTATTGATTATCGGGGATATAATAAAATCACAATCAAGAACAGCTACCCCTTACCCCTCATCACCAAACTCTTTGACAGACTACAGGGTTCCACCATCTTTACAAAACTGGACTTACGAGGAGCTTACAATCTTGTAAGAATCCGACAGGGGGATGAGTGGAAAACAAAGTTTAACACCCGGGATGGACATTACGACTACCTTGTCATGCCTTTGGCCTTTGTAATATTCCCGCAGTATTCCAGGACTTTTTCAATGAGGTTTTCAGGACCAATACGTCATTGTCTACCTAGATGACATTCTAATCTTCTCCAAGGCTGCACGTGAACACCCGTGTCATGTCAAACAGGTACTCCAACGACTACGGAAGAATCACTTATTCGCGAAAATGCCACTTTCATCAGACTACGACGTCCTTTCTAGGCTACATCATCTCTGATATTGGCCTTGTCATGGATACAGCCAAAGTGAAAGCAGTTTTGGATTGGCCTTGCCCTATGATCCGGAAAGGCCGTACAACGGTTCATAGGCTTCGCAAACTACTACTGAAAGTTCATACAAAATGTCTCATCCGTAGTAGCACCCATTATGGCGTGGACAACGAAAAAAGCTGACCCGGCACTTTGGTCTCCTGCAGCCCTTCAAGCATTCGAGAAGCTAAAAACAGCCTTTGTGTCGACCCTCGTACTGGTGCATCCTGATCCAGGGACCCTTCACGCTCGAGGTGGACGCTTCAGATGTTGGAGCCAGGGAAATCTTGTCCCAAAGGAAAACCCCACAAGCCAAGCTACACCCCTGTGCATTCTTTAAAAAACAACAACATTTGCCTGCTGAACAGAATTGCGATGTGGGCAATCATGAACTGTTGACCATCAAGATGGCCTTGGAGGAATGGAGGCATTTGCTCGAGGGCACTGAAAACCCTGTAACTATTCTGACAGACTATAAGATTCTGCTCTACATTGAAGGCGCTCACAGCTTGGGGTCGTGACAAGCTCGATGGTCCCTCTTCTTCTCTCGCTTAAATTTAATTATTTCCCATCTACCTGGCTCTAAAAACGTGAAGGCTGACATCCTCTCCCACCAATTTCTTGTAGAAGATAGCGCTGAGGACCGACAGAAAACTATACTTCTCACATCATGTATCATCTCTGCCAACATATTTGATGCTATGGAGGACATCTCGAGAGGTCAGTGATATTTTCCGGAGGGTCTCGAAGTTCCAGAGGGACGACCCTTCACCGCACCAGCCTATCGTCGAAAGGTTTTAGAATGAGGTCATTTACAGAAAAGCTCTGGTCATCCACGTACAAGGAGAACTATTGATCTTCTGGAAAGGACCTTTTGGTGGCCAGGGATGCACAAAGACATAGAGGAATTCATCATTGCATCTACCACTAGTGCCCAGAACAAAACTCCCCGTAACAGACCACTACGGTTGCTGTAACCCCATACGATTTTGGATCGTTCATGGACTCATCTTTCCATGGACTTCATCGTGGAACTACCTATATCCAAAGGTACTGTAGGAACACCATCCTGGTGGTGGTCGACCGATTCTCTAAGCAGGCCCATTTCATTTCCCTCAAGGGTCTACCCAATGCCCTCAAATTATCTGAAATCTTTATCAAGGAGGTGTTTCGCCTTCATGGGGTCCCCTAAGTCATTGTGTCAGATCAAGGCTCACAATTTATCTCAAAGTTCTGGCGGGCCTTCGGCAAACAACTATGGATCTTTCTTCACTTTTCTCTGACTATCATCCTCAGACTAATGGTCAGACGGAGCGGACAAATCAATCACTGGAACAGTTCATCCGCTGCTTCATTTCCGATACCCAGGAAAACGGGGTAGATCTCATGCTGTGGGCCGAATTCCCCCATAACAATCTGCATAATGAGCCGACTAAGGAATCATCATTTTTTTCTAACTTCGGCTTATATCCCTCAGATTTTTCTACTGCTGGACCTGGATCCGGGGTACCAGCTGCGGACAATAGGATTCTGCATCTTCAGAAGTCATGGAGAAAGATTCAGGAGAATCTCAGAAAGGCAATCTCCATGCAGAAGAAGCAGGCTGACCGGCATCGCCGTGAAGCACCTAACTACACTCTGGGGCAAAAGGTATGGCTGTCCACGAAGAATATCCAGCTGGAGGTTCCTACAGCTAAATTGGCACCTCGATTCATTGGCCCATTTCTGGTCATCGAGAAGGTCAATCCGGTGGCCTACTGGCTACGGTTGCCAGCTTCCATGAGGTTTCCTTTGGTCTTCCACACCTCTGTCCTCAAGCCCTTCATCCAGGATTCCCAGATCCCTGCTTCGATCTCTCCTGAGCCTCTCCTGGTTAAAGGCCAGCAGGAATTCAAGGTCCATACCATTCTGGACTCCAGGATCACCAGAGGGAAGCTGCAGTACCTGGTCCATTGGAGGGGCTTCAGTCCCGAGGAGCGTTCATTGATTCCTAGGGACCAACTCCATGCTTTAAGGCTCATTCGGGCCTTTCACCACACGTTTCCCTCCAAACTATCCCTGGGATGCCCGGAGGTCGCCCCTAAAGGGAGGTACTATGAGGATTGGACCTCAGTCCCGTTCCGTGACGCATTGGGTGACACCCCTTGCTTGTGCACTGCACGCATGCACCGCAGTACTCCTACCGGCACCAAACCTAGGCTCTGCCCCCGCACCACCACCCGTGGCGCAATGGAGGACACTCCTGTCGCCAATACACCGTGTGACATCGCATGACCAGAAACACTCAAGGGTTTAATGCTAACTCCCTTCATTAATCCACAGCTGGGATACACCCCGCCCCTGCCTATCAGTATACAGTTTATGTGTGATGACTCACTGCCTGCAGCCTTCCCAGTGGTTCCCTGTGCTTTATATACTCAGTCAGCCCCTAGGAAAATTGGCTGCGCATAAACCTTGTTTATGTTTCTAGTGCTTGCCACTGGCATCCTGCTGCCCTGCTATTGCCTTTGCATTCTGCCTTGTTAATTTGTTACCTTTGACCTCAGCTTGTACCCGAATTTCTACCTTCTCTGACCCCTGAACCTCGGCTATGCACAACAACCATTCTGACCACTCTACTCCTGGACCCTGGCTATGCACAACGACCATCCGACTTCTCCAATCCTAGACCACGGCGAGTATCATTACTAATCTGACCTCTCCTATCCTGACCCAGCTACATGACTATAACTTTGCAATCCGGATGCGGTTGTTGGTAAGTGTACTCTAGCATCGCCACCTCAGCCCTGCGATCCCGTCCTGTTTGTGGTGAGCACTTGTTACACTCCGGCCCCACACCACGTGTATCGCACACTTAATCTATACATAGATCCATAGAACTCAGTGACAGGCCCTATAGTCTGAGGAAAAAGAGGGGTTACGTGTGTGTGGTGGGGATTTTATTGCATGTGAGGGGAGGGGGTATTTAGTGTAGGGAGTGGGGTATTGATTGAGTGGAGGGATTGAGTGTGAGGAGGGGATGGTGATTGAGTGTGAGGGGAGGGGAATTTGTGAGAGTGCGTAAGGGAGCACAAGGGATATTGAATGTGAGAAGATGAGGGCTTGAGGAGGATTTTAAAGGGAGGGGGATTGAGTGTGAGGAGGGGGCATTGAGTGCGAGAGGAGGAAGGGCGAGAGCGAGTGAGAAAGGGGGTGTAAGAGAGGAAGGGGGTGAAGGAAAAGGATGGAGGATTGAGATGGAGAAAGAGTGAAGAGGAGTGAGTGAGCAAGAGTGGGGAGGAGAGTGTTGAGTGTGATGGGGAGGGGAATTTGAGAGGAAGTGGGATTGAGTGAGAGGAGGTGAGAGAGTGACTGAGCAAGTGAGGGAGAAAGGAGTAGGAGTTAGAGGGGAGTGTGAGAGGGGGAATGGGCGAGAGTAAGTGAGGGAACAAGAGAGGATCAGATGTAAAAGAGGGATGAGCAAGAGGTGGGGGTGTAAGAGTGATAGAGGGGGGAAATATATGGGGGAGAAAGAGGATGAGGGAGGTGGGAGGGAGGTATGAGGGAGGTGTGTGAGAGGTGGGGTGAAATAAAGGGGGGAGAGCGAGAAGAGTGTAAGAGAAAGAGGAGGAAGCTCGCAAGGCCACAGACATGGGGGGTCCAGGTGGAAACTCTAGTCCTGGGCCCTGTGAAAGTCTTTGGCAGCCCTGGCAAGGCATCATATCCATGGCTGCCATATTTGTTTTATACCTTCATGACAAACACTGTCACCAATAAACGTTAATTTGTAAACCCCAAAAATGTATTTCTCCTTATTTAATTTCAAATTTGCAGCTTTTGTTACAGATTCTGTTAGTTTCAGATGCCAAAATTAAGAGCACACGTCTAATTTACTGAAAAGCTGTGCATTTGATAATGGAACCATAAGCTCTTCTCATTTAGCACTTGACACCATGTAATGATATTTGCTAGTTTATAAAACATTTGAATGTAAACTACAAACTTTTTAACAACAAGCAACAGCCATCTTGTAGAGCACAACTTTCTCTGTTGGCATCACATGACAACTCACCCCACCTAATTGCTAGAGTTTCTGCCTAAATTTCCTTATAACATGGTTCATATCTCCAGAAGACCCTCACCGTGTATGAATTCTAGCATAGCATACAGGAGCGCAGCACCCATATAATATAAAAAACCTCAGACTTACAATTTCTGCATAATACGGAGCGCTAATACTCCCATGTACAGTATATGCAAGAATTAAAAAAAGGGGGGTAAATAGTGCAGCACAGCAAAAAGCTTCAAAATATAGAGGTAGAAAAAGCCAAAATCATCACACTCACATGCTATACATTAGAATAAGGTAATGAAGAGGTTAAACCTTTTAAGGTGGTGAATGGTACAGAATTGCATTTATGGGATGTGTGAAATTAGACCTCAGATCTAACGCTCATAGAAATAAGAGAAAAACAGACTATAGAACAGATATGGGTCCAGGAACCGATACAGATAGCACACACTAGCCTCACCTCTCTCACTCCTATCCGTGGGGATGACGGATTTAGATGTTATCATGAGGTAATTTTATATAATGAAATGATAGAAATGCCATGAGCATCTCAAGAAATTAAAAGGTTAACTGGTTTATTTTGATGAGAACATCCTAATTGCTGCCATGCAACTGAATTAAACATCTGAACAAAGCACATTTTTGAAGTGAAACTTCTTTAGTGGCACCTATTTATGGGGAAAACTGGGCGAAGGAGACGAAAATGAACGGAAAGTGACGGACTCCCCCTCCCCCCCACGCTTGCTGTGACGCTCCTAACGGCGGCCACAACCTCCCCCCCAACACCCACCCCCCCACCCACTGTGACAAGCGGCTGCAGCGGCGATAGCCGCCGGCGCCGCTCCTAACGGCCGCCGTTACCCCTAGACGTGTGCAGAGCTTCCGGTACTGTGGGTGTACCAAGATGGCGGAAGCCCTGCAAGTCCTCCGGCTGTGAGAGGAGGAGCCGCTGCTCAGCCTCTCTCCTCCCTCTTGCTTCCCCTTCCCCGAGTCCCGCTGACTGAGTGCCGCCGGTGCTGGAGGAGGAGAGGAACCCCGGGATCATGACAGCCGCTGCGCTGTCAGCATGTGCCGCACATGCGCACACAGACATTATCGTGCGCTCCTGGCTCCTGCTCGGGTAACGTGGGAAGCGTGGGGGTTTGAGCGTGCCGCTTCCCACGCATACGGCGGGCCCGGTGCGGCCACGTCTCAACCTTCCCCCACCCCTCTCCCCCCAATTACCCCCTCTATTCCTCCCCCCACACCCCCCCACCGGCATCATGGTGTTCTTCCCCGGGGGGGGGGGGCCGTCACACTCACATGGGCCTCCTCGCCGTATGTGCCGTCCTCCCTGCCCTGATCCCCGGCACTGCGGGGCAACACAACCTTTGCCCATCCCTCCTCCTACCACACTGCTCTGCCGCCGTGCTCGCAGGTGCAGGGGGTGATCGGAGGTGCAGGGGTGAGGGGAGGTGCAGGTGAGGAGGTGAAGGGGGGTGATGTGAGGAGGGGGGGGGGGGGAGGTGGAGGGGGTGATGTAAGGTGCAGGGAGGTGATGTGAGGTGCAGGGGGGTGATGTGAGGGGCAGGGGGGTGATGTGAGGTGCAGGGAGATGATGTAAGGTGCAGGGAGGTGCAGGGAGGTGATGTGAGGTGCAGGGGGGTGATGTGAGGTGCAGGGAGATGATGTGAGATGCAGGGGGTTGATGTGAGGTGCAGGGGGTTGATGCGAGGTGCAGGGGTTTGATGCGAGGTGCAGGGGGGTGATGCGAGGTGCAGGGGGGTGATGTGAGGTGCAGGAGGGTGATGCGAGGTGCAGGGGGGTGATGCGAGGTGCAGGGGGGGATGCGAGGTGCAGGGGGGTGATGCGAGGTGCAGGGGGGTGATGCGAGGTGCAGGGGCATATGCGAGGTGCAGGGGCATATGCGAGGTGCAGGGGCATATGCGAGGTGCAGGGGCATATGCGAGGTGCAGGATGGGTGTGCATACATCACACACGTACACACACACAGTCACACGCACACGCACACACAGTCACACACACACACACACACAGTCACACGCACACACAGTCACGCGCACACACACAGAGTCACGCGCACACACACACAGTCACGCGCACACACACACAGTCACGCGCACACACACAGTCACGTGCACACACACACAGTCACACGCGCACACACACAGTCACACGCACACACACACACAGTCACACGCACACACACAGTCACACGCACGAGGAATTCACGCTTAGTGCAAATAGCAAATACAGGGGATGTGTGCCGAGCACGCACATTCTAAGTCCAAATTTATTTGCGTTTTGTCAAAGAAATTGTATTTTGATTTTTAATTAAAACATCACAAACACAATTTCTGTGACAAAAGTCAAAGAAGTTTCACTTACTATGCTCGTGCACAGCACACACAGCTTTTTTTTTTAAATACTCTGCATAGGATGTGTCTGACAAATAAAGGTGAATAGTATCTGTCTAACAAGCAAAATAAAATAGAATTGTAACAATCTAGCATAATTTATTTGAAAGTTTTGAATAAATAGAAAATATTCTATTCATGTATGTGTTGATATGAGCACTTGGTTAGCAGGTTGGTTGATCACTGGGTTCCTGTTTACACAGCAATCACACTGTGTTTTATCATTTTTTTAAGAACTATAATAAAGTTCGGACACGTCACATAAGCCAGCCGCTGAACCTTGAGCTTTATTTGCTTTAGTCATTGTGTTCTTTAAACTTACTCGATCCTCCTTTGGCACTAGCCCAAAGGTACAGTAAATGCAAATCATCATAACCAACAAACGCTGCATAATACAGAAATGCATTTTCCTGATCAATGTTCCTCAAGACCTCGTCAACCCTCTATGAAGTCTGAAGATGCAGCAGTATTATGGGAAGGAATTTCCTTCTCTTGAATCTTTGTAGAAGACTTCTCTATGATATATATTGCTAACAGACTACTGGACAATTTGAAGAAGCATGAGTTGCAGAACATTTAACTTGTCTTGGCAGGAGTTAATGTGGTAGGTTTGATTATAGTTTTTTCTATTGTACAATGCTAGATATATATATATATATAAAATGTTAAGCCTTAATTGTAATAACTTACTGTATGTTTTGCCGGTGCTCAAATGATACTTTTATTGTGACCTAGAGTACTTGTGCTCTTAGTGACCTCTAAGCACGGGCTTATTACAGTGAATGGCACAGCGGTGACTGAAGTTTACCCCCATTAAGTCTTGATATGATGCAGTTTTTAATTATTTCATACAATAATTTATAGAGGAATATATATCAAGTGCTATTCTTACCAGTTTTCTCATATTTATTGAATGGGAGAGTGAGTGAAACTTGGGCAGGGGAGTGAGAGAGGCTTGGGGAAAAGTGAGAGTAACTTGAGAAGGAGTGAGAGAAATTGGAGGGAGTGAAAGACTTGAGGGGGGAGTGAGATTGACTTGAGGGGGAGTGAGTGAGACTTGGGAGGAGTGAGAAAGTCTTCGGGGGGGGAGTGAGAGAGATTTCCTGGAGAGTGAGAGACTTATATGGGGAGTGAGAGAGACTTGGTGGGAGTGAGAGAGACTCGAGGGGAGTGAGAAAGGTGAGGGGGTGTAAGAGACAGACACGAAAGTGAGAGAGCCTTGGGGGGAGTGAGAGTGACTTTCTTGGCAGAGGAGAGAGAGAGACTTGGTGGGGGAGTGAGAATGACTTAGGGGGAGAGACTTGAGGGAGTGATAAAGAAGAGGGGGTAGTGAGAAAGATGGGGGGAAGAGAGAGAAAGACCGGAAAGTAAGAGAGAGAAACAGGAGAGAGACAGGAGTGAGGGAGACTTGGGGGACTGAGAGAAACGGGGGGAGTGAGAGAAACTTGGGATTGAGTGAGAGAGTCATGGGTGGATAGACTTCAGGTGGAGTGAGAGAGACTTGGAGGGAAGAGATAGACTTGGTGGGGGATTAAAAAGACGAGGTTGAGAGAGACTTGGGGTGTGAGAGAAACTTAAGGGGGAAAGTTAGAGAGATGGGGGAGTGAGAGACTTGGAGGGAGTGAGAGAGAATTGGTGGGTGGTGAGAGCACCTTTTGAGGCTAGTGAGAGAGACTTGGGGAGGGAATGAGAGTGAGAGAGACTTGGGGAAGAGTGAGAGAGAAAGACTTGGGGAGGAGTGAGATAAATTTTGGGAGTGAGAGACTTGAGGGGAGTGAGACTTGGGTGGAAGTTAAAGAGACTTGGACGGGAGTGAGAGGGACTTTGGGTGGAGTGACAGACTTGGGGGAGGGAAAGAGACTTAGAGGGGAGTGGGGGAGACTGGGGAGGGGAGTGAGAGAGCATTGGGGGAGAGTGTAAAGGGGTCCAGACCATGCCACCGCAGAGATGTTACCACCGCACGAACTTCCTGCAAGCACCGCCTCAGCCTAACAGCATACGCGCAGAGTGACCTGTCGTAACCTCTACACGTTTCACACTACGTGATTCGTCAGGAGGTTACGCAGAGTCACTCACGCGTATTTACAGTACATAACTGTCCACCAATCAACAGCCGAGCTTTGAATCGGAGCCTGGTATATTCAAAATATGCATTGTATTAGTATACAGATATCGTAGGACACATAAAGTGAAATAGACAATGAACAGTAGAAAATAATTTAATAAGGGTTAAAAGAGACAGTCACCAGGATTTGAACTCACAAGGGGTTAGTACAACCTCGCATTTGACAGAAATATCTCTGCAGAAGTGAAGTCATCAAATCGGTGAGGAGAACGTCTCCAATGTCGATAAATAGAGGACTAAAATCTTGCTAAGATACGGTTTTAATGTGTGACAAGTAACCAAGGACATGTTTCTAATTGTTCACATTTATAATTATTTTGCATGTACACTTTAATATTTAAGCATTGTCAAGTGGTTAGAGTACAGTACATTAAAAAAAAAAAAAAAAAAGCATTCTGTACAGATGAAGTCAGATTTAATGTCACCCTGCCCCGCACTTGAACGGGTGAACCGTGGACCAAGAGTTGCCTGATCATTGCCAAGTGTAGAGCAGGGGGGAATTTCTCATCAGCATTAACACAGCGGGCATCCCTGCTTCTGAATGGTACTCCGGCTGTGTTATATTTTAGATTATATTTAACCTACTAACCTTAAAAGTCAACTTCTTTGGAATCCAACTTCAACCATTTTCAGCAGGTCATAACCTACAACTAATGTGTTGTAGAAAGGAAACACTTTGGTCCAGATCCGCAAAAGGGTGCTAAGCTTTTGCAATCTTTTACCCTGATAAAGCTCAGTACCCTTTTGGGGATCTGGTTTTTACAGAGTTGAGGGAATAGAGCATGCAGAAACGGTTGTAGTGTGAAGGATGACAAGTGGTCTAACTCTGCATATGTGAATCTATCATACATTTTGAAATGAAGAGTTAAAAATGTCATTTAGTTTACATACCAAAGTGGAGCAATGTTATTGTAACTCAAATCCATGTTGGGTGAAAACAAAGCCTTGGTAGAAAAGTTGCGTCTCCACTACTATTTTTACCTGTACTGTGGGGTCCCCATATTTAGGGACCCCCTTGTTTTCGAGAGATGAAGGGCTTTGATACTTTGATACAGTACTTTCCTGGTAGACAAAAAATGAGCTCACTTCAGGGCTCACTTCGATAACTAATAGAATTTCACGTCATCTATATGAGTCACTTCCATTGTCCTGCCGGTCATGTTTGTGGGTTTTCTTTAGGAATCTACAAAAAATTATGTAACGCATATATCCCCACCCTTTGTGAGGTGATGTGGCTACAGTGTGTGAGGTGCAATACCCGCGGCTCACAGGAGGTCTGAGCTTCCACTGCAGGTTGGTGTATCCTGGTATGATATCTTCAGCGCCTCCACCTGTAACGGATTCTACTATGTGGAATTACCCATTACAGGACCTATATACTATATACTATATATATAGCATGTCATTTCCCAGAATCC
This sequence comes from Ascaphus truei, assembly GCA_036426205.1. NCBI lineage: Eukaryota > Metazoa > Chordata > Amphibia > Anura > Ascaphidae > Ascaphus > Ascaphus truei. The sequence continues at coordinate 223,073,279 of CM071567.1, read as the reverse complement.
CTGGCTGCAGTGGAAGTGCTGTATGCTGGGTGATAATGGGGAAAGGCGGGGTTGCAGACCTGCCTAAGACATACAGATGAGCACACAGCTATATTTGCATATTTGCTTTCCTGTGGAGGGTTTTTGTCACTTTTTTTACTCACCATAACTTAACTCAGTATTATGGTTTAGCCTATCCCATAGCCTCTCTTGCATTCCCAGTAAAATCAACCCCACACTGATGAGACCCATCAAGGTCGAAACAGCTGTCTGTGGGTGGTTTTCTGGGTATGCACCTTAACCCTGGCTGTGCTCAAAGCTGTGACCATGCAGCAAGCTTAAGCCTATAGGGAACCATGTTAAAAATGGTTATTGAGGCAAAAAGTGACACTGTGTGCTCTTTTGCATGTCATTTCCCAGAATCCCTTGCTGCAGTGGAAGTGCTGTATGCTGGGTGATAATGGGGAAAGGCGGGGTTGCAGACCTGCCTAAGACATGCAGATGAGCACACAGCTATATTTGCATATATATATATATATATATACATATATATATATACATGTAGAGGTATCAGTACCGTGTTAGCCGAGCTTCAATAATCAAAAAATAAATAGATGATACCGTTCTGTGGCTAACGAAATACTTTTACTTGTGCGAGCTTTCGAGATACATTGATCTCTTCTTACGGCGATGTTACAATGAATGAAGCAAGGATTACTTAAAAACAGTGTCTCTTGGAATGTTATCTGTGCTGGTCCTTCCCCCGGTGTGGATGTGTTTTATGGCTAGAGGTGTCAAAGGGTAACTGAAAGCAAGTGAAGAAAGAGTGTGTATGTGTATCAGTGTGAATAAAAATGAATGGAGAGCCCACAGTATAAACAGTGCTCTACACAAGGTGTGTGTGGAGTGAGAGGGATATAAATGGTGTGGGTGGGTGTGGAAATGTGAGAGTTTGTAGCACAACTAAAAGTGTGTGTGGGACCACATAGTATCCACACACACTTTTAGTTGTGCTACAAACTCTCACATTTCCACACCCACCCACACCATTTATATCCCTCTCACTCCACACACACCTTGTGTAGAGCACTGTTTATACTGTGGGCTCTCCATTCATTTTTATTCACACTGATACACATACACACTCTTTCTTCACTTGCTTTCAGTTACCCTTTGACACCTCTAGCCATAAAACACATCCACACCGGGGGAAGGACCAGCACAGATAACATTCCAAGAAACACTGTTTTTAAGTAATCCTTGCTTCATTCATTGTAACATTGCCGGAAGAAGAGAGTGTATCTCGAAAGCTCGCACAAATAAAAGCATTTCGTTAGCCACAGAACGGTATCATCTATTTATTTTTTTTTTATATATATATATATATATATATATATATATATATATATATATATATAGTATATGCTTGCACAATAAACACACACGAGTAAACAAAATAACAAATTTACTACAGACTATAATGTCTACTGGTTACAGCCACCCGCCATTCCCCGCATAGCCGTAACCACCCGCCTCGTGTCCCACACTCTGTGTCCCAAGAGTCCCACACCCAACCCCAATGTGTGAGACAGCGCTGCCCACTAGTCTAGGTGTAATGGTTGGTGCACTTAGTGTTGCAGGTACCTGCCGGGTGCTCCAACACCTGGGCACGCCAACGGATAACAGATAGGATCCGCCGATGGAGTCTGCCTCTGTGTGGGGTGGTATCTGGCTGGAGTGTCCCAAACAAAGGTAGTCTCTATGATGCAGTGATGGTCTGGTCCCAGACCACCAAGAGCCAGGATGCCACTGTGTCCTGGCTGTGTCCCTCACTGGAACCTTCCCTCTCATGGCTGCCGCTCCAGGGGTCCTGCTGCCCATGCTGGTGCCAACTCCATCATGGCCGCCGGACTGGGGATGCTCTGCGCATGCGCAGCTGCACTGCACATGCGCGAGGATCAACAATATGGCGGCGCCCTGCTCTGAGAGTCGTCCTATAAGTGTGGAGGAACACACTTCCAGTGGGAATTAAGCTCATGTGAGTGTTTGATTCTACAGCATTCCTTTAATTTTTATATGGTATCTGTCTGCATATACCTATATTACAGTATACCACTGTTTTGTGGTTTGTTGTTTCTTTTTTTCTTGTTTCGCTCCTACATATGTACCAGGTATGACAACCTAAATACCACACGCAGGAGGAGTTTTTTCTTCTTGTTTGTCACTTGTGGAGGAATTTGAATCACCTCCTTGGACTCTAGCTGCGGGACTTTGAGTATATTTTATACCCTTTTTTGGGATTATTATACTTGTTGGTTTTAATTATTATCACTGGGCTCTGGGTTGGCGCTACTTCGCTTTCTTTTTTAGAGATCAGGGAATAATGGAGGAGTTCTGATGCACCCCACGGTTCAAGTAAGGTAAAAAAAAATGTCTTTTGGGGGGCTGGGGATTGCGGATTTTATATTTGTCACTACTCCCTGTGCCAAATTAATAAAGACAGACTGGTAACACCTTACTGTGTTCCTGATTTGCTGTACTGCTATATCATCCAGCTGAAAAGACCACACTCACATATGTATGTTTGGGAGAAAAACTTTATACTGTATCTTTCTCTGTTCTGTACATTGAGGTAAAACACGTTTACTTTCCTCACTCCTTTTTATTTTAAATACTTGATACCGGTTTTGCTTCATTCCTTTGATAGGGGTGTAAACTAATGTATTGGAACCATTCCTTTTGACTTGCTATCTTAACCCATACATGTGTATGATCTACTTTGAATGCTTTTCCATTACAGGGTAATATATTCTTGTTCTAATTCAGTATATTACCAGTGATAGATATGCCTTGCACTTCCCAAAAGATAAACATAAGCATTTTATATTTTTAAAACTTTTAACTATGATAGTCGAGACTAAAAATGAAATGTTTATTTTGATGATATTCTTTTTTTTTTCTTTTAGATTCTTGTTATTTTCAATGCGGGTATGAGATTATTTTTCACTGGAAAAACACTTTATACCTTCTTTATCATAAGTGTTTTTTTTTTTTTTTTAAATAAAATAAACTTAATTTCCAATAGTTACTTTAATAGTGATAATAATTGGTTTGCAGCTGATAATTATGGTGATGTGCAAATCCACCGCATTTTACTAAACAATTAAATATTGTCAGATTAATCAAGCAGATTATATCATTCCAAATTCTTTAATTTTACATGTACACCATGTTCGTAAAATACATTTTAAGATGTTATTATTTTGGCTACGCTGTTTTCCCCCATGTTGGTCAGATATAGCTATTCATTGTTATCCTTTTCTAAGTTTCTCTAATGTGTTTTGTGTTTCTGTTAATGCCAGACCGGCTTTGTCTTTTGTTTCAGATAAAAGAGCACCAGCAGTACATGGAGCTGCCATTCACAAACCTGGAAGTCGCTTTCATTTTGCTGGCTTTTATCATTTTCACTTTATTTTCTCTGGCTTCTATCTACAGTGAACCCGAGGCACCCAATAAAGGTAACACAATGGCACTAACACGACGTGTCGTTTGATGAGTTTAATGACTTATTTTTGTCATTGATATAGTAGTACCCATACTGTACGTTGCACTTTACAATAGAATAATACACAACTCAAAATACTGGGAACTACATGCAGAATATAATACCCAGGATAATAGCTCCAGACATAGCTGTAAGCAGGAAAAAGTTAAACCCTGCCCCAAAAAGTTTCTGGGGCACCATGTATACCAAAATGAAGTTTTCTCTTTTGAGAACAGAGCAAGTGGTATCTGCAAATGGCTATTTATTAGATCTAAGGTTGTAACCGTTATGGCTTTACAGAGCATGTTTGCAGGTCATCCATTCTTGGCATGGGATAGGCATCACATTTTTAAAAACCTTACTGCACCATTGGGTTTAAGCACCAGAACAATAGGGTTGCACCATTCACTTTTTGATGGCTCAATCACTCCTAATTTAAGCATTTTTTTCTACTGTCTTGAAGAATCTGCCTATATTCTGGGGTAGATAGGGCCTTTGACTTACAATTTCATCCTTTTTTAGTTTTTATGTGATGAGTCAGTTCTTCATGGAATTGTTGAGAAAACTTACAACAGTATTTCCACTTCATTGTATTGGGTGTTAGTTAACTGTTTTCTTAGTGCCACTTATCCTTACTTTCTTTTACTGTCTGCAGTATCTTGAGCTCAATCTATTCTAGAAGCATGATACATTCCACTCTTTTCTCTGCCCTGGCTGGAAGATATCATAATGTATGTCTCCTACTATTCTTACCACCTAAAATGGACCTTGCCATTTTGCCAACAACTTACTTTCTTCACTGGGCAACAATAACAGTACTCTGTCGCCTGGGTGAAATTCCTTAGACCTTGCACGTTGGTTGTAACAATACACTTGAGACAGTTGGGCCTTATCTACATTATTACAGGCACATTTCTTCACCACGTCTAGTCGCTCCCTCAACTGTATCACATATTGGAGGATATTTATATTTCAGTGAGATTGTGACTCCAAATTTTCTTTCCCCAAGTTGAGTATTCCCTTTGGTTATTTCCCATACAATAATTTAAATGGGGAGAACCCTACAGATCATCGTGGTACCTCACGAATGGCAAAACGCATATAGGGCAGCATTTTGTCCCAATTATTTGTTTCCGTGGTTACAAACGTACATAATGTGTTTGAGGGTGGAATTGAATCTTTCCAGCAGTCCATCTGTTTGTGGATGGTACACTGAAGTACTGAGGGACTGTATTTTTATAAGCCTATCATAAGCCTTGAAATTAGTTCCCTGATCTGTTAGTGTTTCCTTGGGTATACTGTACCAATCTGTGAAAATACTTTAATAAGCTCATAAGCAACTGTTGCCACAGATGTGTTTCGAAAAGAAATAGCTTTGGGGAACCTAGTGGTCTAATATAATTAAAATGTATTTATTTCCTGTTTGTTTTCTCAAGAGGACCTACCCAATAAACTCCAATTAATTAAACAATCATTTCCACCGATGAAATGGGTATTTTGCTGTCCCGTTGAGGGCAGTGGGACACAAATTGCTAAATATAACAACTTCCATATAAGTACCAGGCCAAAAGAACCTGGATAATAGCCGACACAGGGTATTCTCTCTTAATATAATCTGCAAAAAGGACAGCATAAGAGAGATGTAATCTTTCTCTTCTATACAGCCTAGGTACTAAACCTTTTCCCATATTTCCTATGTCTTGGGTTCCTTGCAGACTCTATACAGTAACTCGTTTTAAAATCTATAAAGGTGGAATCTGATTAACCTGTAGTGCATCTAAAACATGCCTAATAGATATGGCTACATTTCTATAAGATTCCCTGTGTCGGGTCATTTTGTTTGCTCCCTTCTAATGCAGCATTGTTTTGCCACTAGCTCTGACACCAGTAAGGTTGGTTCTGTTTTGACGCACCTGGACCCAGTACAATTTTGTCCCAGCTCTAATCGGTTGAGAACTGAGAGAATAAAGAATCCTGGTATACTGAGAGCACACAGATACTAAATTGTATTGGTGGATAAAATTAAACATAGAGTTTTAATGGTAAATAATTAAAATAAATGGGGTAATGAACGTAGACGCAACGGATACTAATGGTTAGGAACCAAAGATAATCAAATCATTACTGTGATAAACCTAGATAAGGAATCTGTATAGGATACCAATGCCCTTAGAGGTATATCCAACTATCAAGTGTGTTGGAGGGGATATAGTGCTAAAAAAAAGCACAAATTAGTGGCTCCGTTCCAAGGTACTTGTACTTAATGTAGTATAAAAGAGTGCTTGGTATTATCTAAGTTAATAGTCACTTAGATCCTTACATGTAGTATACCAATATTAAAAGAGTGAAAGGGGGAGTCCCAAATCCCCATGCCACTCATGCGCACTCAGTAAGGAATGGCTATGTGAGTGTCTGATCAGGACACACACATATAAGCCATTAACCCATAGGATATAGACTACATTAGCCAGATGTATATGAATATATCACAGCTTGTTAGGGACAGGTTTAAGATCAGCAAATTAATGTTTCCCTTAAAGAGAAAGACGTGATATCTTGTTAATACTTAGGGATAGCTCTTCCTGTTATCAGTTTACCATATAATAGGTTAATAGTATCCAATGGTAATAATATATTTTATCAGTAGCCTGCCTACTAATGTAGCATGTTTATTCAACCACAGGCTGTAATAACGGTAAGAGAAAGCTAGAAAGTATGCAGCTTGTGCCTGCTAGGATAACGAGTGAATATGAGCATTATTTCCCCCCCTTCCCCCCCCACCCCCTCTGAGAGATTTACTCTGGCTACAGGTCAGTGTGGTACTAGATACCTGTTTGATTTAGGAGAGGCTGAGCTTCCGCGATGTTGTGGGGAAAAAGGACAGGCTTTAGGTGGCTTCAGGCACATGTTCTTCTCATGGTGGCGTGCCTCCAGTAACAGTAGGCTCCAGAGTTCTGGAGACAGTCCCTCCTGTGACGTCCTCAGAACATACCCTTACCCAATAGACTGTAGACTCAGACAGGGGTATATAAAATGGGATCCTTAATTGAGACAGTCATTGCAGTTCTTGTTACAGCGGATGCATGATGTTACTAGCAGGATCCAGGTCTTAGGATGGCCATAGTCCACACTAGTAGGCTGGAGGCCCAGCCAGGTGCCTCAACTCTTCCCCAGCCCATAACAGGGCTGGAGGCATAAGTCTCTACCCCCTGAAGGGGGAACCTGGACTAACTATCTTTACATGCTTCCTCCCAAAGGCACAGAAGGGGGATGGCACTAGGTCTGCACCATGATTGGCTGTACACAGACCCAGTTCCACCTCCTGTCACTCAGAGAGGCTGCTGGAGGAGGTGAAAACCCAGGATGAAGTCTGTTATAGCCTGCATCTATCAGGGCTTACATACAGGGGGCAGTAGATTAGCCAAAACCTACAAATGGCTACATAAAACATTGGTATGTTTCCATACAAAGGTCCAGCTGTACAAGGTGTTTGCAACTCATTATGATGTCACCAGTATCCTGTCACGTGCCTGATATATAGCCTACCAGGTACAACACACAGTGACTGACTTGCATAGAGAACTTGTGGGTGGCGAATTGGAGGTGACGAAGGAGACGGGTGTCCCAGGACAGTAAAGAAGGAGAGTGTGGTTGTTATGGAGAGGGTGGGGTGCGAGACGCCAAGAGCAGGGTCCAGACAGGTTTGGGGGGATATGTAGCAGTCACATAATTGCTGTGTTTCCAAAACTTCAAGAATTTATTTATTTATAAAAAATTTTTACCAGGAAGTAATAAATTGAGCGTTACCTCTCGTTTATAATGGCAAATACATGGTTACAAATACATTGTTACATTAAGTGAAAAGGGTTATACAGTACAAAATATGCAAGACATTGCATGCACAGTTAAAGATTATATATTATAGGCGTATGTAACAGTTACAGACCAGATTAAAATGTGAGGCAGCTTTACTTTTGAAAGAACTTAAACTGGTGGTGGCAGTGAGAGTCTCCGGTAGACTGTTCCAGTTGTGAGGTGCACAGTAAGAGAAGGAGGAGCGGCCGGATACTTTGTTGAACCTTGGGACCATGAACAGTCTTTTGGATTCAGATCTCAGATGATAAGTGCTGCGTGTGGTCCAAGTACAGCCCACAATCCAAATACCAATAGGAGGACACCAGACAAACAACCAGAGGGCTCAACACACATCGTCCTTAACACTGGACTGCAGCACATGACAGGCAAAATTTCCATTTTTTATTTTTCTATTTCATTGTGTATTATACTGTGATCTTTTAATTATTAATCTATAAAAACTGTTATATATGCTCGAAAAGCGCCCCTCTCTTTGTTCTTGACAAATATTTACTAGTTGTCTATAGTTAGACAGAGTATTCTATTAATTAATAGAGAGCCTGAAATGTCATGATCACTTAGAGAAAAGTACATGACATGATGAAGCAGGTCAAATATATAGGCCACATCATCACCTTTAACAAGATTAATCTTATCATACCATGAACTCACTATAGAATAACAGCGGACAGGTGTGTCTGAACTGCAAGACCAAACTCTTTATATAATATTCTTAATTTAATGTGAATGAATACTTCAATATAGCTACAGTATGCTTCAAAAAGATAACCCAAGAGAATGTGTAATACAAAAATAAAAACGGCATCTTATATCCTAGTGATACTAAAGTTGTTTCAAAGAAATGCCATTATTATATCAATGGTGGTCATAAAAGTCTTAATCAGATCACCAGCCACTTGAAGCTTTGGCCTATAAACTGCATACATGGGGAAATCATGTGTTGTACAACACTAAACATGTACATGGACAGCAGGCAGCCTTTCTTGAGCAGTTGACCGGGACAACTCTGACAAGTTCAAATAAATATTTTATGGGGGCCACAGTAACCTATTAAACAGAGGTCAGCCAAAAAGATTGGATAGGCACTAATATATTTGCCTATATTCATATTCTTAACATAAGTATGGATGGCAAAGTAAAACAGATGGCCGTTTTATTGCAAGAATATTTGCTATGTATAGGTCGCTTGTTATTTTAAATTTACTGCACAAATATGTAGCAAAAAGGCAATGCAATACTGTAAGCATGAGGAAGGGAAACTAAAGGGAATGGTATATTGGCCACAAGGTATCCAACAATCAAGGCCAGAATAGGACTGGTCAAGTATAAAATAGGAGTGTTTAAAGACACAATGCAGATTGTAGGATATCATAAACCACATTAAGAACAGCTCCCAAGTAATCACAATGACATACAGATGTAGACGCCATTAATGCTACCGGGGGCACATTGCAGCGGAATACACACAACATGCCAGCACGATCAGAGACCATTGTGTACTCATTAGCTGCATGCATAAAAGTGCAGGATTAATGCATTATTGCATCTGCTGCCGCGCCCCTGCAGGTACACTAACCCCTGCTACATCTGTATTACATTTCCATGAGTTCCCAATAAACTAGGAACAAGCTACCGACAGGTACTGTATGTGTATTTCAAATTAGGAAAAAAAAATTGTGGTTTATGAATAACTTTTCATATTATCCAGAATTACTAAAAATGTCTGACAACGCATTTAGCTCCAACATTGGTTAACTATTGTTAATGTATGAAGAATCCAAATTGAACTTGTTCACATGCTTTTTTCAAATATAAGTTATTCTGGGGAATCCCAGTGAATGTACGGTTGGTTTACTCTGGTAGAGCATGCAGACTGCCCAAAGCTCATGTAGCGCACTTTTCCCCACCCCCTGGGAGACATGGCGGCAACGGTGTGTGTGGTGCATTACTGGCGGCTCACAGGAGGCCTGAACCTCTGCTGTGGGGAGCCTGGGGTGTACCTGATCCTTTTGGTGACAGCGCCTCCACCTGTGTGGTATCCTAACAATGTGGGATAACCCTTTGCAGGACAATATAATAAACACACACCGTATGATAAAACAGCTTTTACTGAACAAGATATGGTACCAATAACACTACCGAAACTCTCAGCTCTCACAGGGCTATAACCTCTCACCGTGTTTTCCCAACAACGTGTCCACACCCTTGTAGGGTTTGCCCCACTGTACTGAGGTGCCCCTGGGCACCTAACAATCCCAGCATCACAGAGTCAAACACCCACCCAAGTGTGTGAGACAGCGCTGCCCCACTAGCCCGTGTACTGTTGGTGCACTTGTTGAGGTGAGGTACCTGCCTGGTGTGTCCACACCCGAGTGCGCAGATAAAGAAGATGGGATCCACGAATCTAGCCTTTGCCTCTACGTTGGGTGGGTCCCGCGTGGAGTGTACCACTTTTAACAGTCTAGTAGTAGCAGATGTCTGGTCCCAGATCACCTGAGGCCAGGATGCAGTTGTGTCCTGGGAGTGTCCCTCACTCTAATGCTACAGGGGCACTGTCCCTATCTATGGGCCAGTCCCTATAGCAACCATAAGCTGAAGGGAGTTGGGGCCTAGCTGGGGACAACTAACAGAGGGTATCTGGCCTAGTGCAGGTGCCACTGACACCTGCACACATAACCTACCCCTTCCTTGTCCCAGCTCCAACTGGCGCAGTCCTCACAGCACGCAAAATGTATCCAATTCTGTGCAGGAGAATTGAGCAGCCCTATTGGCTATAACGTGACACCTGGTGCCTAGCACATATGCATTATGGGGTTTGTAGTCCCGCAGCCCTGTTCCTCTATTAGCTGCCTTGCGCACCTATCTCACGCATGCGCACGCACATCCATCATGGCAGCATCCTGCAAAGGGAGCCTCCGGCGAGCCCATCGCCACCGTCACCTGCTGCAGCTCTCACCATCAGACGCTGCGCTACCACCGCTGAACGCCACCCACAACACTCATGGCACCCAACGGACAATGGGGTAAGGGAACCCAGGGGGGAACCCTGCTATAGTCATGACACCATTTTACTTCTATTGTATTAAACTATCGAGCAACAGATGTATGCAGTGATGGAAAATACTGGAGAGGAAAAGTAGAATTCAATAGAACATTGTGGTCTCATAGGCAATGTAAGCATAAGAGTGGTGATTAAATATGCTGCCTGGGGAAGCAATGAAGAAACACTTACAGGCAGCAAAAAATGTAAAAGCTTACAGCTGCAATCCACTCAAAGATAACATTCACATGTTACATAGCTGTGATAAGTTATTTTTCCCCCAAAATTAAACTTTTGCTGTTTTTCACCAGCTTTTTATTTTTATTTTTATTCCCACTGTTGTGATTTATTCTAAAATGATAGAGCAGTTTTAGCAAAACTGCATTGTTTCAAATGATTTGTGTCAATAAAGACAACAACAGAAGAGTTTCAGAGTATTCTAGAAAGTAAAATATGTTTGTTTTCATTGAACAGAAGGTATTGTTTCTTAACGATTAATAAACTAACTGCAGCCAATGACCAGACAGAAATAATAAGAAATACTGATATATTGTATTCTCATATATCAAACAAATATGTGATTTTCACATTCCGTGGTAATGTTATTAAAGCATCTTTCAAAAGAATAACAAAATCCCGGCTATTAAGGCCAGCTGAAGTAGTCTTGGGACATTCCAATTACATTTAGTTCTAATTGATTTTTCAACTTTGGTTTTTAGAAATTATTCTCGTTAATTGTGTTTTTCCTGCTGTGTAAACATTGGGCAAAACAAACATACCTCTGAAACGAGCATAATATGCTCACTTGGGAGATAAGCCTGAAAACAAATACGTGCAATTTCAGTCGCAGGTTCTGAAAGTATTTATAGCCTCCCTAAAGTTATTTGATAATTGGCTGTTAGCTCATTTACATACAAATTGTGTTTGGCTTAATATTTGCATGAGGATTTCTAGAAACAGGTATTCGTAAGTAAAACAATTTCAGGGAATGTACATGACCAAGGCCTAAAGTATATATACTGTAGGAACAAAATCTCATTGGTTTAACTAATCTTCTGACGCAAAGATTTATTTGTATATATTCCTGTAGTCAAGCAACCCAGAAATTAATAAATATATATCGGTGGTTTGGGGCGTGAGTCCCAATCACAGTGCTCAATCCAAATCTGAACCTTTAGACGATAATCAATATAAGTCCACATATCATGGTAACAGGAAACTGTATCAGCCAGCAAGTAGAGTAATGAGACCCAGTGCTATATGAATGCAGCAAAAAAGACACTCAGTGTAATGGCAGTAGTCCATGTGTCATAATGGAATAAAGGTTAACATACCATTGTTGTATGGAGCTCGGCCATACCCAACCCTTATGCTGCAGCACTATTCCAGGTCATCCAGTATCCCTGTGAGGGAGAAATATACTCACAGCAGGCTTGTTCCAATGCAGCGTGCAGCACGCTCAATATTCATGTAGAGGTTGAAATCCAAAGACTCCTGCGGTGCACAGCAAAATAGGGTAGAGGACCAGCAAGGTGTTGTTAAAAATCCTTTATTGAAACAGCATGGTACAGGGGACACACACTCTGACGCGTTTCGGACTGGTATAGTCCTTAGTCATAGAGCTCTATGACTAAGGACTATACCAGTCCGAAACGCGTCAGAGTGTGTGTCCCCTGTACCATGCTGTTTCAATAAAGGATTTTTAACAACACCTTGCTGGTCCTCTACCCTATTTTGCTGTGCACCGCAGGAGTCTTTTAATAAATATATACAATGGCAACATATTCTTATTTGTTCCTGTATGTGAGGGAGATGCATCATAGTTCCCATGTTTTTTTTTTCTGTTAGTTTTTACAGTATATGTACAGTAGCTGAACCACAGGGTCTTCTTTAAACTAATCTGTGGTTCCCTTGATCTGTGGGTACCACCCAGTACTCAAGATATTTGTAGGTTTTTGTGCCTTGGTAAATATGGAGGTGGGTTACCAATTGATTGGTGCATTGTCGTCCTCCTATGATGTTGCAATTTTATATAGGCCACAGCAGCAAAGCGGACCTGAGTGGCCATATTGTATTCTTGCCCAATGGAGAAATTCCCTCCATCTTGGGAACTGGGTTGTCCCCAAAAGACGGGCACCGCAGATCATCTCCGATGTGAACCCCATGGTCAAGCAAGGAAAAAACCATTCTCCCACCCCCCCCAAAAAAAAGCATCGTCTTCTGCTTTAACACATTTGAAGTCTGCAAAGTATTTGCTTACTAGGGTTTTGATAATAACTCTGCACAAAGCTATGTACATATTGATTGGACAAATAATATATGTATCTAGCCCATCTTCCCCCTCCCAATCGCAGAGAGGGTCTCCTAAGGTGTTCTGGGGTCTGGCTAGGTGTCTCTGTGTGGTTCATACCTGCTGGCAACAGGAGGGCCTTAGTCTCTCGCGATGACATGGGGGATAACAGGAACAGGTTACTGCGGTGGATGCCTTCGTTCTGGTTCAATGGTGCAGCGCCTCCATCTATAGTAAGCCCCAGGAATGCGGAGTGGAATCTTTACCACAGAGATTCCCCACAGGGATGAGAGATTCCAGTCTCACACAAGGATTATCTTTAAAAGCAGCAGACTCTTTATTCTCTTGGGCAGCAGCAGCAGCAGCCAACAGGTACAGTTCATGCACAGTCCACTAACTGTTCTCCCTTGTGATTTTCCTTCCTGCCACCACTCTGGACCGAAGGCATCCAGAGTGGGGCTAGCTCTTCCCTCACCCCCTATGCAGGGTGAGAGGTATTTGATTCCACCTCACTAACTATAGTTAGATCAGCTCTACTTATGAGCTGATCACTCCTCTCCTCCTAACTCACTAACACTACTGTCAGACTGAAAGAACAGCCAAAACAGACCACTAAATAGGAAATGCACTGCTCTTTTATGATCACAGCAGGCACTGCCCCTGTGTCTCTTGCTTTGACACAGGGTCAGGTGACCTACCTCCACCACTCATGGCAGTGCTTGAAGTGGGGGAAACCCATGATATCTCCTGGCAACCTGCCCTTACCAGGGATTATACCAGGAGGAGGATATAACTATAGCCCCATTTCTTACCAGGGCTACATGTAAATAAAATGAAGAATTAAACAAACATGTTATAAAATGGAGACTATTCCAATCCATTGCTTGAAAACAAATCTGCTACCATCTTGCTGTTAAACGCCAGCAACTACTATTAAACCATTTACAGAATTAAACCACTGTGGGGTTACCACAGTGAGATTGTCACTGTTTGAGTGCTGTGTATGATTGGTTTAATTCTGTATATTGTTGGAGGCATTAGGGATTCCTCATGTCCACCTGCACGTTTCTCATCTCTAAGATTCTTTGCTATTTGTCAAGAGATGCAAACACCTCTGAAATAACCCATCCTAAAATAACAATGTGAGCAAAATATACTTTATAATCTATGTGCCCAGCCCAGAATAATTGATGTCATAATTAGTAGAACAAATGTTCAAATAAGGATGTTTATTGCACACTGATATATAGTTGTGAATTGTGCACAGGACTGACATTTATCAATTTTAAAAAAACAACCAAAGTATGTTTTCTTATGTAATGTATTTTGGAAAGTACTCACACACTGATGAATCGCCCGCAGTTGCTCTCTCTTGGTTGTTTATTAGAACACTTTAGTTTGCTTTGAGCGCTGCTTGAAACCACAGTGCAAAATGATCAAAAATCAGCAGAGGGCACATTTTCCACAGTGTTCTGGGTACAGACAGGTATCTGAACATGTCACTTCCAATTACATGTACTTTATTCTTATTAATGTATGTTTCCAACTAACCAAATCACACAATGCAGTGGAAGAAATGCCCTGGACTACAATGAAACTGACTATAGACAAAGTAATGATACTGTATAATAATTAAAAACGTCTCACATCTCATAGACATAAATGGGACATTTCTGATGTGTAATGGAACACCTAAACAATAGAACCGTAGATGTTGACGGCACATAACAACTACTTGGATCACCTAGTCTCCCACTATACCATTGTAACGGTATTTCTGGCCCGGCCTGACCCACCCAATCTCACATTGGCCCCTGTGGTCTAACCGGCCCCCATTACAGTGTGGTAGTGTCGGGTGGTGCACCTGTTGGCTACAGGACTCCTGAGTCTCCCGCATGATGGTGTGTGGGGAGGACCCGTCCAGACAGGCAGCTGAGGTAGTGTGCTGAGTCTCACCTAGTTCCAGTGCAGCGCCTCCACCTCATCAGGGTCCCTGCGTCCGCATGGGGATGATCCTGTTGAGGAACTCCTCCGTGGTGCAACCTCCTGTGTAATCATACTCTCACACACAGGGGTCTTTCTGATTAGCTCCATCTTTATTGTACTGGTGGGCATAGCTGCCCTCCACAATGGGGTGTACTTAGCCAATCATTTTCCAGCCGCTTCCCTTTGGTAGGTATCTCCTAGATTAGGGATTCACTGCTCTGTGCCAGGTCCCTGGACCAGTCCTCCTCTGGAGTTACTATAACATAACTAACACTCTGTTGAACTTGAACTCCTTCCTGAACCTTGCAAGAACAACTGTTAGTCACAGTGCTGTGTCTTATGTACTCTGGGGCTGACACAACTCTGACACACACCAACCAGGGAGTCGAGTCGGTGACCACTCCCATAGCACAACAGGACACCTCACCAGGGTGTGAGAAAAACCTCCATGATTACTGCGGCATCCCACACTTACCAGGCCTTGCTGCCAGCAGGAGAGATGACTGTAGGCATTTTACATGACCGCTACATTCTCCCCCTGGTGAATCCCATCGTCCTCGCTGGGACCTAAATTTGTATACCTCTTTCCAGGAAGCACTGTAACAGAAAACAAAATCAACATCACACGATTCAAATACAGTATACATGAATACAGTCATCCGCCAAGCCCGCCCTGACCAGCAGCCACGGACCCGCGTAATGTGCAGTACCACCTAAAAATAGTGATAGGGGTCCGGCTTCTTTACTTCCCTACCCCCCATATCTAGAACTGTAACTGAGTAATGCCGTGGTAATCCCCTCTCGGGCCTATATGTTACCTTGTGTTTGTGGATATTTCTCCCAATTGCCCATATGCGGATTAGGTGCTCTATCCGCTCCTCGGCCTTCTTCCCCACCACATCATTCCCCTTACTGACTAAGTGCATCTCAATAGTTTCCCTGAGCCACCTATCCCTATTCTCCTCTATTTCATCCATTAGTGGCTCAGGGACATACGGGTACTCCAACCCGTGGGATGACTTGTAACGAGCCATTATGGCCCGTTCGGCCCTACTGATCCTAGTCAGGTCA